>JANIVJ010000005.1:0-408491 GCA_030555785.1 Yamadazyma kanchanaburiensis | reverse complement strand
AGAGTAGAGAGAGTAGAGAGAGTAGAGAGAGTAGAGAGAGTAGAGAGAGTAGAGAGAGTAGAGAGAGTAGAGAGAGTAGAGAGAGTAGAGAGAGTAGAGAGAGTAGAGAGAGTAGAGAGAGAAGAGTAGAGAGAAGGGTGGGAATAGCACAGGAACAGAGAAGTAGAGAAGTGTAGGAATAGCATAGGAACAGAGGAGAGTGTAGGAACAGAGGAGAGTGTAGGAACAGAGGAGAGTGTAGGAACAGAGGAGAGTAGAGAGGAGAGTAGAGAGAAGGGTAGGAATAGGAACAGAGGAGAGTAGAGAGAGAGAGAAGAGTAGAGACAGGAGAGACAGGGGAGACAGGGGAGACAGGAGAGACAGAAGAGCCAGAGCCAACAGAGCCAACAGAGCCAACAGAGCCAACAGAGCCAACAGAGCCAACAGAGCCAACAGAGCCAACAGAGCCAACAGAGCCAACAGAGCCAACAGAGCCAACAGAGCCAACAGAGCCAGAGCCAACAGAACCAGAGCCAGACTACACAACTCACTTCTTCCCTTTATTAAAATCTTAAATGATCATCTAACAGAAGTATCTCATAAGGAAATAACTCGTCATCATTAGGATCATCCAACATCAAATAAGTATTCACATAATCATTATATATACTCATAGTCTCATTTATCATCATTTCGAAGTCATTAAAATTACAATCATCAAGATTCTTATTGATGGTATAAATTGTGTTTTTATCATTAGCAGTTTTTTCACTTTCACCCTCATTTATCTCCTGTATTTTATCATTAATATCCATTATTATCGTATCTAAATGTCCTAAATCTTCCATAAATTTTTGGAAATTAAATCTACAATTTATTATCCCATTTATCATCACTCTTGAATTATTTAATTGATGGAACTGTTTAACATTTGAAAGTATTAGTAATCTCATAGAATGCTTATTTGTTTCATAACTATCTTTAAGTGTTTCTAAACTTTCGGAGATCATCTCGGTCATCTCATTAATTTTATAATTAAGATCTAATAAATCATCCATTTTCCCATGGAAATTCTGTATTCTTTCGAAACTTTCCGATAGGTTAGATAAGTTTGATGCAAAGAATCTTTCCCTTAAGAAATAATCTGATAATTCACATTTATTAACAAATATTATTGGAATCAATTTTTTTAGTTCTCCTATACTGGGACTATTCTCGGAATCGAATTTCTCAAAAAATGTCTTAGATTTATAACTTGAATAATCAAGATTTAATAGTTTAAGATTAACTCGTTCAAGAGTTTCATAAGATGTCATGGATGCTGTCATAAATTAAAGATATATAAATTTGAAAAATTCTGGTTGTATTTTTTTAGCAAATCTAACCCGCCTCTATATGTACGGGGACGGGGAAATAAATCTCCACCACAAGAATTTTTTCGCAATATCGTAAACGCCAAAGAGACAATAGTTGCTTAACCAGACAATCAGATGGAGAAAGTTTGTTTTAACAGGATGTCGCAATGTCGCAGAGAGAAGGATAGGGAGATAGGGAGATAGGGAGAAGGGGAGAGATAGTGAGGGACCGTGAGACAATAAGATAAGATAAGAGCTGGGGGACTAGGTTGGACAAGCCTTGAAGAGCTTCAAGGACTACAAGGATCAAGGCCCACAAGGGCAGAAGGATTTTAGGGTTAGATTTTGAGAGCGTGGCTGAAGTGTCTAGGAGTGTCTAGACTGATTGCTCAGAGCCTAGACTGAGACTAGACTGAGACTGGCCTAGATTGGGCCTAATGACCTGAAATGGCCCTACACGGCATTAAGAATAAACTTCTATAATTCGTTCTTTTCTATTCGTTTCATTACTCTTGTGTTCTTTTTGTCCTATTTTATTCTCTTATTATCCCTGATTTACCTACTATCTGGTACCTGTTTACTGTCTACGATAGTACATCACCTCGAAAATTTCAAAGCTTAACTTAATTGTAAAAAGCAATATAGAGAGATTTGAGACATTAAAGATATGCGCCCCTAGTCTCCTAGTCTACTTTCCCTAGTGTTCTCCCTAGTGTTCTCCCTAGTGTTCTCCCTAGTGTTCTCCCTACTGTTCTCCCTAGTGTTCTCCCTACTGTTCTCCCTATTGTTCTCCCCAGTCTGCTCTCCCCAGTCTGCTCTCCCTCTCTTCTACTCTCCTCTACTCTACTCTACTCTACTCTACTCTTTTTCACTGGCAACCTCCCCTATCAAAATCACCACATCATACATCACTATTCCATGCTCCTGGTGATGTAACGAGATCATCAGTCGGAGTTCCTGATTGCTAATATCATCAACACAACGTACATTGCGATGCTCGTTACTAGAACTACAATATAGCAAATTTAGATAGCCGAGAAGCGATTAGGCTGAGAAGCAATCTTACTAGATAGAGGCGTGGTATTCAGCAATTTTGACATGAGGCTTTAGAAATGTCGTTAGATTTAATAAGGGGTTCCGAGACAGTTAATCCGAGACAGTCTTTTTTATATACTTGATTTAACACTATGTTACTTAGTATCTTGTCTATCCAATCTGCAACATGTACGACATTTGAATAAGACAGGTTCTTGATTCTTGGATGCTCGCAACCCGAAAATCATAAAATTCTTATTATGGGGTAAACCACCAAGTAAGATATAACCAAAAATCGGTAAAAAACTCATAGAAAATAAAGGAAAAATGACTTGACCATTTCGGACCTTATGGAACGGCTTTCTTGACCAACACTCCCCATAACTACTATCAACCATAATCTCATCGTAAATACTCTTCAAATTGTCTCATTCCCGAGCCGTCCAATAAATCCGTTAAGGCACACCACCGCACAATACCTCCACTTTCCTCACACTACTTCTTATCTATTGTATATGTATTGTAAATCTATCTATATGCATTCTAAGGTTATAATTCATCTTTTAAGTGTGGGGTATTTTTCTTCTCTGGTATAAGAATTTTATATTCAATAAAAAGATCACCAAACTTATCATCATCATCTTGATATGGCATACCTTTACCCTTAATAATCTCTACTTGATCATTTAATACACTTTCACCATCTTGTCTTTCTATTGTAATCTCTTGATCTAAAGAATCAAAAAATGGTATATTTCTTGACCAACCACCATTCATTGCTTCTTCTAAGGTTAAAATCTCAGTTCTATAAAGATTATTCGCAATTCTTCTATAACCCCAATTATTAACAGGATCTTGTTGAATTCTTATAATCATATCACCAGGTACCCAATCAGGACTTTCATCACCTTCACCTTGTAAAACATGTTGATGATCTTTATTTAATCCTGGTGGTAAATAAATTGTATATTCTTTTTTAATATCTTCAACACCTGATCCTCCACAATTAGTACATTTATGTTTTATAGTATTTCCTTTACCATTACATTCATCACATTGAACTTGAAATGTTTGGATCATCCCTGGACCTAATTGTCTTCTCATTTGAACAATTCCATGTCCTTGACATTTTGAACATGTATGGGTTTGTTTATCTTTTGATCCACTACCTTTACATGTATTACAAATGACTTTTTTATCAAGTGAAAAATGAATATCACTACCAGTATAAAAGTCCTTTAGAGCAATATTTAATGCTGTTAATTTATTATCACCTCTTCTCACTCTTCTACCACCTCCATTCCCACCTCCACCTCCACCAAAAAATTGATTAAATAAATCTCCTAAATCAATATGATTATCAGGTCCAGCCTCTGGATCTCCATATGTGTCATAATTTCTTTTTTTCTCTGGATCTGTTAAGATTTCATATGCTTCTCCTACTTGAATAAATTTATCATGAGCTTCTTCACTTGGATTCTTATCTGGATGATACAATTTACTTAATCTTCTATAAGCTGATTTGATAGTTTTTTCATCTGCATCTCGATCGATCTCGAGGATCTCATAGTAATCTTTACATTGTATGAGAGATACTAACGCTAGTATAATAAATAGGAACACCTTCATATCTACACGTCAGAGTTTGGATGCGAAAAACTGGATGCGAAAACTGGATGCGGATATTCGATGAGCATGGAGATTATTAATTTAAGCTATTCATCAAATGCTAATCATGTTTTAACCCATTTATATAATAATCAAGAAAGTCATATCCCATACAAAAAAGATCTGGTCATCAAATATAATAATTCAGTATTTCTTTCTCAATCTAAGATTAATGGTAGAACTAATTATTCTCCAAGAGCTTTAATTTATGATGTAAGAAATGGATTTGGATCTTTGGGTCAATTTGATTATTATGATCTTGAAAATCATGATAACCTTCCTCATGGTGTAGAAATCATTAATACTACACCAAAAATCTCTAAAAATCAATATCAAATAGGTCTCGATAAAGGACAAAACCTCTCAAGTACCTTGACACCTAAAACCACAAAGTATTGGTCAGATTATAATAAACTCATATATAAACCAAGATCTTTTGGTTCATTAGATTCATGGGAATCTATAGATGATAAAATAATAAATAGAAATACCCCATCAATTTCTTTCGATAATTTTTCTATAGGACAAAATGAATATAAAGATAAAGAAGATGATATTTTAGATACATTCAGAAAGTTTCTAGAAGAATGTGATTTCTTTGAAGGATTACAACTTTTCACAGAATCTTTTAGTTCATGGTCAGGATTTACTAATGAAATGCTTGTATCTATTAAAGATGAATATTTTAATTATACTTCAAATAATAAATTCAATATTTGGATTTGGACTCTTTTAAAAGACAAATTGAATACCAATGAAAAATTAACTCAAATAAAAAGTTTTATAGAATCTTCAAGAAATGGTAGTTTAGTAATTCCATTAAAGTCTCCAGGATTTGAATCAAATTGGCAGAATAGTGGTGTACATTCTATAGTTGTAAATAGTTTATGGGAGCTTATAAATTCTACACCAAAAGTGTCTAACATGAAAGATATTGAATCAAGATTATTGGGTAATGATTTTGATAGAAATATTGTTAATTATATAAACCTTAAAGAATTAAAGGAGCCAACCTTGAATAAATTAAGTTTATATGATCTTGAGCCAGTAACCAATGAGGTAAGTTTAGGATTGAATAGTTCTTCATCTTATAAATTTGGGTCAATAAAAGTCGCTAATGAATGGGATAAGGAATTGGTAAATGATGCAAAGGCTTATTATACCAAAAATGATATTCTTGATATAACAAAAGTCGATACATTCCCAGATATCTTAACGTTTAATAAAGCATCTATTGAGTTTGGGATTGATTCGTCATTGACATATGATCTCAAACAGTATATAAATATTATTAGAAAGACCAGTTCAATCCATGAATCTATTATAGGAGATAAAGAAGAGTTGATAAATGATTTGTATAATTTAAAGAGAGGATATTCTAATAATCCTGAGTTTGAGGATGATAGTGATTAGAGTGATTAGCAACACGTATATAAATACACCGCCTAAATACACCGCCTAAATACTCTTTAGTATTCTAATAATCCTAGTTTGAGGATGACAGTGATTAGAGTGATTAGCAAGACGTATATAAATACACAGCCTAAATACACAGCCTAAATACTCTTTTCAGTTAAGAAAATACCATAATCATCTTTTAAAGTCTTTAAGATTGGTTCAGAAATATCACTGGTTAATGGAGCAACTAAACCAACTTTATTTAAAGTACCATCTAAAACTTGTTGAACAGCAACAGCACATGGAATACCAACCAATTTAGCCATTGATGAATAACCTTTTGGATCACCAACATCAACTAAAGTAGAAGTTCTTGTTTCAGTTTCACCATTTTCCCATTCAATACCAAATTTATGTTGTAAAATAACACAATCTCTTTCACCTTCTTCATATTGCATTAAAGCTTCTAAAGTTGCACATAAAGTATCTAATGGATTACCCTTTGGAGTGATTTTAGTTTCACTAAATAATCCTAACCATTTTAATCCTGATAAAATTCTTTCTCTATCAGCATCATCTTTAAAATTAGTTAAAGAATCAATTTTTGAAATAATATCTTTTGTTGAAGTTGAAGCAGCACCAATATATTTACTTAAAGCTTCATTCCAAGCAACTTCAGAACTAAAGATTTCAGTTGCAGAATCTTTTAATAAACCTAAATCAACGAAAACTTTAATAAATTCTGGGAATCCTTGATATCTTAAAGTACCTCTAATAACTTCATCAGCTTCTGGAATGTTATATAATTCTTTATAAGGAGTTGAATCTCTATTTGGATATCCTAATAAAGAATAAGCTGGATAAATATAAATTGGTTTAGCAGTTGCCATTAAATCTTCAGATTTAACATCAACAACTTCTCCATTAGCATAATATCTTGCAGCATTGGTTAAAGCTAATAAAACACCTCTTGAAGACCATGAGAATTTATAACCTAATGGATTATCTGAATCTTCAGCTGATGGTAATCCACCACAGAATGATCTAAATGATTTAATTTTACCATTTTGGGCATGAACTTCATCAATAGTTTTAACTGCATATAAATGATCAATACCTGGATCTAAACCAATTTCATTCATAACTGTAATACCAGCTTCTTTGATTTGTGGTTCTAATTCTTTTAATTGTGGATTAATATATGATGTAGTAACAACATTTTTTTTGAATTTAATAGCTGATTTAACAACTGTGGCATGGTAAATGTATGGGATTAATGAGATAACTAAATCATGTTGACTAACTTGTTCATCTAATGAGGTTTCATCAGTAACATCAACTGAAACTGATTTAGCAACATCTCCGGCAAGTTCTTTAGCCTTTGATAAGGTTCTACATCCAACTGTAACTTCAACATCTGGGGTAGCTGATAAAACATCAACGGTTGGTTTAGCAACGAAACCTGATCCTAATAATAAAACTTTTCTGTTCTGTTAGTATCAATTGACATTGCAATTCAATTTTTTACGTACTTGACCATTTTTGACTGGAAAATTTTAGATCGAAAATCTTAGTGGCTCTCGCGAAGGATGCTGTGAGTTGAGATAAGTGCCAATGAGTCATCGAGACCACCTTTGGGTAGTGAAAAAGATTGGGAAGAGGTATCTTAGAGAAAATATGTATATACATCTACTGAAAGTATAGGAATTTATTCAAATTAACTATACTCTTACCTACTCCCCTCTTCTTTCGTTTCAGGTACCTAAAAAATTGACATATTTCTGATTATCGCACATAAATTTGCAACTCTGATAAGGGTAGTGTCCTGGCAACGATTGCAAAAAAAAGTATATTTATATATTCACTAAAAATCCCTTCATATAATCCCTTCCCTAATCATCATTCATTTCTTCATCTCCTTAGACCGAATCAGCATCTGAGTTAAACCCGGTCTCTTCAGGTTTGTTCCATGCTGTAAAATCAAAAAACTTATCTCCATGTGGTTCGTCTTCTTCAACTGAAACGAACATCACAAACCTCTTTAAAATCCTTAATCTCTCTAACAATGTCTCCATTTGATTAGCGTGCATTTTAAATTCAAATCCTGATGTTACAACCATTGGTGAAATATTCAATGAATGTTCAGAAACCTTATCCAAAAAATTTTGTGCTTTCTTTCTATTGTGGAATCTAATACTTCTGAGATGGAAACATCCGTGTTCACAAGCTATAAAGTACTGAGCATGATGTTCGAAATGATAAGCAAAATATTGAAATCTATAATCAATATCTTCATCGAAATCTTCTATGGTGTGCTGACCTACAGCTTCGTTTTTTCTCTGTTGACATCTTGCTGAAGGTCCTTGGGGTTTAACAATATGCTCTGGTTTACCAATTATTGTCCTTACTCCCAGAGTAGGAATATTGGCTATCTTAAAGTTTACAACCATATTACTTGGAAGGGTTACAGCAATAGGTTCATGATCCACATTGAGCAATTCAAGACGTGATGTGGTTTTTTTAGTGTTGCAACATGATTGGGAACCACAAGCTTCTTGTGGTTTTACTTTGTCTTTTCTGATTCTACTGTTCTTCATCTGGTGGTTGCAAAAAATGCGCTTCTCCCACTTAAGTATTGAATAACCTACAAGGTGATGTGAAGAATAAAATTGCTGTGGTTATACAATCTTAAGGAGTGACTCCCTTGAGTGGAAGTCCAAAGAACGGCTGTTTTAAGTATTTTCACGACCAATCGGCGTTAGTCACCTTTATGTTTTCTTGTCCCAAAATTGATCTGTCAAATTTAAAATCTACAGATTCTCAATTTTGACAAGTCGTAAGTCCGAAACTGATTTATGGTCGGATGACAGTATGCGACCGGAATATAGAATGGAGTAATGGTTATTCACGGGGTAGGTCTAATATGAACTAATTTTGACCAATGGAGAAAGATGGGGTGTTTATATAGTGATTAAAAACTAGATTATCCGAACACGTGATTTCAAGATAATCCTCACATCCGGTATTAAGAAACTGATATAAACCGGATAAATAGATGGGTGAATGGAGATGGCCGTTGAAATCGGGCAGAGATAACGAAAGAGGGGAGTATTTGGAAATTTTGTAGAGAATAGAAAGGGATAAAGGCTTCAGAAGAAGGAGATGGACTGACGCCAGATAGTGCCAGAATAAACGTATACAGAATATTCCTTATATTTTATTCTTAAATCTATTTCCATATGTCACTGCCACTATTAATTGGCAACAATTGATTGGGTGCAAATCGTACGATAGTGAGGTAATTGATGTACGGCCGTGAATGGGCACAAATTAGTACCCATGGGCTTGAGTGTCTAGGAGAGCAATGACCTTAAACCCGAAGGCCTCTGGATCAGGGTTCAATGGGTTAAACCCGAAGACTGGTCTTGGTAGCGTCAGATCGACACTCGATGATTCGAGTCATATTTCCTGTTCAAAATATCGTATATATAGAAAACGAGAATTATCACCCATAATCATCAAACAACAGGTCATGAAAGAAAGACCACATCCCAATCCTTTCCATCACCTGGGCCTTTCAACCTTTCAACCTTTCAACCTACCCACCAGTCTATCACACTGTCTGGTTCGCATAGATATAAATAGATAAGTAAAACAAAACACCATCAAATCATGAGCTATCTTGGAAATACTCTCACCTTCTACACCTCTCCGATACCACCTTATTCCTCCTTATCCCAACCTCCTACCTGTTCCTGATCTGCCCTCATCTCGTAAATCAACCTTACTTGATCTGACAAAATCACATGCACTTGCCCCGTATCGCATAATTCAACAGGTCTATATACAGTCCTTAGACTAAATACTCCTATATTAACCAACAGATTTTTCACTTAAAAATTATCGTCAATATGTCAATTGTACAAGACACCAAGTTCTTAATTGAAAACATTTCAGATTACGTTGATATCAACAACCAATTGATCTATTCCTTAGGTTGTATTGCATTCAATCCAATTTTTTGGAACATAGTTGCTAGATTAGAATATAATACTCATTTCTTAACAAAAGTATCTGGAGGTGCAAAGAATGGATGTTACCTTTTAGCCTTGACCATTTTCTCATTAGGTATTTATAGAGATTATGTGTATCATGATGCATTAGAAGCTCAACCAACTTATCAACCATTTGTTGATTCAGATATTATTAAGGCATTGGCCATTGCAACTTTTGGATTTGGTAATGTTTTAGTTGTTACTTCAATGTATACATTAGGAGTTACTGGAACTTATTTAGGAGATTATTTTGGAATTTTAATGGAAGAAAGAGTTACTGGGTTCCCATTTAATGTTAATGATAATCCAATGTACAATGGTAGTACTTTATGCTTCTTAGGAACTGCTTTATGGTATGGGAAACCAACAGGTATTTTGGTCAGTGGGTTAGTATTTTTGATGTATAAGATTGCTTTATTGTTTGAGGAACCATTTACAGCAAAGATCTATGAACTTAAAGCACAAAGAGAAAAGAAGGATTAGAAAGACTAAGAGAAGGAAGGATTAGCAAGACTAAGAGAAGGAAGGATTAGAAAGACTAAGAGAAGGAAGGATTAGAAAGACTAAGAGAAGGAAGGATTAGGTGTATAGGAAATAGAAGAGCGTAAGAGAACTAGAGAAGTGAAGAGAAGTGAAGAGAAGTGAAGAAGAAGTACAAAAAAGGTATGCACATTGTAAAGATGCTAAAGGTAAATTGTAAAGACAAGCTGTAGACA
Source organism: Yamadazyma kanchanaburiensis (assembly GCA_030555785.1). Lineage (NCBI taxonomy): Eukaryota > Fungi > Ascomycota > Pichiomycetes > Serinales > Debaryomycetaceae > Yamadazyma > Yamadazyma kanchanaburiensis. The sequence goes on along the minus strand of JANIVJ010000005.1, from coordinate 398,285 downwards.
GATTAGAGGAAGTATGCATTGTAGTAACTAGCCACATCTCTGTACCAGTATTCTCTCTACTCCCTACTCTCCCCCCCCCCCTACTCTCTCCCCTGCTCTCTCACTGCTCTCTAATCTACAGACCCCTTCTTTCCCCCTCTAATTATCCTATCCATTCATATCCTACATAAAAAAAGTCCTACAAAAACTTAAATACTTGATGATTACCTCTATCACTCAAATTTGATAAACTTAATGATTGAAATTTCTCACTACTATGATAATAATATAACCCATTTATTGAACCAATTGGTAATTCAGGCTTATTGTTATTCCCAATATTTAATACAATATAATAAAACCCTTCAAACGATGCTCCATTGATCTGTTTAATTCTTGCATCGGGTAATAAAAACTCTTCTTTCCATCTCATATATATAAGACCTTGATCCTTTTCATTATTATGAATTTGAGTAAGCACCTTTGTAAACTCATCATCAGTTAAATGATAATAATTTGTAAGTCTTTTCCAATGATCCAAGTCATTTGAAGGAGTTGACCCCCACAGACTATTATCAGTAAGAAATGAATAACTTTTACTTAAAGGTTTACCGAATCTTTTATTTAATGGGTTGTTGATGATTTCTCCTTTGAAACACGTAGCAATTTCTGAATACTCTGGAGTTAATCCATCAATTTTGAGGAACCCAGTTACAAGAGAATTAAGTAAATCGACATGTTTAAATTCTACTTCTATTTTATATTTGGCCTTACTACTTTGTTGTAATCCGGAGAATTTACTATTGTCTTTAAGATAAGGAGAATAGAGACTTGGAAACTCGTATCTAGGATGATTAAAACTGAGGACATCTAAGAATCCTTTATTTGAATCACAAGCTTCGGCATATGATGTGGTGTCTTGTGGGACATCTGATGGTTCAGAGTCTGGGATGATCTCGGAATCAGGAGACGGAGAGTGTCCTGGTTTACTAAGGAGTTTGATCGAAACATCTTGTGGAGAAGATATTGATTTGTCTTTAAGATCAGTGATTTTCTGGGTAACTGGCATAATGAGTAGCTAAGGAAGACTGGGTATGATTTATGCTTGAAGAGTATGTGTGCTTGGTGGTATGTGTGTATAGGTGCTATATCTGGCTGGTATGTGTGCTTAGTGGTGTATGCTGGGTATTATATCTATAATAGGTGTAGACGGGTTCTCAAATCTTTGTACCCTTATCACGATGACGATTTCTTTTTCGCGCATCTCCATTATCGCACTTGGATGCCACAGGATGATTTGTTAAAACATGTCGTACGAAATACCAAAATCTCCAATTCATCCAGCGCCAAATGAAGAGATCAATAGTTTACCAGAGGGGACATTAGACATTGATTTGAACCCAGATTTAAGTGATGATAGTGACATTGATGTACGAGAGGGGAAGATACCCCAGAGTCCAAAGGCCCACAGTCCAAAGACCCATGAAGACACACACATGAGCCAAAATCAAGATGGTGGATTTCTCCATCATACACCCACACCTTCCAGTGAGTTGCTGGACAACTCGCTAGACAAGCCATTTCGCAACTCAATTACTCCTCCGTTCGATGTCGCATACGATCAAGCTAAAACTCAACTCTTAAGTCATACAACTCTTAATTCCTCTCAACATAGTAAACTCGTAAATTATTTAGATGATGAACTCTTAAAAGTACAAAGAGTCTTTGTAAAAACCCAATCTGGTGAAATCTCTCTGTCAATAAATGATATAATTCAACCATTGTATAATCATGCTAAGGTAGCATGGTTATCTATAACCACTAGTGATAGTACTAATGCAGAATACTTTATCAAGATCCTTAATGAGCTAGAAGATTATGTTGCATTTTATCCTATCAATACTACGAATATTGTTGTGTTTGAGATGTTACAATTTATTGATGTTACATTAAGTTTACTAGTAGATATGAAACTATTTACAACTACAGAATTTGTAAGGACACTTTCGATAATTTCAAGGTTACGTATATCGTTGATTGAGAAGTTGAGTGATCCTCCGTTTAAGAATTCTAATGAAGTAGAGGCATCCAAGGTGTTTGAGGGGTTGTTGGAGAGGTCTTAATGTATATAGTAATATGACGATCTCGGTCCCTCTTGTCTCGGTCCCTCATCTCTTCTCGTTCTAATTTCTGTCTCTTCTCATCTCGTCTCGTTCTAATTTCTGTCACTCGCATCATGTGGTGGAACTCTTCAAAAGATACAAAAGACATAGAAAAGGAACTACCAGAAGACCTTAAACAGTTCTTCAAAGATAAAAACCCCGACGATAAACAAATCAGTAAATACGAATTAAGTCCTCATCAAAAAAGAGTTAATAAGGTCCTCTCAAAATTACCTCAACAATATAATCATGAATTAGAATTATATAAAAGAAAAAACACTATATCAAATGTATCTACTATAAACTGTCTGGAACTCCAGCTCAAAGTCATTGACTGTTTCAAAAGCTTAAACTTCACATCCATCGAAAGTTGTTCCAAACAAATTAGAACTAATAAGAATTGTATCGAGACTCAATCTAAAGCATTTGAAAAATTATTCTATGAAGATTGTTATAATGTTGAACAATGTGATAAAATACGATTTGTGGTTGACCATATGTTCACAAAAAACTTTGGTCAATTTGGTGAAGATATGAATCAAGAGACATTGAAGAAATTTAATGATGATTTAGATGGTCAATTCAATAAATTATGGAAATAAATTATATACTATCTCTAAGGTGTTCCCATAAATCCAACTTGTCTTGATACTTCATCACTGTTACTAGACCCGAAGTATTTGGGAACACAAAGATCTTATGATCACACATTGTCTGATTTGAAATCCAGTTGGAGTAATGGTTTTTTTGCAACCCCCATGAAAATTGAATATTTGATTTAGGAGATTGTTTCTGTATATATTTTATAATAATTTCCCAAATACCTTTACCAATAAATACGATTATATTTGATTGAGTCTGTTTAAACTCTTGTAGTAACCTCGGTACATTATCCAATTTTTCTCGTAAATTTAACTCTTGAATTGATTTAGTACATCTTAATACTAAATCTGTAAACCCAATTTTATATCGCACTAGATCAAAATCATGTTCTGGTTTTGTATATGATTTCCCATGTCGTATGAGTTGACAAAGAAGGGGGTCATTATCGTAAGCAATGTTCTGGCAGTCCAAAACTCTTTTTAATATTTCAGACTCATTAAATAATTTCCAAAATAAATTCGTATAATGAGCATAATGATGTTGGGTTTTAGATGATTCTACCCCAGGATTGAACCCAACGAAAAGAACCTTTAACCCCAGTGTTATTGAAGGTGGAAGGTCTTTAAGTCTATTGATTGGCTCAGACTTCTTTTTTACTCTTACGCTTTTGCCATCTCCATACCTAAATCCTTTTAGTCTATCTCTAGCACTCATCTTGCGATTATTTCTCAACACGCTCCATAACATGGACAATTCATTTGGATCATTTAGAAATGACGGATATAATGAGTCCACTCCAAAGTCAATCCTTAGAAAGAACTCAAAGTCCAAAGGAAGCAAAGTGGTTTTCTCTCCTACAAAAGAAGTCAAGAACTTTAAAGACTTTTTTGACTCCACAGATGATGATATTGGTCAAGAGTCTATACCATTAGATTTAAATCTTAGAAAATATCCTGGAACCCCACCAAACAAACCACTTAATAGAGAAGAAGAAAAGATCGTCCATAGAATACTAACAGATTCAAATATTCCTTATGTATTATCATTATATCTACAACTATTATTTAATATCTTAATTATAGGACTCATAACATATCTTGTAATCATTTTTATAAGTACCATAAGATCAGATATCAATACCAAATTAGAATTGTATATCACAGACAGTCTACAAGAGATCTCTAAATGTTCTAGAGAATATTATCGTAATAAATGTAATGGAGATAAGGTACCTCCAATACTTGATAATCAATGTAGTGATTGGTTAAAATGTATGAATAGAGATCCACAATTAATTGGGAAATCAAAAATAACCGCTGAAACCCTTGCAGATATTCTCAACGGGTTTATTAAACCAATTAGTTGGAAGTCAATGATTTTCTTAGTAATTTTAGTATTTGGTAGTGTTATAATAACTAACCTCGCCTTTAACACATATAGAAAATCTACAAATATTAAAATCGATCAATTAGAAATGACTGTTAAAAAACAAAATAGGTTGATAGATTCTTTGAGACTTACAAACGAATCAGATTATGACAAATCAACCGAGTTATCTATTTCATCTCCTTTGATCAAGAAAAAGTATACATAAAGCCGAGAAAAGAAATTATACTACTAATCGAAATTATACTACTTACTTAACGGTTGTCACGGGGATATGGCGCTGGTTCTTACCGATATCTCCTTGTTGTTGTCTTGGTCTCTAATGCCTTAACATCTGTGTCTTGTGGTGCTTAGCCTGGTCTCAGCCTTTTACTATTTCTTTGTTAAGCCTTTAGCCAAGGGATTCCCTTTTACTTGTCCGAGTCGTAAATTTCGGAGATATCGCGCGCTTATATCCCCGTAAATTTGCAACCCTTAAGCCGTTTTTAATGTGGTAAAGTTTAAACATGTTAGAATCTTCAAATTTTACATATTTAAACGCCTTATGACCATACTCTACTCAAACAACTTACTTAACCCTTTTTCACCACATTCTCTAAGTTAATTTTTATTTTTTCAAGAAAATATCAAGAAATCCCATTGCTTGGTCCAATTTAGGTAATTTTGTGAGATTGGCTGAAACGTTAAATGAATCCGAAAATGGACACTTAATTAGATGCGTTAACTAGTTACTATACAGTACATAATTTATATAGAAAATCTTAAATATATAAGACTTTGTAATTCCGATGTTTTAATTTTAATAATGTCAAATCCTTTTAGAAATTCTATTGAATTAGATGATATAAATCAAGATAAATTAGATTTTGATCTGGATTTATCTAATGCAAAGAAATCAAATTTATTTACTTTTACAACTAAATCTGATTTATTAATTTTAATCCCTGGGTTTATTTGTTCTGCTATAAGTGCTCTTGGAACTCCAACTCAAACAATTATTTATGGTAGAATTTTTGCAAAATTATCTGATTTTTACCTTTATGATTATGGTGAATTTAGAGACTTTATTTTAGATGTTGGTAAATATTGTGTTTCAATTATTGTTATTGGTATAATAAAATCTGTTTTCACTTTTATTTCTGTTCTTTTAATGATGAAAAATGGTGAAAATCATCAAAGAAGAATTAGAAGAAAATTATTTAATAAAGTAATTGCTCAAGAAAATATTGAATGGGTTGAAAATTTTAAAAATATTAATGGTGAATTTACTCAATTGAATAGATGTATTGAAGAATTAAGAACTGGTAATGCTGAAGTTTTAGGATTATTGGTTCAAGCAATTGTTTCTGCTTTAGCTTTATTTATTGTTGCAATGGTCTTTTCCTGGCTGGTAACTTTAGTTACTTTAGCTTTAACTCCTTTCTTTGCTTTAAGTTCTTGGTTTACTGGTAAATTAGCTTATAAATTTTCAAATAAAGAAAATATTTATTCTGCAAAAAGTTCAAAAATTATTAGTTGGTGTTTACTTAATCCTTCAATTCCAAGATGGTTTAATGGTAAAGCTCAAGAATTGATTAGTTTTAAAAATTTGATTAATAGATGTTCTTCAAATAATTATAAAGTTGAAAATATTATTAATATGAACATGGGTGTTTTAAGAACTCTTTCACTTTTAATGTTTGTTCAAGCATTTTGGTTTGGTATTACAATGATAAGATTAAGAAAAGTTGAAATTAATGATGTTTTCACCTCCTTCTCTGCTTGTTTGATGTTGGGTGCTGCAGTTGCTGGTATTGCTGAATTAATTGGTGATATCTATAGAGCCCAAGCTGCTATTGGTAAATTAACCGAGTTTTTGAATTTACAAGATAATCAAGGAAATTCTGGTCATAGAATGTCTCCAACTTGGTGTAATGGTAAAGTTGAATTCAAGGATGTTACTTTCAAATATAGAAACAAAGATGAAACTATTTTAAAGAATCTTAGTTTAGATTTTAAATCTAATGAATTCAATTTTGTTATTGGTAAATCTGGTTCTGGTAAATCAACTGTTGCTCAACTTATCATGAATTTTTATAAACCATCATCTGGTGAAATCTTAATCGATGGTTATAATCTTGGGGCTGTTGAAAAATCCTGGATCAATAATAATATTTCTTATATTCCTTCTGTACCAGTAATGTTTAACCTGTCATTAAAAGAAAATTTAGCCATGTCAGTCTTAGATAAATATGATTCTGTTGATTCAATTCCAAATGATTTAATTAATAATGCTTGTGATTTTGCTTATCTTACAAATTTAATTCATAAAATTGGTGGTTTAAATAATCCAATTTCTAATCTTAATTTATCAGGTGGTGAAAAACAAAGAATTTCAATTGCCAGAGCTAAATTACGTGATACTCCTATTTTAATTATTGATGAAGGTTTAAGTGCATTAGATTTAAATACAAGAACAAAGTTACTTAAATCAATTAAGGAATGGAGATTAGGTAAAACTACTATTTATATCACACATCAATTGGACCTGATTGAACAAAATGATTATGCAATTATTCTTCAAGATGGTGCTGTCAAAAATGAAGGTTATTTGAGCCAACTTGAAAACGAACCTCTTGTCAAAGCTGCTACTTTACATACAACCCCTTCAAGCCAATCTTCAATTGATATTGAAGAATTCTCAGATGTTGAAACAAAGGATTCAAATTCTGCTAAAAGAGTTTCTGTTAAAAATTATAATTATTTGAAAAATCCAATGATGTTAAGAGAAATTAATGCTACTCCTATTGATCAAGATGAACAAATTTATGGTTTGTCCAAAATTCTTATTTATTGTATTAAAACAGTAAATTCAAAATTCTTTATTTTCTTAGGTTTAGTATTTGCTGCAATTCATGCTGTTAGTAATCCATTGTTTTCATATCTTTTTGGTAGATTATTAGATAATATGTTAGATACTTCAATTGGTATTAATCAATCTTCAGAATTAAAGAAATGGTCTGCAATTGTTATTGGAATTTCTATTATTAATGGTGTTAGTTATTACTTATGTCAATTCTTATTAGCAGTTTCTGCTGAAAGATGGGTTAATCAATTAAGAAAATTATCTTTAACAAAAATTAATAATCAAGATTTGAAATTTTTTAATGAAAAGAAACATAATCCAAGTTCTATGAATGCTTTATTAATGAATGATACAAGAGATTTAAGAACAATGGTTTCTAAATTCCTTTCAGTTTCTATTACTTTAACTATTCTTGTTTTATTAGGTTTAATTTTTGCTCTTGTTTTAGGTTGGAGATTAGCACTTACTGGATTAGCATTTGCAGTAATTATTCTTGCAATTTCAGCAATTTTTTCAAGGATTTTACAAAAGAAAGAAACTGGCTATAAAGATATGATTAATGAATTAGAAGGAGTTAATTTTGAAATGTTAAATGGTATTAAAACAGTTCATTCATTAAATTTGAAAACTTATTTTGAAGATCAATTTACTTTAAGAGCTGCTAAAGTTGATAAGATTGCTAAACAAAGATCTTTACATACTGGGTTATCAATTGCAATTAAGGATATTGTTACATCAATTGCTACAGGTATTTTATTGTATTATGGTATGAGATTAGTTGGAACAAGAGCTTATGAAAGATTACAATTTATGCAAGTTATTACATTATTACTTATGACATTTAGTGCAGCAGGAAACTTAATGAATGAATTACCAGATATTACAAGAGGACAAAGATGTGGTACATATATTATGAAGTTACTTCAAATTCCAGATTCTACAGTTGAAACTGGTGGTGAAGAAGAACCAGAAACTATGGTTAAAGATTCTGTTATTAAATTTAATGGGGTTAATTTTTCATATAATTCATCAAAGACTACCCTTAGTAATGTTTCATTCAATATTAGAGAACAAGATATTTTTGGAATTTTTGGTGATAGTGGAAGTGGTAAATCAACCATTACAAATTTAATTACTAAACTTTATGGATCATATCATGGATCAATTAAATTAAATGGATCAGAAGTTAGTTCAATTGATACAGAATTTTTAAGAGATTTAATTTCAATTGTTCCACAAAATCCAGTTTTCTTTGAAGGATCAATTTATGATAATCTTACATATGGAATTACTAAAGAAAAGATGGTTTCATCTAATATTGAATCATATTTAAAGATGTGTAATATTGATTCATTTACAAATAGTTTACCAGATGGATTACAAACAGATATTGGATCATTAACGGAAAATTCACTTATTTCAACTGGTCAACTTCAAAGATTAGCAATGGTAAGAGCATTAATTAGAGATCCAAAAATTTTAATATTAGATGAATGTACTAGTAATTTAGATACACAAAATTTCAATTTATTTAAATCACTTATTGTTAAATTGAATAAAGAATTAGGTATGACAATTATTCTTATTAGTCATGATCCTGAATTGTATGATATTACAAGTAATTCAATTAGATTAAATCAAGGACAAATGATTTAGATGGTATGTAGTAAATGATTTAGATGGTATGTAGTAAATGATTCAGATATGTATGTAGTCAATAGAATGGTCAAAGTTACTTCATTTATTCATCTATCTACTTAATTCTAACACAAATATATGGTACTTCAACATCTTCACCACTCTTATCATCACAACAAACTTCAAAAATCAAATCATTAACATGAGGTGGAATATCCTTTTTACTAACTTCTTTGATTAAATCAGTAAGATGAAGAGAAGATCTTTCCTTAATCTTTTTTGGTGGGAAAAATGAAGCATATAATAAACTAACACCATATGATAACATTGTAATTTCCAACCCTTCTTTAGATTCAAAATGATCTAATAATTCTTGTAAAGTTATATCACCAGATAATTCAAATCTATCCCAAATTTGATCAAATTCTTTATCATTATATTTACCTTTTGGAGATTTAATTGGTTCACTAAATCCAACAAATGGAAGAGCAAGATTAATAAATCCATTTTTAAAATCTTCAATAGTTTTTGAAGAATCTAATACTTTATATAATTCTAAACAAACTAAACCTGTTACTAAAGCAGTTGTTGTAGCAATTGCAGGAATAATTTTCCCAGCAATAAATTTAGTTTTTGAATAATCAGCAGTTTCAATTGAATAATTTTCAGCTCTACAATTTGAAGCAGCTGTAATAAATTCAATATGATGATTTGTATCATCATCTTTTTCAAATTCAATTGGATTTAATCTATAACCTGCTAAAGTACTTGGTTCAGGTAATGAAGCAGCAATTGATTTGATTGAATCATCATCAATAGATCCATTTAAACTCTTCATTTGTTCTTCAGCTTCATTATCATTAGCAGCAATTGAAACTCCAGTTTTTGGTGTAAATGGTGAAATTTCAACACTATCCAAAACTTTTGAATAATATTCCTTTTCTTCATTGTTTTGTTTTAATCCATAAATGAAGGCTAATAAATTTGCACCAGCAACAATAAAATCAAAATGATTTTTATTTTCAATATCAAATTTCAAAGCATCTGGAGCTCTTTTTGGACCTGACCAAAAGTTCCCACCATTTGAAGTTTTAGCATCTTTTGGGAAATTATACAACAATTGTTGAATATCATGATTGAACTTGAGTTCAAATTGAAGTCTTGACCATTTGATACAATCTTCAAAAGTATAAGGTCTTTTATTAAGATATTCAGAAATACTTTCTAAAGTACCTTTAATATCAGGATTTTGTTTTAAGGTTTGTTCGACATAATTTGGTTGACTTAAATATAAATTAACACTTTCAGGGTTTTCACAAAAATAACCTTGAAATAAAGATTTTGCCCAAGCAATTGTATGATCAATTTTATTTGGGAAACTTCTTAAAGTACATAAAGGAATAGATTTTTCTGGAGGATCTTGTGATGAAGAATAAGATTCAGTAAGATTTGGTATAACTACTTGAGTATTACCTTTAGTACCTAAAGTACCACTTTCTAATAATGGTTTCTTATAATAAATACATCTTCTATCAATATAAGTTCTTGCATCAACATTATCTAAAGCATTAGTAATAAGATCTAAATCATTCCAGAATTTATCATTAAAAATATCTTCAGTTTCTGGTCCAACTTTTTCTAATAAAGATTCAATTTTACCAATCAATTTTGGATTCATTGCTTCAACAGCAGTTTTAGCAACTTCACTTTTATTTTTACCAACATCTTTTGGTCTAAATAAAAATTGACGATTTAAATTTGATTTTTCAATTGAATCCATATCAGTAATAATAATTTTACCATTTGGACCTGAACCTAATCCCATCATTGACCAATTTTTTAACATTTCACAACCAATTGCTCCACTTCCAACTAAGAAAACTTTTAAATTTTGAACTTTTTCAATAAAATCTTTACCAAATAAAGCAATTTGTTTATCATATCTTGTACCTAAAGGTTTTGTTGAATCTTCATTTCTTGGGAATTCTTTTTCATTTGGTAAACTCTCTAAAGAATCAAAATAAAACCATTGTTGGATTGGACTGAATTTTGATGAAACACATTTTAAAACTTCTTGAGCAATTAATCCACCATAAAATGCATTTATACCTGGTGAATCTCCTGTTGATTGATAAGCCAATTGTTCAATAAGGTTTGAATCTAATTCTCCTTCATCATTTGGAATTGGATTGGATGTTTTAAATTGTTTGGCATATTCTAAAACTTCATTGAAATCGGCTTTATTATATGGTTTTGGTAAACGACCTTGATTTTTAATTTGAAATGCTGATAATGCTTGATATCCATAATGATAATTATTTAATCTATCAAACTTAGCAAAATCACTAATTGTGAAGGCTGGATTTTTTAATTGATCTTCCAACAGTTCGAATTTGATATTCTTTGGCATTTTAACTTGAGTATAAATACCTCCTTTAACATAAGTACCAAAAGAGTCATCAATATCAATTTTAAAAGCATAAGGACCTAAAACTTCGATTTTAAAAGGCTTTTCATTATCATTTAATTTATCCATCCCTTCAACTTCTTTAAATTTAACATAATCTCCATCTTGTAATCCATGTCTATTATCATCCAACATGGTAACACAACCATTGGATTCAATATCTGAAACAATCCCTGTAGCAGGTTCTTCACCATCTTGATCAATGACTGTGAAATCTCCTAAATCAACAAATAATTGTCCAAATAATCCTTTAATATCTGCTGATACAAATCCAATATTATTTTTATGAGTAAACCTATTAAGCTTAACCTTATCTTCTAAGCTTAACAAATCAGTTACAACTATACATTTAAATTGTCCAAGATTTGATTCATTAAGATCTGGTAAAATTGAAATTGGAACATATTGATTAAGTTCACTTAATTTAGTACTTGAAACTTGATCAATTTTTTTACCAATATCATCTTCGGTTAAGAAGAATTGACTTGATAAATGTTCGATTTCAATTGGAGTTGGATCATATAACGTTAAAGATTTAACCCCTGCTAATGCTATATTTTTTGCAATTTCTATACCTAAACCTTTTAATCCAATAACTAAAACGTTGGCATTTTGCATCTTCAACATTGCTTCTTTACCTAAGACATATAATTGTCTGGAGTATAATCCTTCATCAATCGAACCAATTGATGGTGTATCAACTTGCATATCTGACATGGTATTAATAATCGACAAATGAGCAAGAATGAGTGAGTGAGAGTGAGGGAGGGAGAGTGAGGGAGAGTGAGTGAGGGAGAGTGAGTGAGGGAGGAATAGTGAAAGAATAGAGGAGTATGGGGAGTGGTAGAGATGGACCAGTGTTCTGGCGTTCTGGTCTGTTCTGACAAGTTCTGACAAGTTCTAGCATTAGGTTCCTTCTGACTAGTCTTTCACTGGCTCCTGTCTTCCACTGGCTCCTGCTTTCACTGGCTGTCTTGTCTGGACTTGATTTCACCATGTGATTATATGCAGGCCTCGAACATCAGTACAAGAACCCTAGTCCCGTCTCTCTTCCCGTCCTCTTTCTCTCGTCCTCTTTCTCTCGTCCTCTTTCTCTCTCCCGTCCATCTCTCGTCCATCTCCCGTCCATCTCTCGTCCATCTCCCGTCCATCTCTCGTCCATCTCCCGTCCATCTCTCGTCCATCTCCCGTCCATCTCTCTCTATTAACTATATATCAATACCCATACCTAAAATATATATTCTCCTTATCTGTCAAATCCTTATACTCATAATCTTCTCCATAAACTTTCCTAAATTCTTCAATGTCTTCCTTATTCATCCCCTCCTTCTTTTCATTCTCTTTCTTACTTGTAAATCCTAAAAGTCCAACCATCGGTATTGATACTCCACTAATTACTAACAATGCTATTTTAGCTGGTAAATATCTCGTAGCATCAGTTTTAAATAATTGTGGTCCAATTAAACACCCTATAGCTATACAAATCATTGTACCACAATTTCTAATTAATCTCTTGGTATATCCAGCAGTATTTCTATTATTCCATGAATATAATAAAGTAATTACACAAGTACCTGCATTACCAAAATACACTGCAAATAAATTTGCAACTTTATTATCTGAAAAAATCATTATAAAGTATCCAACCATTGCAATTATAAGTAAACCCATAAATACTATAGTATGATAATTTCCTTTAAGATAATACAATAAATACATTGGACCTAAAATTGCAATCATTGAAGATACCCCAACTGGCATTTGCATCAATGCTGATTGTTTACTATCAAAACCAAAAGTTCCAATAATTGTTACAGAAAATGTATTGATAGCACCTGTAGGTATCATAGATACAATCGTCAATAAAAACATCATCCATGTTTTAATATCTTTAAAACATGCAAGAACTTGTTCTTTCTTAAATGTTTTATTTTCAATACCAGTTTGATTAGATTTTAAATGATCAAGCAAAACAAGTTTTTCTTCATTTGTTAAGAACTTACAACTCATTGGATTATCAGGAAGTATCAAAAGTACAATAATTCCGAAAAAAAATGTAACTAATCCCATAACCAAAAAGAATATTTGCCAACTTTCTAAGACTCCATTGTTATCAACATGTTGGAATCCATAAGATAAAAGTCCTCCAACAATTGTTGCAGTACCAACTTGACTTGTAATTATACCAAATCTTGAAAGTTGTTGTTTATGACTATACCACATTCCATTACAAATTAAAACTCCTGTTACAGCAGTTGATTCAACAGCTCCTAAAAAGAATCTAATTGCCATAAGTTTAGAATAATCAAGGCATACAATATGTAAAGTAACAATAACACCCCACATTACAATAGATGCACCAAATAATTTTGCAAAAGGTAATTTTTGAAATCCATAAGTAATTAATGGTTCAAAAATGATATAACCACAATAAAGTATAGTACCCAAATCACCAAATTGGGTTGGATCTTTAAGATGATCTTTAATACCCATTACCCCAGCATAATTAATCAAGGCTTTATCAAGAAATTGTAAAAAATAAATCCCAGAGAGTAAAGGTAATACTCTCATGTCAATTTTACGATATACCAGAGCAACATTTATGGATTCAAAATCAGATTTTTTATCATTAGAATCGAACCCATGAATGAATTCATAAGCGTCGTCAAATTTTTCCATTTACTAGAAAATAATGGATATTGGCGAATTTATATATTAAAAGGTGTATATAGATGTGAGGCCGCTTAAGCGCATACGTTTTTAGAAGTAAGTTTTTTTACGAGCATCTAGATCTACTAGGAAATGGGCACATGACTCGTGTGACTATTTGCTGCTCTTTGTATCTTTACTTTTCCTTTCCCACTTTGTCTTTCTCTGCTATTCCTTTTCCTCCTCCTTTCCCTCTTTCTCTTCCTCTTTCTCTTCCTCCCTCTTTCCCTCCTCCTCTCCTAAATCTATCAAATCTCTATCCAATATCCTCTCATCTCCATACATCAACACAAATGGTATCAACTTACGACTCGTCCTTTGATGTATCACACTCTTTATAGTATCAAAATCAGTATATTGTTGCATAAATGTAAGATCTCTCTCTATGATCACATACACCCATTGCTTCTTAATTGTTTGATAATAAAAATATTCCATGTCAGAAAGTCCAACAAATACAAGCCTATACGGATTCAATCCTTTTATAAGATTTTGAGGATTTCTAATATCTGATTTTTCAATTCTTGAAAGGATTGAAGAGATTTCAGAGTTCAATTTAGATTTATTTGTATCGATTTTACTACGAATATCTTTGAATTTATCAAGATACTCAGAATTTGAATCATTAAGGAATTTTTCACTTTGATTTAAAAAATGATCAATTTTACGACCACGGAAAAATGATAATTTAGTTACTTCAGTAGACACTTTGATCTTATCTTCATTAGCTGTTGTTAATTGTTGATTCATTTCAGAAATCTTTTGAGCAGATTGTTTTGAAAAAATCTCAGGATAAATGATTTCTGATAAATCTACAGGAGTCAGATAATAAGACATCTCATCACTTGTATAGAAGAAAGTAAGAAAAGAAGAGATATCATTAAAAACAGTTTCACCTATACTTTCAAGATCTTTACCCCAAAACATCTCATTCAAAGTATCTTGAAGTTTTGAATATCTTAAATCAGTATCTATGTCAATAAGAGCAAGTTGTTGTTTAACTTGTTCTTGTAAATCTTCAGCTTCTGAATAAAAGAGATTAGGAGACTTTAGATTCTCTACGATGTTATTATAAACGCACTTGATTTCATCATCAACAGAAGATATTCCATCAGATTCAAATTTGATATCGTTGATGGTGTAATTGTTATTTGAATCGAAAGAAGTAACAAGTTTTTTAAGTTGATCTGTGAACTCATTAGATTCGGATTTTACAATCAATGACTTGATTTCAGGGATCTGTACAAGAGTTGAAAGTATACCACTAGAGAAACTTGGAGTTGGTTGAGATATAGAAGGAAGAATTACAATTGGATCATCAAGATCTCTTTGTTTAAGTTCAGGATAAGTGATTGAAGGCTCAGGAGTTGGAGATAAGCTGACTCTCATATCGTCATCACTATCATCGATTTCTATATGATCAACATTTGGATTGGTGAATGTTTCAGTTGATTGATTTGATAATGCTTGAATATTTGGGATATCTTGTTTATTAGAGATTGGAACTGATTCATCTAATTCTCCGAATAGATAAGCAATTGCTTTATTTGTGTCGTTGTTTGTGATTTTGAGGGCATCTTCTGCTTGTTGGGGTGTAAACCCCATATCCACTAGATTATCGATATCACTCATGTTTGAGAAAGGACGAGGTGGATGAGGATGAGGATGAGAGGAGAGAATGGGGAGAGAAGGAGAGGATGGGGAGAAGGAGAGGAGAGAAGGAGAGGAGCAGAGGCTGTGAGGTCGACAGAGGTCGAAACATGGGGCAGGAGACAGAACAAATGGAGTTCAGTCTATAGTAGAGAACGAATATCTTGACCTGCTTGGGTGGACTCAAGTCTCAGTCCCTCGTCCTCAGTCTCAGTCCCTTCCTCAGGCTCCTAGATCATGTGACTAGATGAGAATGAGTCAAGAGTCTATGACACAACTAGTGATGAACATCTTGGTCGTCTTCTCTCTTCCCTCTCTACCCTTCCCCTTTCCTCCTCCTCTCCTCCTTCTCTCCTCTTTCCTCCCCCTCCTCTTTCCTCCTCCTCCATTCCCCTTCCCCCGTCCCTCTGTTCTCCCATCCTCCATCCCATCCCCAGCCGTCCGCAAAAAAATTTTCATGAAATATTTACTACCTAACGTTAGAAGAATTCATAAAATGTCAGACGTTAATATTATTTCACAACAATTAAGTAAACTTGGACTTAATACCCCAACCCCAATCGAAGGATCATATCCAAACCATAGTATTCTTGACTTATTAAGAAATTATATTACTGATGAATTACATCAAATTTCATCAGTTGATAAATCAATTATTTTTGAAAGTTTAGACGTCCCAAATACTTTAGATAAAGGGGATTTAATCATCCCAGTTCCAAGATTAAGATTAAAAGGTATTAACCCAAAGGATAAAGCAGTTGAATGGGCATCAATTTTTAATAAAGGAAAATATTTAAAAGAAATTAAAGCTGAAGGACCTTTCTTACAATTTTTTGCTGATAATAAATTATTATATAATTTACTTATTCAAGATGCCCTTAGTAGAAAAACTGAATATGGATCATTACCTATTGGACTTGGTAAAAAAGCAGTTATTGAATTTTCATCACCAAATATTGCAAAACCATTTCATGCAGGACATTTAAGATCAACAATTATTGGAGGATTTCTTTCAAATTTATATGAAAAATTTGGATGGGATGTTAAAAGAATTAATTATTTAGGAGATTGGGGAAAACAATTTGGTTTATTAGCAGTTGGATTTGATAGATATGGTAGTGAAGAAGCTTTAGCAAAAGATCCAATTAATCATTTATTTGAAGTTTATGTTAAGATTAATAAAGATGCTAGTGATGAAGGAGAAGATAGTGAAGTTAATGCTAAAGCCAGAGAATTCTTTAAAAAAATGGAAGATGATGATGAAGAATCTCTTAAATTATGGAAAAGATTTAGAGATTTATCAATTGAAAAATATATTCAAACTTATGATAGATTGAATATTAAATTCGATGTCTATTCTGGAGAATCTCAAGTATCTAAAGATATCATTAAAAAAGTATCAGATATTTTTGAAGAAAGAGGATTATTATATGAAGATAGAGGTGCTAAATTAATTGATTTATCAAAATATAATAAAAAATTAGGTAAATGTTTAATTCAAAAATCTGATGGTACAAGTATTTATTTAACTCGTGATGTTGGAGAAGCCATTAAACGTAAAGAAATTTATAATTTTGATAAATTAATTTATGTTATTGCATCTCAACAAGATTTACATGTAGCACAATTTTTTGAAATTCTTAAACAAATGGGATTTGAATGGTCAAAAAATCTTCATCATGTTAATTTTGGTATGGTTCAAGGTATGTCAACTAGAAAAGGTACAGTTGTTTTCTTAGATAATATTTTACAAGAAACAAAGGATAAAATGCATGAAGTTATGAAGAAAAATGAAGCAAAATATGCTCAAATTGAAAATCCTGATGAAATTGCTGATTTAGTTGGTATATCAGCAATTATGATTCAAGATTTCCAAAGTAAAAGAATTAATAATTATGAATTTAAATGGGATAGAATGACTTCTTTTGAAGGTGATACTGGTCCTTATTTACAATATGCCCATTCAAGAATGAGAAGTATGCAAAGAAAATCTGATTTTACTGATGATGATTTAATTAATGCTAATTTTGATTTATTAACTGAAGATTGTGCTCTTGATTTAATTAGAACCATTGGTCAATATCCTGAAACTTTACAAAAATCAATGAAATCTCATGAACCTTCAACTATTGTTACTTATTTATTCAATTTAAGTCATATTGTATCTACATGTTATGATGTTTTATGGGTTGCAGGTCAAGAAAAGGAATTGGCAGTTGCAAGATTGGCTTTATATGCTTCTGCTAGACAAGTGTTGTATAATGGTATGACTTTGTTAGGTTTAACACCTGTTGATAGAATGTAGAGTAGAGAGTAGAGAATAGATAAGTGTAGAATAAGTGTAGAGAGAAAAGTGTAGAATAAGTGTAGAGAGAAGAGAGTAGAGAGAGAGAAAAGTGTAGAGAGAAGTGTAGAATAAGTGTAGAGAGTAGTGAGTAGTGAGAATAGATATAGTGTGGGGTGTCCTGTCTCTCTTCCAGGTTCTCCTACACCCTTCGTCGTCACCCGTCACCTTCGCTTCGCTCAGGTTCCTCAGGTTCCTCCCTCAGGTTCCCCCTACTTCTCATCACCATATCAATCGCGAAAATATCCACCATGAATATCAATGTAGAAGAAGTAACTGCAGGGGAAATAGTTTCTATGAAAACTCAGGTTGCTTCTTTCAAAGTTGCACAGCTACGTGAGCTTTCTAGATCTATTGGCTTACCTCCTGTCAGATTAAAAAAAGATTTCCTAGAATCTATTCATAATTTTATAACTCGTCTCGTTACAAGTGAAGATCAATATGGTCTAATGACCATGAAAATCCTAGTGGCAACCCTTGGAACAAGGCCTGATATACCCCCTTATACAACCATTCAATCAAATCTAAAAAATGGCCTTATCAACTATAGAAGTTATATCAATCAACTAATGTCTGAAGCATCTTCAAGGAATACTT
This sequence comes from Yamadazyma kanchanaburiensis, assembly GCA_030555785.1. Taxonomy (NCBI): domain Eukaryota; kingdom Fungi; phylum Ascomycota; class Pichiomycetes; order Serinales; family Debaryomycetaceae; genus Yamadazyma; species Yamadazyma kanchanaburiensis. The sequence goes on along the minus strand of JANIVJ010000005.1, from coordinate 379,905 downwards.
TTAGACCAAATCAATTACAAGCAAATCAAAGTCGACCCAACCCAAATTTAGTCAAACCACCTTCAAACGTTACCCTCAGTAGCTCTTTAACTACTAATGATATACAAGTAGCTCCTTCAATTTTTTTTAAAGAATTAGATGATATCTCTTCATTCCCAAGATTAGGTCGTGGGTCAGCAACTAGAACTGATATTATCGTATCTTTTAATCTTTCAGATTCTCAGAAACAACTCTTAACTGATAAATCAAATAGGTTCTATCTAATGTGTGTAAAGATCCCTGAAGGTATATCAGAAAAAGTACAACATATCTCATACCCTGAAAAGATGGATTTAAATATCAACTATAATCTTGTAAAAGATACTTCTCCAAAGGGTATCAAAGGATCTGAAGGTACTGCTACACCTTATGATATCACCAAATACATCAAAGATGATGAAAACCTTTTAAGATTATTATTTATAGATAGAAGTAGTTTTTTGGTATTTGCAAAGATTTGTAAGAAAATAAGTGTTGAAGAAATTATAGAAAACACTAAGCTCTCAAAGATTAAGTTTCAAACTGAAATTGAAAAAATTCAAAAAGCTGATACTGATGATGATATTGCAATTGGTGTTGAAAAAGTATCACTTAAATGTCCTCTTTCTTATGTAAGAATTTCAACTCCTGTAAAGACAAAAAATTGTGATCATACTGGATGTTTTGATTTCATGTCTTTTATTGCTTTACAAGAACAAACCCCTACATGGAAATGTCCAATATGTCAAATAAAAATTAAAATGGAAGACTTGTATATTTCAGAATATTTCGAAAGAATCCTTGCAAGATGTGGACCTGATTCTGAGAATGTATCAATTGAAGCTAATGGTAGTTGGGTTGAAATCCAAGAAGATGATGAGAATACTAATATTTCTAAACCTAATGAAAAGAGGGTGGATTCTGTAAAGTTTGATGATCTGATTGAGGAGATTATTGTTTTGAGTGATGATGAAGACGATGATATGAGTCCTGGTGCTAGTGTTCCTGTTAATAATAATAATGCTAGTCATTCAAGTACTCCCCTCCCTCCACCACCAGCATCCGCTCCTGCTCCTGCTCCTCTTCCTCCTCCGCCACCTCCTCCTCCTGTAGAAACTTCCGCTCCTGATGTGTCTATGGCTAATGAAGATGATGAGGATGATGAACCAATAGTTGCTCCTAGACGTAGTAATAAAACAATAGAAGAGGAATTCGAGGAGGAATTTGAAAGAATGGATCAAGAGAGTTTTGCGGATACTTCTAATCAACAAAATACCCAACATGAGCCTACTGAAGGTCAATCAGGTGTGCAAAATACTAGTCCACTGGCTCAACAGACCTCAGGGCCCCTGGTATCTCAAGAGATCCCACCACCTCCTCCACCAGCCCAAGTACCAGAGATTCCACCACCTCCTCCACCAGCCCAAGTACCAGAGATTCCACCACCACCTCCTCCAGTCCAGGCACCTCAAGTTTCTCCACCTCAAGCATCTCCACCTCAAGCATCTCCACCTCAAGCATCTCCACCTCAAGCATCTCCACCTCAAGCATCTCCACCTCAAGCATCTCCACCTCAAGTATCTCCACCTCAAGTATCTCCACCTCAAGTATCTCCACCTCAAGTACCACCTGTTTCCCTGGGAACACCAATTACTGAAAACAACGTTCCTCTGTCAATTGGATCCTCGTCCATTTCACAGCCTGTTGATACAGGCGTTTCAGATAACATGGATGTTGATACGGATAGTAGAAATGAAAGTGCTAGTACCGTTCAACCTATACAATCTCTGGAACCTACTCCACAGGACCCTGTCGATGCTCCAAGATCAACTGTTCAATCATCTGTGTCTCCCGTTCAAAGTTCAGCAGTAGGAGCACAAATTTCGAGTTCTATTAATACCAATCGATCTGCCACTCCTCCTCCTGTTACTACGAATCATGTATCACCTATTCAGTTATCACCTTCTCCAGTTTTGGCTTCTGTTCCTGTTTTTAGTTCAGTGCAGTCAGGATCTAGCAGAAGAATTCCAGCCGTTTCTCGGACCTCATCTGGTAGTAAATCAACACCTGCATCAGTGTCGGTACCACCCAGAAACCATACTTCACCAGATAATCCAAGGCCAGTTCTTGCTACTAATACTTCAAGCTCGTCAGTACCAAACAATAATTTCCTGCCTTCACGGTTTTCTGTAAACCCACCTAATAAAGATGGTATATCGTCAAATTCCCCTACAACTTTGATGCCTTCACTTCAACAAAGAATTTTTTCTGCAAGCGTTGGACAGAATAGTCATCCAGGACAACCTTCATCTGGGACCAACTCACCATACTTAGCACAAATACAACTGGTCAGGTCACAGGTCAGGTCACAAGATTTGTTTCTTCAAGCCAATAATCATGCACAATCCACAATGCAAAGATTCAATAGTCTCTTGGATTCAGCTCAAAGACCAAATTCTTTTAGGGCAACTAACTCTAATTCACCCATGGCCTTACACAATCCTAATCCTCAGCAACAAACCAGTTTTGGATATCAAAACCCACTGGCTAATCAAGCCTACCAAAGTCTTCCTCCAAGGCACCCTTCTTCAGGAATGCCTAATATGAATCAGCTCCAGTTTGCCCCTCTTCCTGAAGTATCTAGTTTATTCTCATGGACACAGAATCACCAAGCTCAAAATCAACGCTTGAATCTAAACCAGTATTTGCCACCATTGACTCAAAACCAAAATCAATTTACCCAACCTCCAGGAAATGGTTTCCAACGATTTCCATATATTCCAACCGCTCGACAATATGGACCTACTCAGGTAGCCCCAAATATTGCACTTCTGAAGTCAAACAACAATAAAAAACCCAAGGATAAAACCAAGGAAACGAAGGTACCTGATAGTGTGGTTGTGATTGATCTCATATCTGATGAAGAAGAAGAGAAACAAGGGGGAGAGAAACAAGTCGAAGAGGAACAAAAGCGTAATAGTGAAAGACAAAATATTGAAAGACAAAGCAGTGAGAAACAAAATAGTGAAAGACAAAATAGAGAGACGCAAAATGGGGAGAAACCTAAAGTACTTTTCAGGAGTGCTTCCGCCAGTTATGTGCCAGTTCCCAGTGTATTACAAAATCAATATGGGAAGAAACCACGTCTTAATAGTGGCACGAGAAAGAGTAGTGATGTTCTTACACCAAATGGTCAAATGGGAAACAGTGGAGACTCGGGAAATTCTATCAAACAGAAGAATGATGATGTACCGATTCCTTCGATACTTCAAGCTCATCGTAGACTTTTCAATAAAGTGGAAAATAATAATCTTCAGAGAAGGGCATCTGATACTTCTGTTAATTCTGTTGTAAATAGTCCTGTTAATGATAGTGCTTCTGTTCATGTTCCTGCTCTGGGTAATGATCCTATTGATGCTCCAGTTGCTCCGGTCAATGAAATTGGTGGTTCTAAAGATGTCGTTGATGCTGTTATTCCTGCTGAAGCAACTGCTGTTCCTGATGAGGCTCCTGTTGTTCCTGATGAGGCTCCTGTTGTTCCTGATGAGGCTCCTGTTGTTCCTGATGAGGCTCCTGTTGTTCCTGATAAGACTCCTGTAGCTCCTGTTGTTCCTGATAAGACTCCTGTTGTTCCTGATAAGACTCCTGTTGCTCCAGCTAAGACTCCTGTTGCTCCAGCTAAGACTCCTGTTGCTCCAGCTAAGACTCCTGTTGTTACCTCTAAGGCACATGTTGCTCCAACTTCCAAGACTCCTGGTGCCACTACCTCTTCCTCCAGAAAACCATCTGACCAACCTAGTCTTCTCTTAGAAAAACTTCAAAGTATGGCCTCTACCAACCCAAAAAGCACATCAATTTCACACACCAAATCCAAAAATTCTAGTCCACCTCCAAACACTCTTTCAAGAACTGGGTCCATTGTTAAAAGTTCTAGATCATACAATTTGAATTTGAATTCAGCTAGTCAAGAAGATCCTAAGACCCCAAGTGTTCAAAAACAACCAAGAGAACGTCTTCCAAAATTGACACCACATAAAAAGGCTGATAAGCTTAATGATAATGAACAGGTGATGATGCTAATGGAGAGAATCAGAAAGTTTAGGGAATCTAATTCAGGAGGTGAGAAACCTGAAGCACAATCTGATGATGCCAATACATCAGATGTAATGGAAGTTGATACCCCAGAAAGTCGGAAACATACGTCAGAAACCCAAGATAAAGAACTTAATACCCCAAGTAAAAAGAAGGCTAGAACAGTAGGATTATTAGGTATACAAATAAGTGATTCAATGGATTTTTCAGTATCACCATTAAATGGGAAAGTTGAAGATATGAATTTAGAGACTCCTACATCAAACAAACACATGCATATATAATGATTCATGATTCCTTGTAATATTAAATGTATAGAAATAAGTATAATACAGTATATAACATGTAAAATTTTACATGTATTGGACCAATAGTCCATTTTATTCGTTTCAGTTCTTTTGATTTTTTTCCCCTTTATCTACATTGGACTTGGACCCAAATAATCCTCTTTAATACTTCCAATAGCATAAATCTCATTAACATCAGTTCTTGTACCAACAATTTTTAGTCTAACTTTTGAACCTTTTTCGATATTTTCATCTTGACTCACATAAGCTGGAGGATTTGCAGAAGGATTATATTGCATATCTGAAGGAATTAAATGGGTACTAACAAATACAGATAAAGGACCAACATCAGCGAAAAATCCCATTTTATTTACAGTTGTAACTACAGCATCAACAACTTCACCTTTAAAAGGTTTCCAAACAACAGCTCTATATTTGACTTCGAATTCGGCCATTCCAGAACTTGGTATGATTCTCCCCTTCCCAACATCTATATTCATACAATCTAATACACATACAATATAACCAAATTGACCCGTACAAGTTCCTTCAACATCAGATAATAATTTATCTCTTAAATATTGATCCATTTGAGGACCAAAAAAACTTGGATGAAGGGTTAGATTAAGTGATAAGTCTTTTAAGAAGAACATGGAAACTGGATTATTTGGTCTATGCAATATTTACAAGTATAAAGATTATATCTAAATACAATTTTCAAGTGAACGAAATTCAGTTTGATCAAAACACGAAATGCGCGAACTTTTTGAGTGAAAATTTTTGAAGTAACCCACTATGTCACAAAGGATAGGGAATTCAGCTGTTGCATTAAGTAGAGTATGGCATCATGTTGATGTGGCAAATGATCATAGAACCTTGGGTCGTCTAGCATCTTCCATTGCTATTGCATTACAAGGGAAACATAAACCAACTTTCTCACCAAATAGAGATCATGGTGATTATGTTGTAGTAACAAATTGTTCCCATTTAAAAATAACTGGTAATAAATTACAAGATAAAACTTACTGGTCACATACAACCCGTCCAGGTTCTTTAAATTTGATTCCAATGCAAAGAATGATTGATAATAAAGGTTATAATGAAGTATTGAGAAGAGCTGTAAAAGGTATGATACCAAAGAATAAATTAAGATTAGTAAGAATGGATAGATTGAAGTTATTTGATGGTGACGATCATCCATATAAACAGAATTTGATTGCATTTGCTGATGAAGCTCCAGAAGTTAGAGAAAAATTGGAACTTTTAGAGAAGAATGAGAAGGAAAGAGAAGAACTTCGTAAAAAATTTTTAAGTCAATAGTCATGTAAATAGAAATGGAAGAGGACTAGGAGAAGTGTAGAATGCACACTGTAGAATGGATGAATGTGGCTGTAGAACGACTGTGGAGATGCAAGTGCAGATTACTGTGGACTGAGTATGCTATACTAGACACTAAAGACTAGACTGGAGTAAGTTCTACTCTCTGCTCGTACTCTCTACTTCTACTTTCTACTCTTACTCCCCACCCTCTCTCTCTCTACTCCTACTCTCTCCCCACCCCCTCTCTCTCTCTTTATCGTACATTGATTATCTACCCCCTATACTCTAACACTTATTCCAGATCTCTCAGTATATAATCTAGGAGATATATTCATAGCCATTAATTCTTGGAACAATAACTTAGCAGCATATGGAATATGAATTTGATAAATATTCGTTTTATTTTTACAGGAACGACATTCAAATTGATTCTTTTTAAGATTTGCAATAACAGACATTAAACCACAAACACCACAAACATGAACTCTAAAAGCATCAGAAGCTTCCATTAATCTTTCCTTTAAGAAACCAGCAGCACCATGAGCAATCATACAATCTCTTTCCATTTCACCAAAACGTAATCCACCATCTCTTGATCTACCTTCAACAGGTTGTCTTGTTAAGACTTGAACAGGACCTCTTGCTCTTGCATGGATTTTATCATCAACCATATGTCTTAATCTTTGATAATAAGTTGGACCAAAGAAAATTTGTGCCATTAATTTTTTACCTGTATGACCATTATACATTACTTCAAACCCTCTTGATTGATAACCATGTTCTCTTAATAATTTTGAAACTTCTTCAGCTGTAACATCAGTAAATGGTGATGCATCACCTTCTAAACCTGATAATGAAGAAACTTTTGATAATAAACATTCAATTAAATGAGCAACTGTCATACGAGATGGAATAGCATGAGGATTAATAATTAAATCTGGTACAATACCTTGACTTGTAAATGGCATATCTTCATGTCTATAAGTAACACCAATTGTACCCTTTTGACCATGTCTTGAAGCAAATTTATCACCAATTTGTGGGACTTTTGTTGTTCTCATTCTTACTTTAACAAATTTTGCTCCATCACCATTTGTTGTAAGTAAAACTTGATCAACAATACCAGATTCTGTACTTCTTAAAGGAGTTGAAGCATCTCTCTTTGTATGATATTGAGTTCTTTGACCTAATTCTTCAGCATCTGGAGGAATTGGAGTGGTTTTACCAATAATTATATCTTCACCACTAACTCTAACTCCAGGAGTAATTAATCCATCATCATCTAATTTTTCATAAGTACCATGTTTTAATCTTAAAGTATCACTTCTTGAAGGTTTTTCAAAAGTTTCTAAAGCTTTCATACCTTGTCTTTTTTCTAAATCCATATAAGATCTAAAAAATAATGATCTAAATAATCCTCTATCAATTGAAGATTGATTCATAATCATTGAATCTTCTTGATTATAACCTGAATAACAAGCAATTGCAACAATAGCATTCTGACCTGCAGGTAATTCACGGAATTTAAGATATTCCATTGATCTTGTGGTAGCTAAAGGTTTTTGTGGATAATATAAAATATTTGCCATTGTATCCATTCTCACAGAATAATTTGTTAAGAAAACACCCATAGCTTGTTTACCCATAGCAGATTGATAAGTATTACGAGGAGATTGATTATGATCAGGAAATGGAATAATTGAAGCTGCAACCCCTAAAATCATTGAAGGATGAATTTCACAATGAGTAAAAGTATGTAAATTTGATGTAAAAGTTGGTTTAATTCTTTTAGCAGGATCTCTTTCTTGTTCTTCCATTTGAATTGATTTTTGTTGAGTATCAGTTAATGAATTTTTACTTGCTTCTAAATCTTCTGGGGTCATGGCAATCATAATGGTTTCTTCTTCTTCTGCATCAACATATTCTATTATACCATCTTTAACTAATGATGACCATCCATAAACTTCTTGTTCATCATCATAATTATATTCATATTCTGAATCCATTAATTTTTTAATATGAGTTTTATTTAACATTAATTCACCCTTTGTTTCACTATATGGATTATCATCAACTATAAATAATGGTCTATAAACTCTACCAGCATCTGTAAAGATTTTAAATTCTCGTTCTCTAATATCTCTAATAATTGAAACTTCTGGTGAAATATCACCTTTTCTTCTTAAACTACGAATTGTTTCAACTAATGATGCTGGATCTCTATGGGTACCAACCCAAACTCCATTAACGAAAACTCTTGTTGAATCTGGTGATGTTGAAGGTGAATAATCTTCTAAAGGTTCTAACCCCCATTCTTCTAAAAATACTAAAATTGGTTCAGATGATGTACCAACAGAAATACATGACATTAATGATAAATTCTTAACTAATCCACAAGCTTGACCTTCTGGAGTTTCTGCAGGACAAACTAACCCCCAATGAGTATTATGTAATTGTCTTGGTTTAGCTAATTTACCATCTCTACCAATTGGGGTATTAGTTCTTCTTAAATGTGATAAGGTTGATGAATAAGTATATCTATTTAAAACTTGTGAAACACCAGCTCTTGAACTCATAGCTTTCTTTTGTTCACCCCAATTACCTGTAGCTAATGAATATCTTAATCCATCAGTTATTGTTTGAGATTTAACTGCCAATGTCAAATTGAATTCTTTATCATTTTCAACACATCTTTGCATATAATTATAAATATCTCTTGTTAATTTTCTGAATAAAATTCTGAATAAATTGGCTAATAAAGGACCAGCTAAATCCAATCTTTTTTTACCAAAATGATCTCTATCATCAGGTTCTTTTCTTTCTAAAGCACATAATAATAATCTATTAACCATATAACCTAAAAAGAATGCTTTTCTTGTTGCAAAACCTTCTTCTTGGGTAATATTTGGTAATAATTCTTTTTGTAAAATATCTTTAGCATATTGAATACGTTTTTCTCTTCTAATACCCAATACACCTCTTCTACCAATGAAATCCAACGCAACTTCTTGTTCTTGAATTACAAACCCTTCTTCAACACATGGTTTTAACATTTCCAACATTTGCCAATCATTTGCATCATAACAGATATGTTCTAAAATATCACCATCTGGTACAATACCTAAAGCTCTAAATACAATAACAATTGGAACATCTTCTTTAATATATGGTAAAGTAGCTTTAATGGTTCTACCAGTACCTTTATCATCTCTACCATATAATTTAATTTGTAAAGAAGAAATTAATCTTGAACCTTTTTCTAAAGCACTTCTAATTTCTGCAATATGAGAAATTGGTGATGGAGCAGCTTTCTTAAATACTTGAACAATATTTGCTGCACTTCTTTCTTGAGCAATTAAAACTTTTTCTGAACCATTAATAACAAAATATCCTCCCATATCATAAGGACATTCTTTTAATTCATAAAATTCATGTTCTGCTAAATCACGTAACATACAAAATTTAGATCTTAACATAATTGGTACTTTACCTAAATAAACTTTTGTATCAGGAGCTTCAGCTTTTGTATCTTCTTGAATCCATTCTAATTCATTATTTTTTCTATTATTATCATCAGACTTGAATACCTTCTTTGACATATCAACATAAAGTGGTGAAGAATAAGTTAAATTTCTTAATCTAGCTTCTTGTGGGAACATTGGATGAGTTGTACCATCACCTTCAGTTTGAGTTGGTTTTGAAATATAAATCTTCCCAAATGAAATTTCATATCTTCTATTTTCAAAATCATCTTCTGAAGTATGTTGAGCTGGTTGATCTAAAACTAAATGAGAATCTTCCCAAACTAATTCTTGAATTGTTGTTTCAATAAATTCATCAAATGAATCTAATTGTTGAGAAACCAAACCTTTTTCTTGAAAGAAGGATGAAATCACTAACCAACAATCTTCTGGTGTAATGCTTTCATCTTCAACATCATAAGCATATTGGTCTTCAACTTCTGACATTTTATTGTTTAGGAGTTGGTTGATAATATTTTTCAGCGAGCGTATTTTGGTATTGCCACTGCTTGAATTGCGAAAATTTTTCAGTCTAATTAACTATGCTTTCATTTATTAGAACTCTTCGTTATAAAGCAAGGGTTAAGGATTATCCAAAGATTAAAGAAACTGATGTCATTCTTGAAGAATTCCCAAAATTCGGATTTAGAAAAGAAAGGAAACCTTTATTATCTCAATCTATTACTAAATCAATTTTCCCAAGTGAAGATATAAGACAATTATATTTAAATAATAATAAACCAGTTCCAATTAAATTCAGATCTTCAAGTGATGAAACTGCTAGAAAAAATCTCGAAAAATATGCTGAAGAAGTTGCTCTTGGTGAACCACATTTTAAACTTGGTGAAAAACAAATTTATTTCCCAAAAGCCAGAGTTTCTTTATTAAGACCAAGTGCAAAACATACTCCATATCAAGCAAAATTCTTAGTTCCTAGAAATTTTAATAAAATGGATTTAAGAGATTATTTATGGAACGTTTATGGTTTAAGAGCTTTAAATGTAACTGTTCAATTATTGCATGCAAGATTTCAAAGAGGTTTAAATGATTTAGGTAGATATAGAGGTCCACAATATAAGAAAATGACAATTGATATGGAAGAACCTTTTATTTGGCCTGAATTACCTGAAGAAGCAAAATCTTTTAAGAAGGATATTCAAGATCAAACTTCTGTAATTGAAAGTAAAAATGGTATGGGTTCTGATAAAGATAAACCAACTGATGCATATGATGGATTATACAAACTTCCTGTATTACCAAATAAATTTATAACAAAAACTTTTAAGAAACAATCTGAATCAGTTATGAATGATTATAATGAAAAAGTTAATAAACAAAATGATAAAGATTTAGTAAATAGGTTTTTAGGTTTTTAGTCTTGTATATATAATGATAGAGATCTCTACTTTTTTTCTCATAAATCAATTACTCTACATACTATCTACCAACCCCATCTTCTCTTTGGTGATTGATCAGTCTCTTCACTTCTTTCATTCTCGGTCTTGGGGGTATCTATCATATCATAATCTTCACCAACCTCTTTACTACCTTCTTTCCCCTTAAAATATGAAGCTCCAAGATTCATTAAAGAAATCCCCAGATTTTGTTCTCCATTTTCTCCTTGATTTTGTCCCATATACTTCAACAAAACTCCAAGAATTGGTGTACCTCCAACAAATCCTAAAATATAATTCACCACCTTAACAATCACTTCTTGGACGTTTTTTGGATCAAATGCTTTATCATCAATTATATAATCTTTTTCACCTTTTAAAACTGATGAAATAAATCTCTTAAACACGTATCCACATCCACTTTCAAAGTACTTATTCATATCAGACTTAGCATCAAAATTCTCATAAGAACTGAATCTAAAAATTGGTGCAATTAACCAAATTGCAATTAAAAATTTAAAGAAATAGAAAAATGGTATTACATACTTAAGGAACAAAATTGAATAGGCCAATTCGCTTGTGACATGGACTACCCAATAAATGAATAATTTTTGAATCTTATTTGAATGGTATACTAAGACAATTGCTTCATCAGGGACTTTCTCGTTATCACCAGTAGCCTTCTTTAAGAGCGAATTGATTGGGACATTAAACCCTCCGATGTTAATGTTGGACCCATTGAATTTCTTATCGGCGGTAAGGTAATCTTCATAAGCTTTGTATGAAGCAAAAATTGGATAAATCTCTGAAACGAATATTCTGTGGTTAGTAATACGTCGGTGTGGGAAGGGCATGAGGGTGGAGAAGGGAATGGGTATGATGTATAGAAAATACACCCAGTTCCTTACTCCTCTATTGTTTATACATACGTTAAAATACTAAATAATCCCATGTTAGCAAATCTGTTAATTAATATACTTAATCTAGTAATGACATAAATTAGTGCGATAAGAAAAAGCACAAAACCGTTGGTAGGTACACGTAAAGATAAGGAAAGGGATCAGGTACAGGTACAGGGAAAGGAAGGGACTTAGGACGAGGAAAAGAATAAATAGAGAAATGGGACATGTTTTAAAAGAACTGAGATTGTATTTTGTGGATGTATTTTTGTAATGGTTTTATCTTGTGAAATTCACAGATTTGATTCTAGATTCAAGTCTATAGAGGTAACCATGTATTGTTAGGAGTGCTGCATAATAAATACGACTAAATTCTAGTTTTTAAACACTTACTAAGGACTCAGTGATTTAAGAGAATCAGATGGTGATGGAAATCACTCCGTGGTGATACACTAGATCAACGTGTTCCACTACACCCGATACTGCCGTGTAGCCACGATAAAACTCGCCACGATTAAAGGCCCCCAGAACGTTATCCCTCCCTCTATAGTACTTTCTCCAATTCTCCCTCCAGTACACCTCCTACCAATACCCGAAATCTCTAATTATATCCGAACCTGTCACCTGACTCGTATATTATACCGACCTCGATCCCGCACTATATAAACCCCAATTATCCCCAACTTTCCACTCAATTGTCAATGCCAGTTTCTCCTTCATATTTACCAAAAGAATTTCCAAAAGCTCCGGAATTAGTTCCTGTTTTCTTCCTTGACGTCATTGCCGGATCCTTCAATTCGGCTTTAGAATCCTCAGATAAAGGGATCCTTTATGTTACAATCGTTGATGGAGGTATCACCACCATTGAAAATAAATTAGGCCTCAAATTCGAATTGGCTGGTTTCAATGGTACCGATAAAATTACCATTAGAAAATCCGATGGTTGGGAATTTTTAGATTGTGATATCACCGGTTCAACTCCAAATGGATCAAAAGTATTTTTCAATTATAGCGGAGTTAAGGGCTCAAGTGAAAAATTAGCTGCTTTTGAAGCTGGTAAAGCTGATGCTACTGATTTTGGTGATTTCTATTTACATAATAGTCCACTCTTTGAAGTATCAGATAGTATAGAAGAAGAATATAAATGGGTCTCTACTCATAGTTTTGTTGGTAAAGGTAGATTTATTAAAGATGAACAAAATAGAATCCATGTTCAATACGCTGTTTCAGTAGTAGTTTAAGTAGATCAATAGAACATTAGTAACATTTTTTATTGTCTATAGATTATTTATCGCCGTATTGTTCTGGAAAAGAATATCTCTTCAATTGTTGTCCCCAATATAATAAACATAATAAGCATCCAAACCCTACCCATACAACTATTGCTGTTATGGTACTTGACCATCCAACACCAATACCATTTAATTGTGGTAAAATTGTCCCATTAGCAACTGCAGAAAGCATAAATCTCATAAAGTAACTATTAGCAATAGAATCTGATGCCATGTGTGGAAGTGCATCAATACAATAAGGATTAACACATGTAAGACAAACACATTGTGAAAACCCATTGATAAACATCATAATGACGGGTACTGCTATACCTCCTACTCTTTTTTCAAGACACCACCCATAGATTAAAATAGATGAAGGAATTAAAAGTCCATAAAATACTAATCCAGCTCTTAATCTATCTTCTGGAAGTCTCATATTTCTAAGTTTCTTATACTTTTTAACATTATAATCTGACCATCTACCTCCAACTATACTACCCACAATAAATCCAGATCCTGGTCCTAAATAAAATAATGATGTAAGAAGTGTAGAATGAATACCTAAATTATCTCTCATAACATATGTAATTGGGGTAAGTAATCCAAACATGTTATAAAGAAGCGTAGAACACATAAATGATGCAAGAAATACTATAGGATGTTTCATGACAAATATCAGCCTTAATGGATTAAATTTATAAAATTTAAATTTTTTACCAGTCTCTTTTCTATACTCCATTAAAAGAATATATTTACCAGTTTCTTTCAAGAAAAAGCATGCAATTAAAAATACAACAGCTCCAATAGATCCTTGGATTATAAACAAGACTCTCCAGGTGGTAAAATGAGTAAGAATTCCTCCAATAACAGCAGCTAAAGCAAGACCAGCTTGTGATCCAATCATTAAAAATCCCATGGCTCTACCTCTTTCTTCTGGTATATAAATATCTCCTATAATTGTTGATCCAATACTAAAAAATGCTGTACCAAATAATGCCATACAAGCTCTAAAAACATAAAACATCGCAAGGTTTTGGGATTGACTTACAATAAATGATGAAATGGTATACCCACCAGAACTAACTATTGTCATATATCTCCGGCCATAACTTGTAGTTAAAGGATTCGTAACACATGGTGATACTGCCATTAATATACAATATATAGCATTAGATAACGTAACTAATGTACCTGTACTGTTAAAATCTTCTGCTATATCTGGGATCGCAGGCAACCACATAGTGGTGCTAATAGGTGATAAGAAGCATGCAACTGAAATAATTGAAAGATATAATGCTTTTTGTGATTTCGTAAATTTTTTAAAATGATCTTCAACTTCTTTTACTTCTGTTTCCGTCTCCTCGACCGATCCATCTTGACTTTTGCTCATAATGATCGAATAATTATTTTATCATAGATTTCTTTTAGTATTTCATCGTTATCGGATTGTTGTAAAAAAAAATTCCGAAGTCATTGCTTATGTAAGCGAAACCGCTATCAGTTAGGAAATATCCGACTCCGACAGGTAAGATGTGTTCGGTTAGAAAATGTTACCAATCCCTGTCAATATTCAAGTAATATCTAGCTAGGGTCACGGTAAAAATACCGTCTAGTGTGTAGATGACTTCTGGTCCATTTGGTAAAATTCTCCGGCAGTTTCTATTGAGATTAGGTTGCAAAAGCCTTTTTTTTTTTAGGAAAATTCAACGGAACAAATTGATTACGGGAATTAAAAACTTGAAAATTATTCTTTTGATTCTTTTGAATAATTTAGTTTTACAGTTTCGTATTAATTGATACACTCATTAATATTTGTTAGAACACAGTATATATATATTCATTCAAAAAAAAAATATCTCCAGTTCATTGGCTGAGATTGTGCAGGTAAAGTTCCGAAAATGAGATGTCATCTCATCAAGTACGAGGGCCTAGGAATTACGGCCTAATATTATCATAACTCCACTGAAAGCCACTCTCGTAACTTCAGGTCCCTCTATTGTTCATTTCTCTATCTCAAGACTAGTGCTTTCCTGAACAACACCATTGAAAAAATTCTGAACTCTAACCTTCGAAACAAAAAACTAAAACTTTGGAATAATAGGAGTCTTGATTGTTGATTCGTATCCTTTAAGCGTGAACCAACCTTCAATCACCACCTATTGTTCACGGTTATAGCGGATTTAGGAAATCCGTTACTTTTCACAATGCGCTAATCAATTGTATTTGTTGGGCTTATAATTAAAGTACGAGTTTAATTAGAGGCTCAAATAAACTTGCTGGAGTAGTGACTAAAACATGTGCCTAAATGTCTTGGTATAATTATTTTTTAAGCTAAGGCATGAAGTAATGCAATTTCAACCACCCTGATTTATGCTCAATTGGGAAATCCATCTGCAAAATACAACTTTAGCCTAAAAAATAATTGAGGATTATTTTTTGTCAGTTATACCCCAATACCTGAAATTTCGTACTTGAACTTACTGGTGTAAACACCAAATCCATTGATGTAAATATTGTATGAAATTTCGTTTTCTCTCTATTTTTAAATCTCTAACCAATATACTTGACGGTATGTATCTCGTAACTTCTTTAAGGTATCTAAGACACGATGCTTGATTTTTTCCTAATATGTACCGATTTGAACCCTTTTTGGTTAAACTGTTAAGGATTATAGTCGCCAATTGCTAACCTAAATCTTGCATCGAGGCAAGCGTAAAAAAAAAATAAAAAAAAAATAATTTCCCAAAACGGTTAAAATAGATCTTTTTGCAACATAAATGTTTGGCACGAAGATTTATTGTTTTTATTGAAGTTTCGTGAATCGAGTATTTTCTATTGTATTGGTTATATACACAGGTCGATGATCGCATACTAAGCATTCTGATTCTGCTAGTCGTAAGTATGATTTACCAATTATACAATCAAGCATGCCATTAAACAATGGAATTGTACGCCTCGACGCCCTTTGAATAATACCTAATTCATCTTTATTACTCTATTGGTAAAGATTTTGGCTTAAAATGATTAACTTATACTGAAGATCTTCTACTATATAAACTGGTGGATTTGTCTATAATTATTCATCAATCAATCAATCAATCAATTATGAGAATTTCATCAATCTTTAGTACTTTAGTTTTAATCGCTGCTTCCTTAGCTGAAGATATTCACATTACTTCAAACACAAACCAACATGGTGATAAATCAATCAACTTTGGTGATGTTACCATTGATGATGGTGTTACTTGGAATTTAGTTGATGCTGAATATGTTCACTTACATGGTGATTTCCAAAACGATGGAAGTGTTTATGTTACTTCAGATTCTGATGTTTGTGCTGTTAATGTTAAAATTTCAGAAACTTTAGGTAAATTCACTAACAACGGTGAAATTGTTGTTTCTTCAGGTGACTCTTTCTTTGCTCCAAAATTCAGAGTTGCCGGTTCTGCTTTTGAAAATGAAGGTAAAATCTTTGTTGGTGGATACGGTAAAACTGGTATCCCAGTTAGTAAAATTACCTCAAAAGCTTTCCGTAATAAAGGTTTAATTGCTTTCTACCAAGATAAAAGAAACTCTGGTTTAGTTAACTTAGGTGAATTCTGGGGTTCAATGACAAATGAAGGTACTGTTTGTTTAAGAAACCAAGCATTCTCCCAACATGCCAGAATTAATGGTAAAGGTTGTTTCGATATTGGTGAAAATGCTAATGTTTGGATTAAATCTGCTGCTTTAGAAGTTTCTGAAGATCAAACTTTCTTCTTCTCTTCAACTGGTGGTTCTATTAGAGTTGAAGCTGTTTCTGCTCCACAAACTTTCCATGTTAGAAACTGGGGTGGTGATAATGTTATTGGTTTATCTTTACCAATTTCTTCATTCTCATACAATGGTGATGGAATCTTAACCTTAAAATGTGGTCTTCTTGAATTCTACTTTGACATTGGTACTGGTTACGATGTCACTAAAATGAAACAAGTTACTGCTGATTTTGGTACTGGTATCGGTACCGTAATAAACGGTGGTATCACTTATGGTGATGCTGCTCCATCATCTGATAGACCTGAAACTTGTGCTGCATGTGAAGAATTACCATCACCACCATCATAGATAGAGAAAAATATAATTATAATTATGTATTAATAGAAGTATGAATGTGAATATAACTTGTAGCACTATCATTTTTTGCAATTCCCACTACTAAAAATAGACTATACATTGACGCAATTTCCTGAGCCGCACGAGTTATTTAAAGATTTTGAAGGTCTAGCACTTTTTTTTCTTTAATGCCTTTCAACAGGTATTATGGGGGTGAATTCTTTAGTGAGCCGAGAACCTTAACCGAAAAGTTTTTGTTGTTCTTCGATTTCGTTTTATATTTTCTACTCGTAATTGCAATATTGTACATTTTACCACCAACGAGGTTTATAATAACAGACAATTTATGTAGATTCACGTCGTATATGACACACCAAGACTTATCATGCAACTGAGTCGGGGTTTTGTATATTAATTATTTCTAGATAGTGAATAAATGAATAATGATGCTAAGAGGCTTTCTTGTAAATCACTCTTGAAGGGGTCTATTTGTTTGTGTTGAATCTAGACTTTTTTTTTTCACTTCTTGAAATCCCCTTTAAAGCTTCAGCTAAGATACTGTAAAGCTTTGGTATCTTTTTAAGAGAGTATCTTGTAATATAGGCGTTGTAATACTAAAAATTCGGAATTAAATTTTACAAAGTTTTGAAAATTTGAAATTTGGAAAATAAAAATAGAGACAAGAAAAAGGAAAAGAACGTGAAATCCATCATATAGACATATATCTATATGTACTATAAGCACCGGTGACTAATTCCCTTCCAGAAGAGACAAGAAATAGAGAAAAGTTCCTTACAATTATTTCAAGCAAGGTGATATTTAATCAAAGACCCTGAGCTGAAGATTTTTTCGGAAACAACGAGTCAAGATTATAAAATCATTAAACCCAGAGTACATACATGAAGAGTTCAATTACAAAACATAAACATTTATTGAGAGGCATTACATATCTGATAAAAGCAAAACATTCTACGGAATTCTATTGGGACAAATGTCATAACACTTGTCATGCTTGTTCCATCCACCAATATACGTACCATTAGCAATAGCGTTAAGGATAACTTCTGTCTTTGTAACATATTGGTTTGGATCCCCAGCAATTCTAACTATGACATTATGCCATGGTGTAGGAATATGTAAAAGATCATCACTATTTGGAACACTACAATCATCAAACGATTTAATAACCTTACATTGACTACTTCCCAATAACCTAACACCATATTTTGGTCCAGAATTATTATGGGCATGAATTGAAAATCTTAAATGCAATGGGAAGATCAAATCAACTAAATTCGAATAAGCATCATTTCTTTTAATCATTTCAAAAGCAATTTTGGAAATTGTCTTCTTTTGTTTTTTTCTAGAAATAGTAGCAATTGATTTATGTTGTTTTAAATCTTCTTCCATGAACTTGGCAAATCCCCTATATAAAAATAACCTTGGATGGTTTGGTGTACTAATATCCAATTTCAATTGACCAAAATCAGTATCACAAGCTTTCATTAATAATTTTCTACAAGTTTCTGAAACCGGGTCAATTTTTGTTTCTATATAATGTGGAATTTTAACATCAGCTAAATGCAATGGATCTATTGGATATGTATCAAGTGAAAAAATATCCATTAAAGAAAAAAATTTAATGAGTTCATGATCAGTTTTATTGATCTTCTCATACATTTTTTTTAATTGTTCACCATATTCATTAACTGCATCATCATCAACACCAGTACAATCACTGAAAACATGACCATCACTAACAATCCAGACGACCATTCCAGGGGGATACACTTTTCTAACTTCTATAGCAAAGTTACACAAAGTTCTCAATGCCATCATTTCACCTCTATCGGGTTTTGGTCCTGAAACCTTATCAGAATTGGATGACTTACATGGGAAAGCTGGTAATATTGCTTCAACTGTAAGACCTCTTGTTGTGTAATAATCAAGTTTTTTTTTAAAAGCCTCTTTTCCTTTTTCTTCCCATTTATCACCTTTAACTGTATTTTTAAGCATAGTTTCAAATTTCTTAATAATAATAGAACTATACATGTTGTGTTTTGGGAAATATTTTGTAACATATGTAATTCTACTAGAGTGAATTAGTAAATCGATAACCCACTTATTGAATCCATTACTCGGCAAAACTCTGGTTACAACACCCACAATTCCTTCTGAGGTTTCTTGTTCCCAGAGAATAAGTGGTATATCTGTGATTTCCTCATCATTGATTTCTTTTCTAGGATTAACCGTTTTAAAATCTTTTTGCAAAAACTCGATTAATTTATCAAATCTAATAATATCATTCCCTCTATACACACGATGATTAAATATGTTTGGCAGAAACTTAAAGTATATCATGTATACACTTTCGAAGAATGTAGGTTCAACTGTATCATTTAGACTTAATGAGCTGGTCGAGCTCTCTAAAACTGGAAGCGGCATGCTTTTCGAACTCGTATATTTTCAATTTTTTCAATATGTATGCTAAATATACCAGCATCTCTTTGATATGCTGGTATTATTACTTCCTTATTGTGAAACCAACATATCTCAGATTTCAAAACTAGGCAAGAATTAGGTTTCTTTTTTGCAGCCACCCATATATATAACCTTATTCGCATAGCAAATAAATATATATAAAAACATAATAAAGTACGAATGACTTCTTCCTTAATGAACTTAATATATAAAGCTCTCTTTTATGGGCCTTTAATTTGGTTCTTGTTTAAATTGAGGACAATTGTGCTCCCACCATCAAACTTCCCTAGAAATATTCCCACCATACCTTTTTACGTCTCTTTCCTCGGAACTTATACTAAAATGGACCAGAAGGACATTTTTGAAGCTTACCTAAGAGAAAAATTGGAAACTTATGGTGCAGTTAAAATATACTTTGCTTCTCGTTGGAATATTCTTGTTTCCAAACCAGAATATTTGTTAGAACTTTATAAATATGATGATATATTTTCCAAGAGTGGTAATCAAAAAAAGATTCCTAATTCTGTTTTAGCAAAATATACTGGTGATAACCTTATTAGTGCACAGAACCCAAACTGGAAACATTACAGGGATATCTTAACTAATGCAATTCAATTCCCCAACTTAGCTCCAATATTGGAAAATTCAAGAAGATTGCAAGAATTGATATGCCAAAAATTACTTCTCCTGAATAATTCGTCTTTGGGAGTAGGGGATCTTGTACAGAGATATTCACTTCAAAACGTTGGAGATTGTCACTTTGGGATAGATTTCAGACTCTTTGACGAAGCTATGCCCATGATTCACCAAAAATTAAAATTTGTTAAATCCCAAATTTTCAAACCTTTATTTTTGAACTTCTCCTTTTTAGATTCTTTTCCTATTCCTTCTAGAATCAAGGCACATAAATCAGTCCAAGAATTCAGGGAGTATTTTTCTAACTTGATAAAAACTCTGATACCTAAACCAAAAACTGTTAGTTATAAATTGGTTGAGGCTTATGCCGATTACAAATTAACAGAGGAGCAGTTCCAAGACAATGCAATGATCATAATGATTGCAGGACACGAGAATCCCCAGCTTTTAATGACTTCGATTTTATACGTTTTAGCCAAAAATCCCGAATTACAAGAAAGATTAAGAAAAAGTCTAAAAGAATCTAGCTTTGAAAAGAATTTCTTGTTAGACGCTATTATTTATGAAACTTTAAGACTTTTCCCACCATTAGGTCAAATAATAAATCGACTTACTACTGAAAATGTGATACTTGGTAAGGATATTCTAATCCCAAAAGGAGTATATGTTGGATATAACAATTTCGCAACAGGTAGAGATAGAAAAGTATGGAAAGATGCTGACGAATTTATGCCAGAGAGATGGGGTAATACCTATTCAGAAGTAAATAAAAAATTTTCCAAAGCTAAAAGTGATGCCACCTTACCTGCCTTTCATGGAAGAAAGAGAGCTTGTCTTGGAGAGAAATTTGCGCTATATGAAGCTAGAAAAGGAATTAGTGAAATAGTTAATGGGTTTGATTTAGGATTAGATCCAGATTGGAATGAGAGATTGACTCCTGGAGGGCCTGTTTCTCCTTTAAACTTGAAATTAATTTTTCGTAAATTACAGTAGATTTTGCTTTTGTGTATTAATATAAATTTTAGATTTCGAGAATACCTTCTCTTTGTGTGTTTCGATATATAACAATTATTTTTATAAGATATACATTCGAAATAACGTATTCATGTCAAGTACAGGTATAGATTTTTCCGATATCAAGCAGACTCCAGATTTGCAACCATACACTTATTTTACCAATGTGAGAATAATAATTATTGTTGCAATCGTTACAATAGCAGGGATTATGGGACCTTTAGCAGGAAATATATATATCCCCATTCTTCCCATTTTGAGAGATGTATATGATGTGTCAACAGAAGTCATGAATGGAACAGTTTCAATATTTATGGGGGTATTTGCAGTTGCACCTCTATTTTGGGGTGCAGTTGCTGATATTGGGGGTAGGAAATTCTGGTTTTTAATATCCATTTCAATTTTTTTCATATCCAACATCTTATTGGCCACACTATCTCCTCAGATTTCTACTTTATATGTTTTAAGGGCTATTCAAGCTTTTGGATGCTCTAGTGTTTTATCAATCGGTGCTGGTACGATCGCAGATGTTACTAAACCAAAATCAAGGGGACAATTTATTTCTATTTTTATGTTAGGTCCACAACTTGGTCCTATAATAGGTCCCCTATTAAGTTTAATTGCAGTAGGTGGAAATTGGAGATGGGTATTTTGGTTCTTATCTATTTATTCCTTTATCGTGGCCCTTGCCATTTTATTCTTTTTACCTGAGACCCTTAGGTATCTTGTTGGTAGGGGTGAATACTTTTTGGCAAGAGGATTGATAGTTAGACCTGTTTTAATACAGTCAAGGACTACTCATGAGTTTTTCCCAAGGCCCTCTAAACTTAGTCCAGTAATCTATTGGAAATTATTGAGATATTATCCGGTTTTGTTATGCTCTTTAAGTGGTGGAATCTTATTTTCGAGTTTTTATGCTATCAGCATTAGTTTCAATGAAGTTCTATCTACTAATTACTACTTCAGTAATAGAGACGTTAGTGTTTCGTATTTATGTCCTGGTATTTCTCTCATTTTAGGTTCACTCACTAGTGGACTTATTTCAGATTGGTTAAGAAATAAAAAGGTTCTTGAAGGAAAAGAGTACATTCCTGAATACAGGTTCTACACGCAGTTCTTTGGATATACTTGCACTATTGGTGGGTTGGTTGGATATGGGTGGTGTGTTGAAAATATCAAAAATGTAGTTTCAGTTTTTGCCTGTGCTTCTTTTGTCTGCTTCGGAACTTCATGGATACTTGCAACTAATACAACTTATTTAACTGAAACAGCACATGGATCACCTGCATCAAATGTTGCTTTAGGGAACTTGATGAGAAATGCAGGAGCTGCCATTAGTTCTGGTATTTTGAATAAACTTCAAAATCAAATGGGTTTCGGTTGGTGTTTCACAGGTTTGGCTTTTGTAAATATGATTGGTGTATGTCTTGTGATTCTTCTTATTGTATATGGAAGATATTGGCGTCAACGATTTGGATATTTAACAAAGTAATTTTCAAGAGTAAAAGTAGTGGATTATTTAGAGTTCCGTAGATCACTAATAAAAATAAAATCTTAAAATCCTAAATTTCTAAATTCTCTATATTTCTACAATCAAATTTAAAGAAAACATTTATTCAAACTACAAAAAGCACGAAACATAAAAAAAAGGAAAATCTGACTCTTAAATCAAGGCTAAAGCAATGAGACCTAAACCAGCAAAAGAGACACCATTTGAAACGGCAAAGTTTTCAGAAGACTCGCTGGCTGAAGTTTCAGAAGCACCAGATGAGCTTGAACCACTACCAGATCCTGAAGCTGAACTTGATGCTAAGGTAGTAGATCCTGAACCAGATGAGTTAGATGACCTGGTAGAAGTGTTACCAGATGAACCACTAGAATTTGTTGAAGAACTTCCATTGGATCCTGTTGATCTTGCAGCAGTTTGAGAGAAAGAAAATGATGAAGTTGCAGTAACAGAATCAGATCCAGAAGCACTAGCATTTGAATCTCTAGCAACGAAAAGACCACTTGCAACTTCTTCACCTTGTTGACGTTTAAGTCTGTTCAAGAAATCATTGTCTCTCTTTGAAAGACTACGCTTTCTACCATCACCATCAACATCATCATCATTGTCATCATCGTTGTCATTGTCTTGATCATTGTCATTGTCTTGATCATTGTCGTTGTCTTGATCGTTGTCATCATCGTTGTCTTGATCGTTGTCGTTGTCACGATCATTATCATCATCGTTGTCTTGATCATTGTCATTGTCTTGATCATTGTCATTGTCTTGATCGTTGTCATTGTCTTGATCGTTGTCATCATCGTTGTCTTGATCGTTGTCATCATCGTTGTCTTGATCATTGTCGTTGTCACGATCATTATCATCATCGTTATCATTGTCTCTATTATTGTCATCGTTATCATCATCCGATTCATTTCCATCGAAGAAAGTATCATCTTCATCATAATCTGGAGATCTGGTGTCTTGTAAACTATTGTTTCTTTCAACAGAATAAAGAACAACATCACCATTCTTCTTGTACAATTCTTCAGCTGGAATTGGGATAACGTTACCTCCATTGGTGATATCACTATAATAGATATCATCATCTACGATGGCATAATAGAATTTGACATCAAAATCACTTTCTGAATTGAAAGTATAAGTTGGCTCAGCATCAGAAGGTAATTCAAAATAACAATAACCGTCATCAAGTTCAGCAGTACCGACTTTGACACCATCATTGATACAGTCGATGGTTCTAGCAGCAGATGCACTGTTAACTAAAGCAGCTAATGAAATAGTAGTGAGATATTTAGAATTGACTAACATTTTTTAATAATTGATAAATTGATTGATATTGATTTGTAGAGAAAATCTTGGTCTTCTTATAATAATCCAGATAAGTCTTTGATCAGAAGTAGTCACAGCCTTAATGAACAATTAAACTATGGAGGTGAAGAATCGATCAAGAATCTCGGCCCCGCAACTGGTTATATGCAGGATGTATCTATTTTTAAACTCTAATTGTCGGATTTATGTCAACAGTTTTTTGATTTGATAGACTGTGGCTAAGTTTGAATCAAAGTTATATTCAGGAAAACGGATCAGAACAATAGGTCTGTTATAGAAGTATCAAGAGATCGATTGATTCGAAAGAAGCATGATCAAGCTAAAAAAAAAGCTTGTTTCCATGAGGCTTATGAACTTCGAAAAATTTTGGCTTTAAAATCTCGTACCTGAGAGAGAAGGCTTTAAATGAGATGAGCTTATCCTTATTTGTATAGAGATGTAATACTTCTAGAAGATGATGATAAAGAAGTTAAATTGCACTATCCTAACTCTTCGTAATTAAGCAATTTAAAATAGCCACCATGCACATAATTAATTTCTATAATGCATCAGCCACTTAATAGATATATAGAGGTTCTTGGCCATGAACTCAACGTCTTTTTGATTTGAAGACTCTTGTTTTCTAAAAATAGGATATGTCTGTAAAATCTGTAACATCTGTAACAACTGTAACTGTGCAGGTTTTATTGTTCGTAAGTAACAGTTTTCGGAATAATTTATATGTGACCGATTTTCAAGGAGAGCAGAACTGTCATCAATATCTACACTCTTTCAACGGTGATGATATATCTGATGGACCTTTACGATTACATCTTGTTTTACTCTTTCAATGTGTAGATAAAAAACAGCAGAATCCTCGAAAGCCGTGTGTATTCTACCAATTTCAGAATATCCGGTTCTGAACCCATTCTCAGTAAATGATGCCCCCCTTAGTCTGCAACTCAACTATATTACTCCTTTGGGGATCAATAATTTAAACTGTCGGAAGTGTATACTAAAAGAATTGTGCCTCTTTCAAAGCTATTTTTGGAAATCTCAAGATATTGACTACAAAATTGAATAATAGATATGTATTAACCTAATTAGTAAATTATACACAGAAAATATACATTGAAGTAAGAAAATTGGAAAAAAACCGGAAGAATTGAAAAGTTACATTTTGAAAACAAGTTAAATAGAAAAAAATTCATAGCTCTTAGATTAAACCAGCTAAGGCTACAATAGCTAAACCAGCATAAGAAATCTTCTTAGAATTACCACCGTTATAAGAAGCTGGTTCAATTGTTGGTACTGATGATTTGGTAGATGAAGAACTGTGTACAACAGGAGCAACGGTTGTTTCTGGAGCCTTTGTAGTAGTTGGTTCTGGTTCTGGGGCCTTGGAAGATGGTGCTGGTGCTGGTGCTGGTGCTGGTGCTTTAGATGATGGTGCTGGAGCTGGTTCTGGTGCTTTAGATGTTGGTGCTGGTGCTGGTTCTGGTGCTTTGGTTGTTGTTGGAGCTGGTTCTGGTGCTTTGGTTGTTGGTTCACATTCTTTACACTCAGTGGTAGTAGTAGCAGTGGTTTCAGTGGTTGGTTCAACTGGTTTAACACAATCATCATTTTCACAAGCAGTAGTAGTTGCTGTTGTATGAGTTGTTTCTGGAACTGGAACTGGAACTGGAGCACAATCATCATGATCACAAGCAGTAGTAGTAGAAGTGGTATGGGTAGTGTGTGGAGCACATGGACCATCAATTTCACAATGATGAACTGTAGTGGTGACGACAGTACTAGTCATATCTTCTGGAGCACAAGGACCATCAACTTTACAAGCAGTGATAGTTGATGTAACAATGTCATAATCAGTTTCAGTTGAAGTTACTGGAACATAAGTACTTGATTCTTCACTGATGGTGATTGTATCACTTGGAACACTAATTGTAACAGTACTACTTGGAGCTTCTGATGATGGTGGATCTAAAGTAAGAGTACTGCTTGGTGGTGGTGGTGGAGGTGGAACAGTAGTAGTTTCAACAAATGAACTACTTGGAACATCACTATCAGATCCACTATCATCTGGAATTTCAGTTGGTGGTGGTGGTGGTGGTAAAACAGTAGTAGTTTCAACAACTGAACTACTTGGGACATCACTATCAGATCCACTATCATCTGGGATTGGACTTGGAGTTGGAATATCTGGAAGATCTGGGAGTTCTGGAAGTTCTGGAAGTTCACCATCGGTAATATCAGTAACATCACTAAGAGAAGTAATAGCACGATCATCTAATTCTAAATCCATGTCTCTTTCAACAATCTTCATTAATCTAGTACCTTCTAATTTTCTTTTAGCAAAACCAAATTTTTGAGCTTCACTTTGTCTTCTAACGAAACGAAGATTCTTTTCTTTGTCACTTTCATTAACTTCTTCATCATCACTATCTTGATTTTCTTTATTGTCACTGCTACTGGCACTACTAGCACTAGTACCTTCATTACCACTACTGGCACTAGAGCTTGCACTACTAGCACTGCTGTCTTCAACTAAATCTCTTCTCTTTAATTTTTTCAAGAGTCTTCTTTTTAAAGAACGTTTCTTCTTCTTTTCCTTTTCATCACCAGATGATTTGTTTTTATCTTCTTCATCATCAGATTTTTTATCATCATCAGATTCTTCATCCTTTGGTGGAGGTGGTGGTGGTGGAACATCACTATCAGAAGCAGAACCATCAGTAAAATCTGGAAGATCAATTTTTGGAAGTTCTAATTCTGGAAGTTCTAAATCTGGAAGATCTAAATCAAGTTCTCTCTTCTTTTTTTCTTCTGAAACTTCAGCATCTGGATCACCAAGTTCATGAGCAATTTCAAGAAGTAAATCTCTAATGTTTTCTGGGGTGTAACCGTATTGACTAGCAATATCTTGTAAACCGTCAGCAGAAAATTTAATACTGTTGGCAGAAGTTTGAGCTTTTGCTTCTTTTTCAGCTAAAGTAGTTGATAATAAAGCTGCAAAAGAAATGGTTGCAAGACTTTTTCTAGGAGCTTGTGAAAATAACATTTTATTTTGGGTATAAGATAGAGAAAAAAGAATAGGAAAAAGCCCCCGTATTTATACCCAAATTTCAAGGTTAAGTTGTCTCACATATTAAGTATATAAACTTTGTAATAACCATTAATAAAAGTCTTGTGAGACAGTAATCGGATCTGACTATACCCCAGGCGCGAAACCGTAAAAATAGATTTGCAACCTTTGCAACAATAGAGACGCCCTATTGTAAAAATGATAATTGCTAAAAAAGAGCGAAAGTGGCTTTTTTCAAACAGAAACATTCCATAAATGGAAATAGAAGGGTTAGGTACGAGATGTGATGATAATCGATCATAAAAAATGTCTATTATTAAATATATATCAAGGTTTTAAGCCCATTTACCCAAAACACTCATTAAAATGAAACCAGAAATTAACGAAAACATACTAAATATAGTCTTAAGCAAGGGAGCGTTTGCTAAGCTTCCCTTCATCCAATCGTGTGCCCACATTTCTATTATACCAACCCAAAGAAGAACACCAGCACTTACTGAATCTAATGTACCAAGAGCAATAATTGTTGAAGGATCATTACCATTAAATTTTTGAAGTACTCCAGTACCAATTGCCATACCTATTGGTGTAATGAACAGGAAAATTCCTCCCATTAAAATTTTTGACCAAATAGATATATTTGTAACACCAGCAATTCTTGCACCTAATGCTAAACCCTCAAAGAATTGATGAAATACAACAACAATGAACAATGTAATAAAATATGAGCCATCAGCAACAACCACAGTGATCCCAATCAAAATTGAGTGAAAAACAATACCAGCTTCTAATAACATAAGTGATAATTTATCATTATCATGAGATGCTACACTTGATAAATCACTGGCCAGCTCTTCTTTATTCTCTTGATCAACTGTGTTTGTAGATTTTTCAAGATGATTTTGTCTATTTTGTATAAGTCTTTTAGTGATATATTCAATTAAAAATGCAAGGAATACCCCAGCCATTGCAATTGCAGCAGCAGTTGCTTCATATTGTAAATGTCCTAAACATTCATTGGCAAACATCAATTGTGCATGGGTCAATAAATGTACAAAAACTGTAGAAATAATAATACCAGTACCAAATTGCTTAACAATTACAAAAATTGTACTCTCACTATTCATTTTGAACACTGTTGTTAACACCAATGGAACAAATACACCAATAGCACTGGTAACTAACATAACAAAAATAAGACCAATTCTTAACGGAATGTTATAGTCTCTATCTTTTCTTTCACAAGTTCCGGTATCAACATCTGATCCATCTTTTGCAACACAATGTTCAACACCTGCATGGAAATGACAATCCATATCTTCAGAAGATTCAGAAGTTGAAGTACTTGTTGATTCAACTTCAACAACAAATTGAACTTCTTCATCGTTTTCATCCATACAAAAGGTCTCAGTACCATGGGCATGACATGAAGTATAACTTGAAGGAGCATCAGCAGAATTTGGTGCAGGATCTATAGATCCTTCATTACCTTCACTATCAACACAGAAAAGATCTGAGCCATGAAAATGACAATCTGAAACATTTGAATCAGAACTGGACTCATGTGAATGGACTTCAGTTTCAGATACTGTTTCAGATTCTGTTTCAGTAGCAATTTGATAATTTGAAGCTTCTGATAAAAACCCATGACTTGTAGTTACATCAGCTTCTCTTTCAAATAAAACTTCTTCACTACCATCCATACAATAAGTTTCACTTCCATGGGCATGACATGAGGTATAACTTGATGGAGCATCACTAGTCTCGGTAGGTGCAGGATCTACTAAACCAACATTACCATCCTCATCTACGCAATAATAATCATCACCATGAAAATGACAATTATCAAGGTTAGCACTTTGGGCTATAGCTAATAAACCTAATAAGGTAAATCCGAACTTCATTGTCTTTACCAAATTGACGAACTTGTAACATATTTGTAGTGTCTCAGTTGTGAGTTCTAGCGATGGGTGCCAAGATAAATATAATCTCAAAAACTACCTTTCAAGTTATGACATTTACGGCACAAATTAAAGTAGTTACCAATCAGAATACAATACGGTTATTCTTTCGAATCCAAGAGAATCTATTACTTCTCCTATTCAGGTAACCTTGTAGGTTAAACTTTTAATATAAATAGGTCGCTAAAAATGTAAATCTAAGCCTACACTATACAATGAGATTCTCAACTTTATTTGCAACCATCGCTACTGTCTCTGCTTTACCAACTGGTACAAATGTTTTACATAACAGAGCCAACAATGACTCTGAAGAAACTTCTGCTGCTTACCAATGGGACGAAGGTTGGAAAAAAGATTTTACCATTCATAAATCTTGTAATGATACTCAATATAATCAAATTTCTGCTGGTTTAGAAGAATTAAAAACTCTTGCTCAACATGCTAGAGACCATACTTTAAGATATGGTAATGAATCTGAATTCTTTACTAAATACTTTGGTAACTCTTCAACTGCTGCTGTTTCTGGTTGGTATGATTTAATCGTTAATGGTCAAAATGATGAATATATTTTCCGTTGTGATGATCCTGATAAAAATTGTGCTACTCAAGATGCTTGGGCCGGTCATTGGAGAGGTGAAAATGGTACTAAAGAAACTGTTATCTGTGATTTATCTTATACCTCAAGATTATACCTTAATCAAATGTGTTCAAGAGGTTATACCGTTGCTGGTGGTAAGAAAAATATTTTCTGGGCTAGTGATTTATTACATAGAGTTTTCCATACTCCTTTAGGACAAGGTGTTGTTGATCATTTTGCTGGTGAATATAATGAAGTTTTAGAATTAGCAGAATCTGATCCTGAAAAAACTGTTATTAATTCTGATACTTTAAGTTATTATGCTTTAGATGTTTATGCTTATGATATTGCTGTTCCAGGTGAAGGATGTACTGGAAAACCAGCTGAAGAAGAAGAAGAAGAATCAACCTCAACCTCTGCTGAAGCTTCTGCTACTACTTCTGCTGAAGCAAAAGAAACTTCTACAACTGCTGAATCAAAAGAAACTTCAACCAAGACTGATTCTGATGATGAATCAAAAACTGAAACTGAAGGTAAAGAATGTCACACCCATGCTGGTGGTGAACTTCACTGTATTTAGATAATACCCAAAAAAGTAACCCGTTTTTTTCGTTTGGCAAGTCCAATAATTTAAATAGACAATAGATATAATTTATTACTAATCATATTTTATTAATTATATAACAACAGAATTAAATAGTGAATTAAACAGATTCATTTTCTGAAATAGCTTCTTTCTTAATTCCACTTGGAATTGATTCGATATCTTGACCTCTGAATGCATGAGCTGATGGAACAAATCCAACAGATTGCCATGCATTATCAACTTTTTGATACATTTCATCGACTTGTTCTAATGTCATATTCTTTGTTTCGTAAACCATTAAGTATGTGAAAAGACCACATAATAAATTACTTCCACCCCAAATAAAGAAGACTTTTGATCCTAAAGCAGCGTATTCTTGATCAACAAGGTAAGGAGTTGCATAAGCAATAGCCCAATTGAATAACCAATTAGATGCAGTTGATAAGGCAACAGATTTAGCTCTAGTTGTTAATGGGAAAATTTCACCACAAACGGCCCAACATGTTGGTCCCCAAGTTGATGCAAATGCTGCAATAAATACACAGGTAAAAGCAATTAAGACTTTATTAGCAGCATCAGATTTTGATGCAACTCCAACAATTGCAATAATTAATTGAGATGTTGACATAACTGCTGCACCTCCTAATAAAACTTTTCTTCTACCTAAAATTTCAATCATAGCAACACCTGGAAGGGTACAAACAACATTAACAATATTTGTAGCTAAAGAAATGGTGAATTCATTTTGAATACCAGAATCTTTGAAGAATGTAGTACCGAAATAGAAAATGAAATTAACACCTGTTAATTGTTGGAAACCTTGAAGACAAACACCTGTAAGTAATCTCTTTAATTGTTTGTTATTTGGTTTGAAAACTTCTAACCAACCGGCACCACCAACACTTCTTTCAAATTCAAAAGCAGCTTTCATATCTTCATATTCTTCAATTAAATCTGGGTGATCAATTGGTAATTTTCTTAAGTATTTCAAAGATTCTTTGGCTTTATCATCTTTAAATTTGGAAATGAAAAATCTTGGACTTTCTGGTAAGAAAATCATACCAATACCCAAAATTAAAGCCCATAAGAATTGAATAGCAATTGGAATTCTATAAGATCCAGAATCGTTTCTACCTTTTGTAGCTTGATTGACTACAGCTGCTAAAAATAAACCAATAGTAATGGCCCATTGATATAATGAAACAACAGCACCTCTAATCCATTTTGGAGTGGTTTCTGATTGATATAAAGGAATAACAGCAGAAATTAAACCAACACCAAGACCTGCAATTGCTCTACCAGCACATAAAACTGGAATAGTAGTAGCAATGGTTTGTAAGACAATACCAACATTGAAAACAATTAAAGTTGAAAGAATAATAGTCCATCTTCTACCTAAAGTATCAGAAAAAAGTGGGGCACCAACTGCACCAAAAAAGGTACCAACAGAAAGAATAGAAACAATTAATGATTTTTCTGATGAACTAAACATTAATTCATCTTTTAAATCTTCAGGGAATGTCTTCAAGACATAAGGCATGGCCATAACACCAGAAATTGTACCAGTATCATACCCAAATAAAATACCACCAAAAGCTGCAAATAAACCAACAAAGATCCCCATACTGGTGGACCCTTGCTTCTTCTCACCGAAATTAATAAATTTTTGTAAAAACTTTGAATCTTCAAGTCCCATTTTTGAGTTATAAAACTTGTTTGTATACACTAGAACAGGAATTCTTGGGTGCTTTTATAGTTTTGAAATGCATTATTTTGCAATCACGTATCTTGGAAATGCCGTGTCTATAATTAAAAATGTGGGGTTGATTCAACAGGGAACTACCAAAAAATAAAAAATAAAATAAAAAAATAAAAAAAAAAAAAATATTTTCTAAAATGAAATTTTGGTTCCATTGGAAAAATTGCGGGTTAGGTTTTGCAGGTTAATATCCAAACTGTGAAACGGTAGGAGTGACCGAGATATTATGTCACCAAATAATCTTAGCATCTGGCTTTCTTGATAACTGAAATTTGGATAACGAAACCAAAACAAATGGAATCAATTGGGTTATAATTTCTTTTCTGTATATCTCAAGGGTATAATTTGAGTCCTCAATCGATCGATCGCCTTTGGCCAGGGCTGTAACAAAGAAATAATCCCGTGAATACAAACCATCTTATCTAGAGTAGTTTTGGGGACAAGAGGGGTAAGTCGTGTCGTAATACTTCGTATTCTGTTGATGTGTGGTGTGATTATATGGAAACAGAAGTCCGAAACGAAACTTTAAACTTTTATTGACAACGAGATTTCCCCGTTCGCTTGTAATAAAATTAGACTTTAGAAAAGTTGTTAGCAGATTTGGCAACGGCTGTTCCAGTTGAATCTATTCTTAGAGAATAGGTGTGTGGGTTTATGTGACTACGCAGTCAATATTTAGAGTTAAAGAGGTGAATATGTATTAAAATGTATATAATTTATTGCTTCAACACTACCAAGTGTATGACACATACTTGTCTTCCATTCTGATCCTCTCTCTTATTTTTTCTCTTTCTCTGTCACTCTTCATTCATACTCGCGTGACGGATTAATTAATAGATTGTAACCAACCACTTAATTAAACCTTGTTTGGAATCCTTTTACCCGTATGACACAGAAGATGTCTACAATCGTTTGTCTCTGAGTCTTTTGACGAAATGGGCCTTACATTCTGATGCAACACTACTGAGGGGGATAAAACGAATACAGGACAAGGCTAACCTGTAAAAAACGGGTTCACTATAGTGCAGTTATCAAGCCAAATTAGGTGAATTTTTTGGAACGGCTTAGTGTGGGGATACAATAATCATCTCGATAAGATACATGTACAATCTATTGAATGTAAGATATCCTATCAAGTGCATAGAGAAGATTCTACAATACAGTTTAATACATTTGATGGATTGAATCTACACAAAACTAAAAACCAAATTTTGCAGGTCGGATAAATACTGAAAAAATAATTGCACCCAACGGGGAAGTACCGAGGACTGACTCAAAAAGTGACGAAATATTTTGTTCAAAGAACTATTCGTAAATGTAGATTAGGTTCTGGTACTTTTATTGAGGAGAAATTCAATTGTTAGGGCGTCATAAGTATGAGCCCATTTGGTTACATGCATATTTCCCCAGTTACAAAACGCTTTTAATTGGACAAGACACAATAAACCTCGAAAATATTTTTTTACCCCACGAATAGTTTTTCCTCATTTATCCGTAACCACACCTGCATTTAAGATTAAACCTGTAAAAATGTTATTATGGTTTTTCTTACCAGCCATTGTATTGGCTTCAGATTTATCAAGATATTGTTACAATAAGTTACCGTTTACTGGCTATAAATTCCAAATAGAGATAAGTGATTCAATGAAATATACCTTGATTTATTGTAATCAAAATAAGTTAATGTTTAAATCCACAATTGAAAATTTGAGTCAAAATTTTACAGTTGCTGATAATAATTTTTCTGTACTAAAAATATCCAATACAATTTTACCTAATAAACTTTCAGGATCTTTATGGGTTAACGGAGAATTTTTGACGCCTTTGTTAACGGAAAATTTATTAAAGTCTTGGATTGAGATGAATAATAATTTACAGGTGATTTATCATATACCGTTATTGACATCTCCACAAATAGATAGTAAGTATTCTCTACCAATATAGAACTTGATCGATACTATATCTATATACTTTTACTCTATGCAACAAGTACAAAAATAGCCCACAAAAAAGGCGGTCGTGTGCGATTACAAAAACAAAAATATTCAAACCAAATATTTTTTATGGTAATTTCAGCCTGGTTTAAAAAAGCCTCATTCGTATAGGCGTTTGACGAGATCTGTAGAATCTAAATGAATTATTGAGAAGTTCCTAGCGACAGGTACTAAGTAGAAGTTTTGCTATTTGTATGAAGTCGACCCCCGTCCCAGCCTAACCTTGTTCTATGTATCACTAGTCCGTATATATTTGTAGATCTTTGTAGATCTTGCAGGTACTCGAGGAAGAGCCTTTGGACCGACACTTTCCAACCCGGAATTATTTAACCGTTGATCACTTGTTTGATCTACGCTCGTACGGGATTTCTTTATTCCTTTCGAGTTTAATGGATTAACTTTTGACCGATTGAGAATATTATTTGGTTTAAGCCGTTTGACATTTAATGAGGAAAAGGCGTTGAGGTTGTCATTATTATTTGACTTTGATGACACGTTAGGATGACCCCGCTTTTCAGTGTTTGATTCGGCGAATGTCTTTGGTTCGCCGGAATCTTCAAGTATTGATCTTTCGGTCGTTCCTAAGAAATCTTGAATATCTACTAAAATTTTATTAAATACATACTGAGACCCAATTTGAATTTTGATTTTTCGAAAATCGATTTTGACCAAAACATCATTTTCGTCTAAGATTTCAATTTTGTTATTGAACTCGTAGTACTTGAGTGTACCATCGACCCATTTCTTTTGTTTCTGGGTGATTCTATCAGTGTATAGTATTTCATATTTATGGATGATAGATATCATGACGCGGAACGATGAGATGCTAGATGGTCAAAATTATAGAAAGATCGTCTTTTTCAGAAATCTGAGGGATCTATAGTGCTTTTCGATCCACGTGATCAGACTCCTATTAAATGTTAATTCTAACTCTTGTAAAATAATAAAAGGAGTTTTCTACATAAACTTTCAGTTCATAATACGGTACAGTGAGAACAATGAAGGACTGGTCATATTTGTTCTTTAAAAAAAGTCTCTTTAGATCTCTTTCAACTAAATCGTCATATCTACTGGCCTTATCCTAGTGTCCAAATACTCCGATGAGCCATAATCAATGAAAAAAAAAAAACTCACCTTCGTTCTATTTTAGCATTTCCATGATTTATCTCTGCTGTTCTTAAGGGTACTAATTGTTCAATTGCCTTTTCAAGGGTGGTGGGATTTTAACCAACATTTCCATAACATTATAGGTCCTCCAACTATACAAGATTCTTATAACAAGTGGATTCTTATTTTGTTGCATAGTGCGGAGAAAGGTTGCAAAAATTAGGAAAGAAATATTATTCTTTCCTAACCAGCCACAAGAAAACAAATTCTCCTTCATTGAAAAAGCTTTATATAGATCTACACCAAAAATGACTTTTAATGATTTCATTCAACTGATCGTTCCAAAAACTACCTCATACACATTTATGAATTACACAGATGTGTTTCCTACTCCCTTTACCCTAGCTTCATATAGAAAAACCATTTCTGACTACGCCAAAAGGACTACAGGTAACCTACGTGAATTTTATAGCTGGGTTACACCATTCAACGAATTCCCTCAATACTTTTTATCTCTTCCAATAAAACATTACATAATCGAAAAGAGTAAAACCTTCACTTTAGATAATGAAGAAGTAGAAAACAAATTTGGTAAAGATTTAAAACTAAAACTTGACACCTCGAAGTTATCTATTATTGGTGATGATGAAATAAAAGATATTCTAAATCAAGCTGTCAAAGGTCTGAGATATGACTGGGAGTTTTTACAATTTTCTGATAGCAATTCACAAAACGATTATACGGATCAAAATAGTGCAACTATCCGTTATTGTATTAGTTCGATTTTGCTGGAATTTGGTCGTGGGATGGGTTTCCGGGTGAATTTGTGTAATCCAATATGCTGCCCGGAGTTCAAATTGATCCCCAGCTGTAAAACCAAAACTCATTTGACACCAACTTTCACGATTGTGCATAATGAAATTACCAAATGTGTGGGTGAAGTCAGGGAATCTGGAATATTTATTAAAGACATTAAGGACTCGTCTGGCCAATATTCTTTTCAAGGTTTTGAAAATCAAACCATGAAAGAACTTCTTACTGAACTCACTGTCTTCATGGTAGGTACTGGATCTATGTATGGGTTTTTAAGTGATGGTTATTTTTTAATCTTAGTTCAGTTTGATTATAAGGCAGTTCAGAACAAGTCACCAGCAGAACTAGCAGCACTATTTATTGATATGAATATTCCCACGAAGATTAGAATCTTAAATCTCTATAGCCACTCTCCTACCTTTCTTGAAGGTTTGGTGTATTTATTTCACCTGTTAAAAGTACAAGACCCAAGGGAGGTTGCTGATTTTTATAACAAATTACCAGCGCTAGTTGATATTCATGAAGAATATAATTCTTGTCTTACTAACTCATCTCTTATCCAGCCAAACATTCATATATTTAATTCTGTTGATATCAATAGAAACTATCCAACACTTAGATTAAAAGTGACATACAGTCAATGGCATAAGGAATTAGTAAGGTCACCAGAAAAATTTTCAACGGTTTATTCGATTGAAAGTAAGTACGTGAAGGGAATCATTTCAGAAAATATTCCAGAAAATATGATGATGGCTTTAAAGATTTATGATCCATATACCGTTTTAACTTGGAAAAATGAACTAAGAATCGGCAGGGATCATATAAGAGATAAGTTTTTTCAAGAAGAAAGGATAATTAATAAGATATTGCAAATCAAAGACAAAGAATTTAATAGTGTTTATGTTAGACATCCCCGTATTCTTATAGAGCTTCATAAAGGATTTGGACCACCAGTAACCGGAAATTGTATCATTATGAAATATATCGAACCAAAAGATATCCTTCCAGAAAATCTCGAGTCCTTTGCAACTGATGTTAAACTTCAAATGAATATACTTCATAAGAACGGGATTGTAGGCTTGAACATGGATGTATTTCGTGCTATTTTTAATGAAAAGGTATATATAATTAATTACAGTGATGCTGAATTAAGGGAGAATTTACTGGAAGAGAGCTTTAGAGATTTAGCAATTCAGGATATGAGAGAATTGTGGGGTTTCATACAAGAGTTAAAAATTGATCCCAGAAGAGGTAGAAGTTTGAAAAAGTGGCATGAATCCCAGTGATTAGTGATCGGGTGTTAATGATATAATTAGCTATATACAATCTTGGACTAATGGATAATTGAATACATTTATTCCTATGTATTAATAAATATAGTAGATATTATAGTAGAATGATGACAGTAAATACTTTCTTGTTTCTTAACCAGAGAGAAAGAGTCAAAGTATTCTGATTCACAGCTCTTGATACCAGAGGGGAATTGATGACGATTGAGTATGTTAGCCACAACCAGAAATTGTCGATTTATGAGATCTACTTCTATGTAGTGTACTTTGTGATATAGGTAATAATGTTCTGCTAATTGTGAAAGAATCAGAACCCTTTCCAGATGGAGTTATCTATCGTCAATGGTTCATCTCCAAACTAAATATAGTGAAAAGTATTACTTTGAAGACAGATATACGGCACCATTGAAAAGGGATCCTAGAAACTTCAGATTTTGTAAGAGTATCAGAAGAAGAATTAGAAAACATATTAAATCAGAAATAAACTGTTTATCAGATACACGATGCACATAGCAATTCGAATCTTTACTACATCTCTACTCCCTCTATTATCTATTTACATTATACAAAAGGTAACCCTAATGAATTTAACAATAACCTAGCCTCAGCATCGGTTCTTGCACTTGTTTGAAAAGTTATATGAAATCCACTCAAATTTGGAAACAATTCTTGGAAATTTTCAATCTCTGGGAAGAATTTGACATCTTCAGGGTTTAAACCAAAAGAAATATTACCATTTTTATCACCAGATTTTCTACTAATACCTTTAAATGTTCTAATTCTTGGTAATACTAATTCAGTTAATGTTGATAAGAATTGATTCATATCTTCACCAACTAATTGTACTTTACATCCACATGGTCTACCAACTCTACATTTCCATTGTAAAACATTAGACTTATTATAAATTCTTTTTGGTTTAACGTTTGTAATTTGAGCAATTTGTAATCTTGAAGATATATTAAGTAACCCATCTAATAAAGCTTGTTTATTATATAAGTTAATGTTGATTCCTGTTAATTCTGGAATGTTCTTTGGTGAGATTGGTTTAATATCTTTTGTTGGTCTACTTAAACCTTTTGGTTTTTTCAATCTTCTATATAATTTATATGGAGAATCTGTACCCCAAGATCTTTGTTTTGAACCTTCGATTGTTTGTTTATCATGGACATAAAACTGTAACATTAAGTTACTTTTGATTTGATCATTATAATAATCTTTAACTCTATCTTGACCAATATTAACGGGTTTATAACCTGGTGATCTTATATCAGTTTTTGGTAATAAGACTTCTTTTAAACCTGGTTTTAAACGAGATTTCTCTATTGGTATTAAATGATGGACTGGTTCAACTGTACTATACCCAGTTCTTAATAATTTAGTACTTGTACTAAATAATCTTATTCTGTTCATGAGTGAAAATTTTTAATACTAGTGAAAATTCGTGTGCGCGATACAAATTATTATAATGATACTTGGAATACCTGATGATTTCTATAATGATACGATTATAAAGACTGATGAGATTAGATTCGATATAGATACTAAAGAGTATGAACATTTGAATACTTCAATTTCTAATGATATTGATAATCTTTCAAAACTTTTCAATAAGACAATTTCTCTTCAAAATCTTCAAGTTGAAGAAATTATTAAATTAGAAAATGAGAGGATACGAAAGGAGAAGGAAAGAATAGAACAACAAAAAGAAAAGGAAAGAAAAGAAAAGGAAAAAGCTGAAAAGGAACGGAAAGAAAAGGAAGAAAAAGATAAAAAACAAAAAGAACTTGAAAGACAACAAAAAGAAAAAGAAGAAAAGGAAAAGAAAGAAATTGAAGCTAAAAAGAAAGCAGAGGATGATGCTAAAAAGGCAATAGAAGAAGCAAAAGCAAAAGAAGAAAAAGAATTGGAAAAACGTAAAAAACTTGCAAATAATACCGAATATCAATTTCTTCAATATCAAGAACAAATTAAACAATTTAAACAAGTTAAAGAACATGTAAATAATGATAAGGCGCTTAAGAAAATGGCAGGTCCATATAGAAGAAATATCAATATGAAATTAGGACAACTTTCTAATAGTAGAAAACAATTAAATGAAATAACACAATCAATTATTGAAATAATACAAAGTATAACTGATGATACGATTTCACAATTTATATTTAACTTTGTGGCCAAAGCATTAGTTTCACAAGCAGAAGCTGAAATTATAACCCAAGCAAATGCTGCATTACCACTTAGTATTTTAACTTCTAATCTATTAAATACATTTCCTAAATTAAATGATTATCTTATGGCAAGATTCGTGAAGAAATGTCCTATCATTATTGGATACACATGTTCACCAGACACAGAAGAAGGACGTATAAGAATGGGCTGGAGAAGAAATAAATCTTCTGGTAAATGGGAAGAAAATGATAAATATGATGAAAGAATAGCAGCTATATGTTCATTTTTTAGTGTTTTAACAAGAGAAAATCAACAATTCTATCCGATTTCAATGTCTTGGAAATTCATTGCAAAAATCGGTAATTTGGATTCTTCACTTATAACAAACGTTCACTTTTTCTGTTTAGCAAATTGGTGGGAAAGTTGTGGGAAATTTTTCATTCAAACATATAAGACACAAGCGGTTAAGCTTCTTCGATTGATAGCATTTGACTTGACTGGGGTGAAATATCCTGCGGCTATGAGATTGAAATTATTAGGAGAGGAGGGAATCCATGGTAATATAAAGACATTAGCTGAGTTGAGTTATTAGAGACATAGGATTCATGGTAAGGACAGAATAGACATTAATATACATTATCTACATACTCTACTCACTTTCACTTTCACTTTCTATTTCATCTTCGCTTTCACTTTCATCTTCATCAACATAACTCACTTGATTAGTATTTCTTGAACTTCTTCTGATAGGTCCAGGGCTTTCTGGTTCCTTTACCTTCTCTTTTCTCTGTTTGGGTTTCCTGGTCACTTTTCTCTTCTTTTCAACACTAACTTTCTGAGTATTTATTCTCTTCTTTGTCAATTTTTGTCTAATAAGTCCCCTTAAATTGACTTGAGTTTCTTCATCAATATAAACCTTCCCAAGTACAAATTGTGCTTCACTCATACTAACTATTGGAGTGAAAATATCTTTTGATAATTGAAGCTTACCTGGCCAGCTTAATGTTGGCCATCCTTTAATTTCACTAAATTCTTGAATAACTAATTGTGCTAATTCAGATACACAATAAAGATCATTTACTTGATCATATGGTTTTTCATATAATCTTTGATCGATATTAATATCTCTAAACTGTTTAACTCTACTAGCTACATAATAAAGAACAGAAATATTTTCACCATTTAAAACACAATTACAATAAAAAAGTATAACATATAAACTCGATTCTAAATCTTCCTTTATATGACTTAATAAATGGATCAATCTAGCTAAAGATTTTTCAATCATAAGATCTTTTGATTTCTTAATATTAGAATTAATCCATGTTTGTACATTATTAGAGATTTCTTTTGTTGGTTCATTATTTGTGAAAAAAATTAAACTAAGAAATTTTTCATTTAAAGATTTTTTTGTAATCAGTTTTTGTAAATATTTTAAGAAATTAAATCTAATATCAAAATCTTCATCTTGTACTAAATAAGTTAATTTGTGGATTGTATCTATATTAAATTCATCATCAAATTCATTACGTTTACCAAGTTTTAATAAACATAATCCAGCAAAAGATCTTAATTCTTTTTTAGATTCTGAAGATGTTGATTTATCATTAACGATTTCTCCACCATTAGTTATAATTGTTGAAAATAATTTAAAGATCAGAGGACCATTTGATATGTTTGGAGAAACTCTTAATTGGTTCGTAAAGATTCTGATGATTAATAATTTCATGTCTAAAGTAGTATCGTTAGTAAGTAAGATATTCTTTATGAAATCAGTTGAATTATCATTCAAATCATTTTCTACATAACTTATATTTATAGAAATAATTTCAGAGAATGTTGATAAATGAGTTGCGTTAGTTAAATCTAATTTATTGGATATTCTTTGTAAGATCACTTCAACATCTACACTGAATTTTAATAATTTTGTAGAATATTTTGCTTCTTCAATACTTCCAGTAAGACAAATGTTTTCTAAGGATTCATCAAATGTTGAATTTGTAGGATATAAATCGGGATATCTTTTAAAGATTTTATATGTTGTTTTTAAATGATCAACCAGAGGTGATTCCTTAACTTTTTCTATAAAAGTTTCTATATAATTCGTAAAAACACTGGGAATGGTAGTTGCAATATCATTCAAAAGTTGATGGTTTTCATTTGAATGAATCAATCCATTGATATTTGATTGATTATATGTGATCAAACTAGATCTATAGAGGATCAATTTGAATGTATGTACCATATTAGACGTCAGAATATTCTTATCACTAAGAAGTTTTGGATTATTTAATTTATTTAAAATCTCTTCAATTGACTTATGAACAGTTTCATAATCACCTTCTAATGATTGTTTTAAAAGATGTAATAATCTAAAATTCTTTAGTTGATAAAACTTCTCCATACATTGGAAACCATAATCATTCAACGACTCACAAAACCATTTGATGACTTTTTCAAGGTTTTCAAGTAAAGTTGTTGATTCTTCTTCATTAGAATATTCTTCACATAATTCAATAAACTTTGAAAGAGTCTTTGAATTGATTTGTTGTCTTTTATTAATGGCGAAAAAAGCTTGTCTACTCTTTTCATTTAACCCATTAAATACTTTAGTTAATCTTGAAATTCTTTTATCTGTATCATCTTCAAATGGTAGAATCTTTTCAAATAAATTGATATCAAGAGTCATATTTATATCCTTTTCATTAATATAAATCAATGAAAGTATATGGTTTGGAATTTGATTAATTTCCTTTTCGAATTCTTCACTTTCTTGTTTTGTTTTCAATCCAAAATCAATCTCTTGATCATATTGATTGAAGATATTACTCAAAATAAGAGTTGAATGTCTTCTAATATCTGGATTTTTTTCTCTGATTAATTGACTTAAGATCACCAAAGTATCTTTACTAAATACTCTTGTAAATTGATTAACAGGAATCTTTTCAATATAAATACATCCAATTAATCTTACCTTTTCATCAGTATCTAAAAGGCATTTATTTACTCCATTACATAATTCATGTATGACATCAGAGGTTAAGGTTTGGGCGTTATTTATTATAGAAGGAATCTGTTCAATCCATTTACATCTCACATTTGGTGAGATATCATAAATTTTTTTAAGCCAATTCATCCAAGTACTCTTACAATTTATCATGAAATTTGATGATTTCTCTAAACTGATCATTTGACCAATGGTTTCTGTTGCAAGGATTCTAATGGTTATATCATCAGCATTCAATTCTTCATCAATTAATCCCATTACGGAATTCAAAAGCCCTGGAACATATCTCCAAATTTGTATTGATAATTTATGAATCTTTTTTAATGTATCATAATTATCTTGAACTTTTTGACTCGATTCATAAAGTAATTCTGAAAAATACTGTGCCACTTGTCTTGACATTCTATCACTATTTACTTCACAAATGTGTATTGAAAAATTAAGTCCAAAATTTTTTGTACCAGAAATTGGTGATTGATTAAGTTTTTCTAAAACCATCTTTAACACATCATGTGGTATGACCTCTGCCTCTGCCATTATT
The DNA here is from genome assembly GCA_030555785.1 of Yamadazyma kanchanaburiensis. NCBI lineage: Eukaryota > Fungi > Ascomycota > Pichiomycetes > Serinales > Debaryomycetaceae > Yamadazyma > Yamadazyma kanchanaburiensis. The sequence goes on along the minus strand of JANIVJ010000005.1, from coordinate 337,171 downwards.
TCTGCAAGAATATCACTAATCAATGGTTCAAGTTTTGAAGGAAATTCTTTATTAGATATACCATAAAAGGTATCAAAAGCTAATTGAATTAAATCTTCAGAATCTTTGACATCTGTTATAAGAACAATAGATTTGACCTCTGCTAATCTCTTAAGAAGATAACATTGCTGTTGAAAGTAAGGATTTTTAGTATCTGATAATTTTTTAAATTGACTGAAAAATCCTTTAAAAATCAAAGAAATTTGGTTTGGGGTAAAAGGAGCTTCAGGGGCATATAAACGAAGGAGATCAGAAATTGAACAAGATACGTAAGCCTGGATCCCTGGATTGGAATTCTTTAATAATTTTGGATTTAATAGATCAGTTTTAATTTTTTCAAGAGATGAAAAATCAGGATTCTCTTGATCTATGATCCCAAGTTCTTCGCTTAACAGTTGAAGTCTTTTGATCACATCTTTGGTACTTATAGGTTTCTGGGGGGTCAGGATGATCTCTTTACTAAAGGTAAGACTTGATTTAATGGTGTCAGTGGGGTGTACAGTAACCATAGGGATGATACGCGTCAGGATACGTGAGACTGAGAAGTCTGGGGAGAGTACAAGATCTATGAGGGTACGAGATTGGGGAGAGGCCTGGGAGAGGCATGGGAGAGTAGAAGAGAAATAGGTTGGAAGTGCTCGATTCAGGTGTCACCTCTTCAGGGGGTCTATGGGTCGTGAAGTATGATGGAAGGAGTGAACTATGACAGTAAGTGTGATATTTGACTCTAATAATCTCGAAAAACTTGTTAATAAGATGTTGCAACCCAATCCCTTTGTAGCATCTACTCCAAAATATACTAGCACAAATGGAAAAGCCATTAGACCCACTTTCTGGGCCTGTATAACCCAAAATCCAATATCTGATATAGACATACCTCTCACTCTTATATGCATTCCATTCCCGTGCCGCACATTGACCGAGATTTACTGGTTAGATTCTACTCTCTTACTCCCTCCTACAATGACAACCTCCTATCATATCATTGAAACTTATAGAGTCAAGCACCTTCAAGTCCATGTTCTTAAATTCTTTGTCCCTCTTTCATACGATGAGGACTTTGGAAATCGTCAAATTCAAGTGGTTGCAACCTTATGCCAGAAATACGACCCTCTTCAAGAATCTTTACTTCCTGAAAATCCAAAATTAGTTGCATTTATTCAAGGTGGACCAGGTTTCCCTTGTGCTCCACCAGCTTCAAATATTGCTTATACAGATGAATATATAAGCAGAGGATATCAAGTTCTTTATATGGACCAAAGAGGTACAGGACTTAGTACACCATTAAATGGTCTGACCTTTTTCAAATTAGTCCCACCAGAAACAAATGAACCAACTGTTGAATATACTGTTAGACAATTGAAGTTCATATTGAATTTCACTGGGGCTGCCATTGTTGAGGATCTTGAACTTATTAGATCAAGATTAATTGGTGATAGTAAATGGTCAATAGCTGGTCAATCATTTGGGGGATTCTGTTCATTTATTTACTTGTCAAAATATCCAACTTCTATAAAAGAATCTTTTATTACAGGTGGAGTTCCACCTGTCAATCTTGGACCAGATCATGTTTATTATGCTACTTATGATAGAGCAAGAGAAAGAAATCTTCATTATTATGAAAAATATCCTCAGGATGTTTCAAGAGTAAATAAAATCTTAACTTACTTATCTGAAAATCATGTTAAATTACCTGATGGTGGTAATTTATCTGTTGAAAGATTTCAACAAATGGGTTTAAATTTTGGTGCAACTGGTGGTACTGATTCAATTCATACAATAATTCAAAATTTCTGGAATGATTTAGAATTGTTTGAAGAACCATGTCGTAACACTCTTACAATGATTTCTAATCTGTTAAGTTTTGATACAAATATTCTTTATGCTTTGTTTCAAGAATCCATTTATTGTGATGGTAATAATCCTACAGTTTTAATGTCTGATTGGTCTGCTGATAGATTAAGACATTTACCTAAGAATAAGCAATTCATATTCACAAAAGGCTCTAAAGAACCAACTTTTTTTACCACAGAAATGGTTTATAAATCAATGTTTGATGATTATGCAGAATTAAGACCTTTCAAGAGTTTAGCTTATGCTATTCACCTTAATAAAAAATGGCCAAAACTTTATGATATTAACGTGTTAAAAACGCTTGATTTCAAAACTGTTCCAATTGTTGGAGCCATCTATGTTAAGGATTTATATGTTGATTTTGATTTAACAAGAAAGACTTTAGATGATGTTTTTAATGGGAAAAATTATAGAGCTTATATTACCAATGAATTTTTCCATAATGGTGCAAGAGCTGATCCTCAAAGAGTTGTTGGAACTTTGTTCAAGTTATTAGAGTCTGAGGTTGATTAGTGTATGATTTTATAGAGTAAATTTAATAATATGTCGTAATTCATTCTTGTATTCTATTTTCTATTCATTTTCGTATAAATAATTACTGGGTACAAGACCTATTCTTTTACCTGACTTTCCAACCAACCATGAATCAGTTCCCAAATCATAAAAGTTATAAATGATGTCTATTTCATCTTGCTTCTTGAAAGAAAGATCACCTGGTATTTCTCCATGGAAATCATATTTTGCAACTTTTTTATCAACTTTCGAAACTTCAATTCTACCAAAAAAATCTATCAAATCATCAATTTTATGGGTCAAAGAAGAAGCTTCATATGATTTCCGATCTATAGTTAATGGGGTATAAGGATTTATAGGAGCTTCAGTCAACTTGTTCTTAGACATATTATATACCTTCGTTAACCTGGTATTATCTTTACGTTTAATATCTTCAATCAAATTTGATGTTGACATAGACTGAGTTGTAGAAATATCATCTTCATCCGAATCATCTTCTTTATCACTCATAATGCTTTCTGAGTCAGAATCATAATCAGATTCATCATTAATCCTACGGAATGTTGGTGATATAGGACTTGTTATACTAGGAGAAGAAGGCAAAGATATTGGACCTCCAAACCTTGGTGTTGACATAATTTGTCTTGTTGTATTTTGTCTTGGTGGTAATGGTGGTGGAGATGATTTCGTTTCAGACTTTTTTGGTATGACTATTTTCTGTGGTTTCTTGGTGGGGAAATAAATTTCTGATCTATTTGCATTGGGATTATGATACTTTAAGAAAGAATCTAAAGGATCTGATATCATGTGACCATTAAATACTCCATTTACATGATCCACCTTAAGATCGAAACCATCTTGAGTCATTTTCTTACTTGCTTTCTTCCAAAATTTAGAAACTTTTGATGTATTATCATTCTCATCTATATCTTTATTTATAATCTCAGGATTCTTTTCTCTTATTATACTAATGAAAGATTCAATTTGAAGCCTTATTGGAGTCATTGATTGTTCCCAAGAGTCTTGAATTGATTCATAAGATTCATCTTCTAATCCATAGAAGTTGCTAAAGTAATTAATAGTATCTTTAATCGATTTGTAAGTGTCAAGCTGTTTACAAAAAATGATTTTAGAAAGATTATCTACAAACTCTTCACTGAGAGAAAAAACATGTGGAAGAGAAGTTTTCACATTCTCATCTAATTTTTCAAATATGTACTTAGCTTCACCTAAGGATTTCTCTAAAGAGATCATCATTTTTTGTTCTTTATCATCTAGAGATGAAGTTTTTTTCATGATCTTCTCTAGTTTTTTATGAGTATTTTGATACACATATTGCTTCTTGTTCCTTTTATCGATTAACTTCAAAAATCCATTCAAATATTGATTCATTTGAACTACTCTCAATTTATTCTCTTGATAAAATAAATCCCAGTCGTCTAATGTTCTTGATGCAAGCCTATCTAGAGTAATCATATATCTATATATTTGTTCATTAATACTTGGGATTTCAAATTCTCTTTCCTTTGGATGAACAATTGGTACTTCTGACTCTGCTTGTAATAAATCGAGGTCATGGTAATATTCTTCCATACCTTCAAAATGTAATGATCCTGCTCCAATTAACTTACTGAAAGCTTCAGCACTCTTCATGTTGGCCTTAAGAAGGTGTGGTATATCAGCATTACTCATCCTATGGATTTGCTTTAGAATATATTTCAATGCTTTAATTATTCTCTTAAGATCATGATGAGACTGAGAAATTAATTCATCGTCACTGTCATACGCTTTTTTATGGAATGGGGTTTTGACCTTTGAAACATTGGCTCCTATATTGGTAGATATGGAGTTACCGATCCCCGAAATATTCTGTTTTAGGTGAACAGGACCCATAGTTTTGGTTGTAAGTACAGTAGGAATGTGCGGATCAAACGCAGTTGCAATTTTATTTTTGTGTTATCTGTGTCAGTCGTGGGAAGTCAAATTTGATACACTGATCTACTATTATCATAATATATATTTATTTATTCTTTCTATCTATAATACATGTATATAATTCCTTTTCTAACTCCAGATAAGAGTAATATATTCCCATTTCTTTAATTTAGGGAACTCTGGTTCTGGATAAAGTTTAACATCTTTGAAAAGATTCTTTAAATCAACTTCTGTAGATTTTTTAAATTTAGTCTTCTTTATAAGTTTAAAACCTAAGAATAATGCTGCACCTAAAGGAAGGATAAAATAAGAACTGAAAAAATCACCAAATTCGAAATTACCTTTAATAAAATTAGCAAACCCACCAGTTAATAAGAAAAGGCATGAAAAGAAAAGTGAAAACCATCCTGCGTATTCACTTCCTGGGAAACTATAAGGTAAGTCTTTTCTTGAATAACCTTGAGCTTTGATAGCTTGTGACATTCTAATATGATTGATTGCAATAACAATCCAATTTAATAAAAGATTAGATGATGTAATTTTTTGAAACCATCCAAATACTTCTGCTGATCCTTTACTTGTGGACATATAAGCTAATGGTAAGAAAGCAACAGAAACAACAACTGCTACCCATGGTAATCCGTGTCTATTAGTCTTTAGGAAAATTTGTGGAGCTTGTTTTTTAATAGCTAAAGCAAAAAGGGTTCTAGAAGATTTAATTGTACTAATATTTTGAGCAGAGAATGCTGATGTACAAACAACGGCATTAATGAAATGTGGTAATCCTTTAATTTGACCTTGCATAGCAACAACAAATGGTGAAGCTTTTGCATCACCAGTTGGGGAAGAAATTAATTTATTATCTGATGAAACAATCATTGTTAAAATTAAAACTGTAAGGAAATAAAGAGTGAAAACTCTGAAAAAGACTCTTTTGGCAGCTCTATAAATTGCTCTTCTTGGGTGTTCAGTTTCTCCTGATAATAAACAAATTGCTTGAACACCACCAAATGAATAAACAATGGATGAAAGAGCTTTCCAAAAACCAGCAAATTTTCCTAAACTTCCAAGAGTATATTTTGGTACAAAAGGACCTGGATCTTTCCAATATCTGAATCCAATTCTATCACCAGTTCCACCTAAATCAATAACAAGACCTGTTACAATTAAAATAATAATTAAAGCAATTTTAATGAAACCAAACCAGAATTCAATTTCACCATACCATTTAACGTTATAAGAATTGATTGCAACTACAAATACTCCAAAAACAGTGATCCAAACAGCAGGATTAATTGGAGTCCAATATTCAATAATAACAGCAACAGCTGAAAGTTCACTTGGAATAAGATTTTGATAAATATCTAACCAACCCATCATGAATCCTAAAGCATCATCTACAAAATGTTCTGAATGTCTAATATAACCACTTGTAACTGGCATTAAACATGCTGTTTCTGTTATACACATTTGACTGGCACCCACAACAAGTCCTACAAACACATAACCTAATAACATACCAACTGGACCAGTATTTGCTAAAGTACTACCAGATGATAAAAATAAACCAGTACCGAAAACACCCACAAGTGCAACCATACCAATATGTCTTGCTTTCAAAGCTTTACTTAATGTTCTTTCATGATGAAAATGATCAACATAATCATCACCTAAACTTACATTATCACTATATGTTCCAACTTCTTCTTCAGAAGCATATACAACTGGTTGTTTAACATCTCCAGTATATTTTTCACTTTCAGATGATTCCATATTTAAAGTAATTAAATTCCTTAAAAGAGTTATATTTAATTATGGTGATTTCTTCTATTTATATATCGATCTTTTTTTTGCTGCAAAATTCTTAGTGCCGACCGAACTAAAACTGAGGCACTGATATAACCGCATTTGACTACTGAATTTTGCTATCAGCGGCCACAATTACTGATAAAAGATCGTCCAAGATATTATACTTTTAGATTCAATCTAAAAAGCAATACCGGGGCTTGTGGGCTCTAATACTAACCTTTCATAGTGCTCTAATGTACTTTTTCCCTGTTTCATCTTGATTATACTCTTGATTATCTACCTCCAACATAACAATCATGGGACTTTTTGTGGCACCAAACCTGTCAAACCTGAAAAATTCCGGCATATAATCACGCACTTCTTGTATTTTTCGTCCAAAAAATTAACCTATGCACACTTTTTCTGAGTTTCCCGAATCGTATCTCCAATAGCACAAAGTCCATGATAAAGGAATTGATAACGCTAAATCGGGGTCTAGAAATTTCTACGCCGACGCCAAAAATCTTTTTCCCACATTTGAAACTGTTTCTATAGGCTTTTCAGATTTTAAAAGCTTACAACAACTCTCTCAAGATTCATTCATATATATATATTGTATAATATGCAGACATAACTATAAACTGTGGATCCAATTATGCATTTTGCTTAGTTCTGTATTTTTGTGGCTCAATTCCGCTCTCATCATTATCTCATTGAGTCACCTAGCCGCTTTTCCTATTGGTGGATTTCCTCACTCGTATCGGTTTTGATTTTATACCTTAATCTTGAACCTTTATCTATTGTTTATCTAATCTTCTGTAATCTTTAGACATCTGTATCTTCTCTAAAAATTGTATCCAATTTTTATCGCTAAACTCTGTCAAAATCCATATTGGTTTTGTGTAACTTTTTTCATCATCTGGGCCCATTTCAGTTTTTCAGTCTTCAGATTAAGTTGGTATAATTATTACTAATTTAACTCCTCCTCTTTAACCCCTATAGTCTTGAAAGGGTTAAATTTCATTTCAAAGAATTCTTGAATCGTTTCTAGGACTAATTTTTTGTTTCAGAATGTCCCTTTGAGAGACAGAATAGGTAATTTTTCAAAGAATACGACCTTGAACGCCTCTATAGACCCCCACTTATCCTTCTTTACCTACACATAACGTCCACCCGAGCGGGTTAAAGTACAACCCTTCAAATGAAATGTGTGAATTTTTGATTCAAAAATTACCTAATTTGGGTTGCAAAGGAACAGTCTGAAACAAATGCTGCAAAAAACAAGTTTAGAAACGATCTTGTTACTAGTATATAAATCAAGGTAATATCCTACTCTTAATCATCAAACAAACAGTTTATTCCACTTTAATTAACAACATGAAATTTTCAAAAACTATCATTTTATCAATTTTAACTACTTTCGCCATTGCTGCTCCAGTTGAAGAAACTGCAAAAGAAGTAGACTTTAGTGTTCCTGAAGAAGCCATCTTAGCTGCTTATCCTTTAGATGAAGTTGCAGCACCATTCTTTGCCAATGCTGACGGTAAAGATTATGTTGTTGTTGTTAACACCACTACTTTAGATTCTGCTCTCGATGGTTTATCAAAAAGAGATGCTGATGCCTGGTCTTGGAACTATAGAATGAAATGGCAACCAATTTCTAAAAGAGATGCTGATGCTGATGCCTGGTCTTGGAACTATAGAATGAAATGGCAACCAATTTCTAAGAGAGATGCTGATGCTGATGCTGATGCCGATGCTTGGTCTTGGAACTACAGAATGAAATGGCAACCAATTTCAAAGAGAGATGCCGATGCTGATGCTGATGCTGATGCCGACGCTTGGTCTTGGAACTACAGAATGAAATGGCAACCAATTTCTAAGAGAGATGCTGATGCTGATGCTGATGCTTCTCCAGATGCTGATGCTGATGCATGGTCATGGAATTACAGAATGAAATGGCAACCAATTTCATAGGTTTTAAACACTTGAGGTGTTTCCTTTATTTAGCTAACTAGTTTAGTCAATGCATTGTTTTCTCCTAATTATTTTTTCTCTGAATTTTTCACTATTTCTTTTACCAATATTATACTTTTCGCAATCACTACAATATTAGAGATTCAAGATACAAATGAATGAAAAATATTATTACACTACATAACGGTCGGAAAGGGTATTGTTTAAGATCTTCTGAAGAAGAATTTGTTTGGTTTTTCTTGTTGAGCTGGTTCAGGGTCATAAGTTTGATTATAAGAATCATGATTTTGAGTGTACTCACCATTATTTGCATACATCAAATGTTCATCATTTGATGAAAGGGAAGAACTACCTTTAGTTTCAGCATAAGATTCATGTTGATCAGCATGTCTGTTTTGAACTTTCTTTGCAGCACCTTTAGCACTAACAACACACATCCAAATAAAACTAATTAATAAACAAGCAACAGATGCCCATAAAACACCAAAAGTTTTAGTACTTAAACTTGCATTATAACCAGCATCATTAAAAGCATTTCTACCTTTAACATGAACAGCAGTAATACAAGCAGCACCAGCAGTTGTAAATAATAAAGCAATTCCTGTAGCAATTGAGCTTAATATACCAGATACAAAACCTTTAAGACAACATGATAAGAAAACTGGAATTAAAGCAACTACAGAAAAGACGATACCAATTAATAAGAAAGCATAAGAAAATCTTGATAAATAATAATAAAGATTTCTATTTTTTGAAAAAGTTTCAGGAAGACTTTTTGTTGAAGAGAAATTATCAGCTGGTGAATATGGATAAGCTGGAGTATTACTTGTACAATCATAATTCTTACCATCTCTTACACCACATAAAGAATATAAAGTCCATCTTGCTTTATCCCAATCAGCACCAAAATCAGTTGATTCAACTTCAGAAAAATAAAATCTACCAAGAACACCGTGCTTATTTACACCAGATAAATTAATGAAAAATAATAATAAAGCAGCACCTGCTAAAAGAATAATTGGGAATATAGTAAAGACTCTTCTTAACATTTTTATTAGTCAATTGATTTAGGAAATTTTTTGTTAACTTTATATAAAATTTAAATTTGCTTAGCACCTGTCATTGTCATGAATTTCATTCATTAAGATACTGTAAATAGCATAAAAAGCAAGTTAAAATTAGAATTCCTGTATGTAAGATAATTCTTTGAGGAACAAGTCATATTTGAAATTTTTGCAACAGCCCCATAATTGCTGCGGACGAAAATGGGGATTTCCTTACATAAGCATTTGACATGAGGTCATATGATGTGAGATTGAAAAATTTGAATTCTCATCATTTATTAGGAACTCTATGAATTAAAAGTACTAATAAATAAAATAATAGTCTGGTAGAAACACACCATTAACCTAAATGTCAGTTGAAGGTTTAAGTAAGATGGTTGAGTCTGTCTCGTTGGAAAAAAAACAAGAGTCTCTTAAGCCAGAAGAATTTTTTGATGCTAAAGTTATACCCAATCCCACTATGAAGTCACTATGTGTAACCAGTGATGAATCCATACAAGAATTTAATGAATTAAATGAACTCTCTGAATACTTCAAGCCTTCTGAAAAATTGTTATTTGATGGAGCGAATGGTAGAATTATGAAGGGGAAAAATATTAAAACATGTGAAACTATCGTTATAAAGACGGTCAAATTTAGAAAAGATGAAGATATCGATATCTATCGGTTTTGTGTTATGAATGAATACAAACTACTCAAGCCATTGAAAAATAATAATTTAATTAAAGTTTTAGATCTTTGTAAAGATTCTCAGACAAATGAATTATCATTTATAATACCATTTTATTCTAATGGAGATTTATTAGATTTTTTATCTCTATTAAGAAAGAAAAAAATCGTTATAAATTCCAATCTTAGAGATTGTATTTTTAAACAAATAGTTAATGGTGTTAAATATATTCATCAACATAATGTTGTTCATAGAGATCTTAAACCAGAAAATTTTTTAATAAGTGATCTGGGAATGATTAAATTAAGTGATTTTGGATATTCGTTATCTTTAGATAATATTAATGTTGAACAATTTTGGGATCCAGAAAACCCTCTTTTATTTTGTGGAACAAATTCTTTTAAAGCACCTGAATTATTTGATTATGATAAAAAGCTTAAACAAGATCAAAATATTGAAAAAATTAAACAATTGATTGATTTTAAAGCTTTAGATTATTGGAGTTTGGGTATTATCTATCTTCAAATTTATTTAATGAAAAGACCTTGGAGTGTTGCAAATGATACTGATTCAAATTATAAACATTATAAAGTGAATTATCCAAGTTCTGATAGACTTATAACTAATTTAAATAATGAGATAGAAGATAAAAATGTTAATTTTAAGCTTAATCCATGTTTAAATATTTTTAAAGAATTACATTATGGAGCAAGATATTATATATTTAGATTACTTGATCCGAATAATTCAAAGAGAATAAGTGCTGAAGAGTTGATGAATAGTGATTGGATGGTACAGGCTTATGCGAATCCTAAAGAGATAATTAGTTTAAAGGATTCAGTAAAGGGTTGAGAAAGGACCTAAGTGATTCAGTAAAGGGTTAGAGAGACCCTTGGTCTTGAAAAGTAGAGAAGACATTAGATGTAGTAACGCTACTTATTATGATGTAATGAATATGGTATATATTAAGAAACGATTTATGTGATTTGGCTCTGATTTATGTGATTTGGCTCCGATTTATGTGATTTGGCTCTTTTTCTCTCCCGTCTCACCGTTTTTCTCTCAGTCCTTCTACCGTTCTCAGTCCTTTCAGTCCCTACCCCGTCTTTCCTTCTCATTGCTGCAAATGTGCGGTGAGAATTTTTCAACAAATGTCTAAACGTATGTAATCCAAACCCACATATCCTAACCCACTAACATCTTAGCAAGTACAAAAACAGAAAAAATCGATTACTCAATTGCCAACTCTGATGTTGTCCAAAAATATAAAACTGGAGGTGAAATCTCTGGTAGAGTTATCAAACAAGTTAGAGCATTAGCAGTTGCTGGTAGTAAAACTTTTGATTTATGTCAAAAAGGTGATGAATTAATGGAAGAAGAATTATCAAAAATCTACAATTCTAAAAAAGCCTCTAAAATCTCAAAAGGTATTGCTTTCCCAACATGTGTTAATCCAAATCATATCCCAGGACATTTTTCTCCACCAACTGAAGATGATGAAACAAATGTTGAATTAAAAGATGGTGATGTTGTAAGTATTATGTTGGGGGTTCAAATTGATGGATTACCAGCCATTATTGCTGAAACTTTAGTCATTGGAGAAAGTGAATCATCACCAATTGAAGGACAAAAAGCTGATTTATTACATTCAGCTTGGAATTCAAGTGAAGCAGCAATTAGAACTTTTAAACCAAATGGTAGAAATTGGGATATTACTAATATCGTTGATCAAGTTGCAAAACAATTTAATACCACCCCAGTTGAAAGTATGTTAAGTCATAATCAAGAAAGAAATGTTTTATATGGACCAAAAGAAATTTTATTAAATCCAACTAAGGAAAATAAAAATCAAATGGATACTCATAGATTTGAAGAAAATGAAGTTTATGGTTTAGATATTTTAATTTCTACATCAAATGATGGTAAAGTTAAATTATCAAATTTTAAAACTTCTCTTTATAAATTAACTGGTAATTCATATGCTTTGAAATTGAAAACTTCTCACCAAGCATTAGGTGAATTCAAGAAGAAATCTGAAGGTCTTTTCCCAATGAATGTTAAGAAATTAGATGATATTAAAAAGACAAGAATGGGATTAGTTGAATGTGTTAGTCATCAAGTTTTATTAAGTTATGATATTATGACTGAAAAAGAAGGTGAATTCATTGCTCAATACTTTACTACTATTGGTATTACAAAGAATGGTATCGTTAAATTCACTTCTCCAGAATTTAACCCTGCTTTATATAAGACTGAGAAGAAGATTGAAGATGAACAATTGAATGAATTACTTGCTAAACCATTAAAGGTTAACAAGAAGAAGAACAATAAGAAGAAAGCTGAAAAGGCTGAATAGTGTATTAAGGAACACTAATTAGATACAATACAAAAAAGCCTAATTGCCTGTAGTCTATCTCTAGTTGTCCTCCCCACCTTATCTATCCGCGCTCGTAATCTGCTTCCCAGTGGGGGAATTGTTGCAATTTACCGATCTTGAGATCTCAGGGCCTCGAGATTATACGGAACATTTCAACTTTATTCTCTTTATAACTCCCACTTCCCTCAAAACAAAACTTCCAATTTGTGTACCATGTCAAGTGAATTTATGAAATTTGGATCTAGAAGATCAACTGTTTATTCAACAAAAGGTATTGTAGCTTCTTCACAACCTTGTGCTAATGCTGCAGGTCTTAAAATCTTATCTAAAGGTGGAAATTGTGTTGATGCTGCAATTGCTGTAGCTGCTGCTCTTTGTATTACAGAACCTGGTTCAACAGGTATTGGTGGTGATTGTTTTGCTTTATATTATAAGAAATCAACTAAACAAGTTTTAGGTCTCAATGGTTGTGGAAGAGCTCCAAAAGATCTTACCATTCAAGATATCTGGGATGAATTAAACGATGGTGAACCAATGGCTAGAATTCCTTATACTTCTGTATTCGCTGTTGTTGTTCCTGGTGCAATTGCTGGTTGGTATGATTCTTATAAACAATGGGGTTCTGGTAATGTTACATTTAAGGAGATTCTTGAACCTGCTATTGAATTGGCAGATAACGGGTTTGCAGTGGGTGAAATTTGCTCAAGAAGTTGGAGAAATTCTAGTGAAAAAATTATTAAACAAAATCCTGATTTAGATCCTAATGATATACCTGTTTTAGTTAATGGTAAAGGACCAAATGAAGGTGATTTTGTTACCAACAAACCAATTGCAAAAGCCCTTCAATTAATCGGGGAAAAAGGTAAGGACGGATATTATTCTGGCCCGGTAGCTGATGCCATTCTTAAACAAACTGATAAAAGACACCATAAGATGAAATCACAAGATTTGAAATCTCATACTTCAACTTTTGTAGATCCTATCAAATATGATTTCTTTGGTTATACAGTTTGGGAGATTCCTCCAAATGGCCAAGGTTTAGTTGCACTTGTTGCATTGGGAGTGATTCAAGAACTTCATAAATCAGGTGTTATTGACATTTTCAAACTCAAACACAACTCAACTGAGTACCTTCACTTATTAATTGAGTCTCTTAAGATTGGATTTTATCAAGCTAATGATTCTGTTACTGATCCAGAATTTAAAGAAATCAATATAGATAAAATCTTATCCCCAGAATACTTACAAGAGAAGGCCAAGTTATTCAGTAAAGATTCAATTATCGATCCTAGCAAATTCAAAGCAACAATTCCTGATCCAAAATTTAAAACAGACACAGTTTATTTCACCGTGTCTGATTCAAATGGTGATGCATGTTCTTTCATTAATTCAGTTTACCAAGGATTTGGTAGTGGGATCTGTGTTCCAGAATATGGGTTCTGTCTTCATAATAGAGGTGCTAATTTTAATTTAACAAAAGGTGCTACTAATTGTTTAGAAGGTGGTAAAAGACCTTATCACACAATTATCCCATCAATGATTACAAAAGATGGTGAATTGTTCGCTTCCTTTGGTAATATGGGTGGATACATGCAACCAATCGGTCATGTTCTTCATGTCTTGAACTTAACTATCTTTAAGTTTACACCTCAACAATCAATCGATCTGCCAAGGTTCTTACTTGAAGCTGATACTTCAGAACCTGATTCTGGATTAGGTGGTGATGGCCCTGTGAGTACCAACAGTACCATTGTCATGATAGAAGATGGAATTGAGGATGATGTTATTAAAGGTTTGACAGATCTTGGACACAAGACTAAATTGGTTAAAGATTATAATAGAGGTGAATTTGGTAGAGCTCAAATCATTAAAAATGAATCTAAAGATGGTCATCTTATTTATGCTGCTGGGTCAGAAATAAGAGCTGATGGTGCTGCTGTACCATTTTTATAGTTTTATATTAAATATTTAATAGATACTGATTACTAGATAACTGTTTCATTCATCAGTCTTACAGCGAAACAAAGGATCTTATGTTCAAGCTTGAAATTCAACTCACCAAACTTAGTAATGGGTTCTACTAATTCCCCAGACAAGGCTCACAACCAAAATAAGTTCGCTCCTTGAATTTGTTGGTTAAAGCCACATTAAAAAACTTTGTCACAAAGATAGCTTTCTTGAGCTAGTTATTGTATACTCTACTTAACCCTCATGTAATTTTTGTGGCCATAAGAAATCTTTTTTCATTGATTTTTCCAATTTTTTCTTTTTCGATCACGTGACTTTGAAAAATAAGTCTCTAGCCGCCTCAAAATTTTAAAAAATCGCTCCTCAATGGGTGGCCTAGTTGTTTGCATTTTGTATCTTGTGCGTATAATTCACTAGTGTCTTTGGCCTCAAAGTGCCGTCATAAAATGGTTTAATCAGCCGTAGAAATTTGATTTGATAAAACGGTTTAATCTGCCATATAAATTGATTTGAATAATTGGTTTGATCAGCCAGAGAATTTACCCGGTTAGTAGCGAGAAAGTTCGAACCCCGGGTCAGAAAATAAAGTGGGTATTTTGTGCCCCATGGCGGACGTCTTTGAATCTGGGGCGTCGGCGCTGTCGGTTGTATAGTGTAGTGGTTATCACTGTCGGTTTTGATCCGACCAACCCCGGTTCGAATCCGGGTACGACCTTAACACATTTTTTTTCAATATCAGGGTTACTATGAGTTTAATTGTACCCTATACATGTTTTTTATGATCTAATCTCTAGTATATTTGTGGTATGAGAGGTGAGAAGCTAGCGCGATCGTTTGTTTGGTAGGTCGCTGGTGCGAGCTAGAACCATCAGTGCCACCACCAGGTGAAAAAGTATTCTGAAAGGATTTGAGTAAATTTCATAACTCAATAAATATCTGGACAAATCTTACTGTCTTCTCCTACACTTTCTACTAATTTCTTCTATTATAATATATATCTATGCATTATTTAAATTTTCGACGTAATCAGCAGCTTTAGCTTTAACTCTAATAGCACCCTTTTCATCATTATTATCATTTTCAAATGTAACCCATTTATTGAAAAAGAATTTTGCTTGTTTTCTTGAAAGTTTTTTCAAAATAACTCTTTCAAATAAGTCTTCAACTTTTGATTTATCATTACCAAATTTAATTTCTTTATCAATATAAACGTTCCATAAATCAATTTTCTTTGGAGCATCATTAACTAAACCTTCAAATAAAGATCTTCCTTGTTCAATTTCACCTTTTTCAAATTCTAAAGAAGCAAATTTCTTTACGACTTCAATGTGATCTCTTTTTGGAAGTACTTGTAATGCTTTAGCTAAAATTTCATGACATTCATCATTTAATTTTCTATCTAATAAATTTGAAGCATAATTTGTCCAAATTTGAACATTTTGTGATCCAAATTTTTTGAAAATTTTCTTATAAAGATCATCAACTTTTTCAAAATTTTCTGACATGATATAAATTGATGCTAATTTTTGATGCATTAAAAGTGAATCCATAAATTGACATGATTTCTTGAAAGTATCTTCTAAAGTATCTTCTGAACCAAATGAATTTTCTAAATTCAAAAGTGCAATCCAAATATTCAATTTTTCCAGTTCTTCTTTATAATTGATAGTTTTAAGAGCTCTTTCACCGATTTCTCTTGCTTTATCAAGTTCACTTAATTGTAATTGGAATGACATATAATTCATCCATAAAATTGAAGAATTTGGATTACCAATAATTAATCTTTCGAAATCTCCAGTTGATTGTGGAGCTCTTGTGTTGATATCACCAGTTTTATCATCAGCATATTTTTTAGACTTGGATTTCTTCTTCTTTTTATGTTCTGAAAAATCTTCTTCATCTGATGATTCTTCTTCTTCAACTTGATCTAAAATAGATGCTGTCCAATCAAATCCACCAGTTGAAAGTCCTGATGATGATTTAGATTCTTCATCTTCTTCATCACTTTCTTCATCTGAACTATCACCAGCTTCTTTAACATCAATGATTTCATCATCTTCATCATCTTGTTCCATAGCATCATCTTCAGATTCTTCTTCAGATTCTTCTTGTGCTTCTGGTTCTTCTTCTTGTTCTTCAGCATCTTCCATTTCAATATCATCAGTGAAATAAGAAGCTTTCATACCAAGTGATAATTGTTTCTTTTCAGAATCAATAGCAAGAACTTTAACTTTAACTCTATCACCTTCACCAAATAAACTCTTTACATCAGTAACTGAATTATCAGAAATTTCTGAATGGTGACATAAACCACTAACATTAAAAGTACCATCTAATTTAACAAAGACACCAAAATCTTGAACTGATTTGATTGAACCTTCAAAAATTTCACCAACTTCTAAATCTTCAAATTTCTTAAAAGATTTTAATTCACCATTGACTTCAGATTCTTTTAATGTCATTCTAACTTTTCCTTCTGATTCACAAGATGAAATCTTACCAGTAATAAGTTGATGAAGTTTGAAGTATTTCTTCCAATCTTTTAAGAATGAATCAGATAAATCTGAAACTCTAACATAAGCAGAAACTGATCTACCAACAGCAACATGAATACCATTATTTGAAATGTTTTTAACAAAACCTTTAACAACATCACCTCTTGTAAGATCTTCGAAAGTATTAATTAATTTATCTTTAGCATCATCAGTTCTTAAAGAAACTGCAACTTTCTTAGCATCTTCATCAATAATTAAAACAGTAGCAGAAGCAAAATCATTAGTTTTAAAAGTTGATTCTAATTTCTCAGAATAGTCATCTAAAGCATCAGTAATAAATGAAGAAGCAGTAACGTTTTCACCTAATTCAACTAAAACAAAAGTTTCTTTAACTTTAAGAACTCTTGCTGGGTATTTTTCACCAACTTTTAAGTCTTTGATATCTTTAACAACACCTTTTCTAGCACTTAAAGTAACAGAATTATGTTCTTGATCAATTTCATCAACATTTGCTTCGAAAGCTGAACCAATTGGTAAATTACTATCAATATCTTCAAAAATTGAAGTATCATTAGATAATTCCATAAATGAAATACGTCCTTTAACAGTTGGTGAAAGTGAAACCCAAACAAAACCTTGAGCAACATTGTTAACAAACACAACTTGTTTTGAACCTTTTTTAACATCAGTGAAAGCTAATGGTGATTCTTTGTTAGAAACAACTTTCTTAAGCATACTTAATTCTAAAATAATGTTCTTATTTGATTTCTTATGGGTAATTGGTAAGAATTTATGAGATCTTGAATCATGATATCCAATAACTTTAACATGAATCTTTTCACCTTTATGGAATTGTGATAATGGTTGTCTTTTATCTTTAATTTCTTTCCAAGAATTGAAACATTGAGTAACATCAATTCTACCTTGTAAATTATCAGCTAATTGAACATTTAATTGAGTACCTTTAACTGATTTAATAACAGCATCAGTAACAACACCAGGTTGGAAATCACCAACAAATTTGAATTTTGAATCAACTGGATTGATAAGAGATTCTGTTTGAGTTGAATCAGTTGATGAATTATTATCTTTTAATGATAATAAAAATCTTTTATTTTCTTCATCAACTCTAATAACTCTACAAGAAATTGATTGATACTTGTAATATTTCTTTGATAAATCAGAATTCTTATCATCATCAACATATTTAGCTAATGCTAAACCAGTTAATTTACCACCAAAACTAATAAATAATCCCATGTTGGTAACAGATTTAATGTATCCATAAACCTTTCTATTATCAACTTGAATTTCTTTGAAGTTTGCTGGCAATTCACCATTTTTACTTGCTTCAATTAAACTTTCTTTACGTGTAGCAATGATTGATCTTGCTTTTAAGTCTTTTTCTAAAACAAGAACATCAAAACTTTCACCAACTGGAATTCTTTTAGCTAAAGCTCTATTTTGTTCATAATTACCATCAGATAAGTGTCCATTGAAAATAACACCTCTTAAATTACTTCCTTCTAATTCAATAATAATAGAATCTTTTTTCTTTTCAACTAATTTAGCAGAAACAATTGATTTACCAGGATTTAATTCAGAGATTGTATCCTTTTGAGAATTAGTTAAGGTACTGGATTGTTTTAATGAAACAACTAATTTTTTATCATCTTCATTAATATTGATAACTCTAACATTAACAGATTGACCAATTCTTAAATAATCTTTTGGATTATCAACAAAAGTTTCAGAAATTTCATTTTTTGGAAGGAATGCACCTAAATAACCAAAGAATGAAACAATTGCACCACCATGAACAAATTTTTCAACAGTTGCAGCAGTTTTGAAATCAATTTTTGCATTATCAAAAGAACTTAAAACTTCATCATCTTCAATATTAACTAAAGTTTTCTTTAACGTTATTAATAATCTATTTCTTTCTTTCTTTAAAACTCTTGCTTTAACTTTAGTACCAATTCTGAATTTTCTTTCTGGATAAATTAATTTAACATCTGCCATATGTAATGGAGGTACAAATCCATCAAATTCATCAGATACTTTAACTTTGATACCTTTTGCTTCTGGAAGAACTTGAACAATTTCAACATTAACATAACTACCATCTGGAATTTCATGAAAGTTTAAATATTTAGCTTCAATTACTTTTGGATCCATTGATAATGTAAATGAATGATCTATTTCATTATAATCAATTACTCTAGCTGAATGACTGGATCCCATGGTATAATCAATTTCAATTGTTTTTGAAGGATCAAGTTTTGATAAATGAACTTGACCAGTCATTGAATTACCTAAATCGATGTATAAATAATTTGGATCCATACCTTTAATTTTAACGTCATCAAATTTATGTCCAATTGGGTATGCTTCTAATGCTGATGCCTTCAATTCTGAAAGGTTTTTAAAATTAATTATATGAGGTAATTGGGATAATATAAGTTTTTTAGTACCAGCTTTTGGTAAAACGGCTATAACTCTTGCTTTAACATTATTACCAATAGTATATTTATGTTGTAAAGTTTTAAATTCAGTTTCTGGTAAATGAGCTAAATTAATTGTACCATCTACAAGACCAAAAACTTTTGTAACAATACCATTTTTAGTTACATTGGAAACTAATGCATCAATTAAAACACCAGGTTGTATAGCATCAACTGAGGTAATTGTTGAAACAGTAGCAGATTTGGAAAGTTTTTCTAATGGCTTTAAACTTACATTTCTTGTAGATTTTGATCCAATACTTGAAAGTATAACTTGAGATTCATTAAAATCTTCCATAGTATAACCAGCATCTTTTAAATCTTTATTTGAGATGAAACCAGTCATGTTTGATTTACCAATGTCTAAAACAAGACCGTGATCTTCTTTAGAACTAACAAAACCTTGAATTAAATTTCCTGGTACAAAATCTTCATCATCAATATCTTTATTTAAAATAGTTGGTTCAGTTGTTAATTCAATTCTTTTTTGTTTTTTATCTGAATTTTCAACAATTATGGCAGTAATCCATTGACCAATCTTAAAGATTTTTTCAAGTTCTGGAAATTCAATACCTTTAGTTTTAAGAGTACCAGTAACTATTTCATCATCATTATTATCATAACCAATTTCTTCATCTGATTCTTGTTCGTCTTCGGCATATTCTTCAACTTGTTTAGTTATCTTACTGTTGATGGAAGTAATTGGAATGGTACCAAATAAATTATCCCCAATAGCTACTGTTAAATCAAGTTTATTAATTTTGGTAATTTCACCTAATACTTTAGTTCCACCAATTAAGTTTTTGAAATTGAAGTTTTCTATCTTGACTGATTTTTCTTCTTCTTCATCTTCATTAACATCATCTGATTTTTTAGTACCTCTTCTACCCTTTTTTATCTTTTTTCTAGGTTGAGCATTATTAGATGAGGTCTTTCTTTTTGAACCTGAAGTTTCAAAGAGAACATCTTTTGTGGCTTCATTGGAAATCTCTTTCACTTCTAAAGCACTTAAGCCTGTTGCTCCTCCTCTAGGAAAGGCAATATCGTTACTCTTAAGAACAGACTCACGATTTGTTTCAGCCATTCTTAGTTAGTCTGAATAATTTTTTTTCAACCTCATCATCATCGCATCTCAAATTTTCAGTCCTGTATATAAGTGCTATCAAATTATCACTATCCTCTACAATTTCTACATATAGTTACATTTATTAATTATACATGCCTATCACAGTGTAGACCTTTAGTTTTCCTCTTTGCCATTTCATTTGCAGCTTCTGATGGACTCTCATGTTTTTTTATAAGTTTTGTATAGAAAATCCCACAAGCATTACAGAGACTTTTATCACCATCTGGTCCTCTTCTCCATTCAGGTGTCTTTGTTTGTCCACAATGACTACATTTCTCAGGAGGTGGAACCTTTTTTTTAAGAGGATTTGTTGGAGATCTTTGAGTTGGTGATTGTTGTGTAAACGAGTTTTGTCTAGAAGATGATCTAGGACCTGTTGGCATTGGCTTATCATACACTAAAGAATCTGATTTTGATTTTGTACGATGAACTAATTTGTACCTTTTCTTATGTGGTTCATCTGTTGGTGATTCTATATTCATTCTTTTATGATACTCATTAGTTTGAGCTGGATCCCAAGCTGGCACCATGGCTTGAGATTGTAGTCTTGATAAGTTTTCAAACATCCTCTCCTCTTCCTTGATATAATATTGGGTTGATTGAATCATATTTGGTGGGAGATTTCTAAGCATCAGTTTAACAGAATCAATAGTAACTTGGTTACTATATGGGTTGGTTTCATTAGGTATCGTATTATGATATAACATATCGATATAAGCTTTATGAATAACATCTAAATTCTGATTCAAATGTCTTCTATTATAGAAAAATTTATTCAAATCTTGGATTATATCATTTGACTCCAAACCTGATGATTGAGTTAAAGCAAGTGATTGGGGTAAAGAATTAGTTCTTGCAGGGAATTGATATCCAGTAGGATAAACTGACTGGTTATAATTAGATATCAGGTTGTTCCTTTGGTGTGATCCTAGACGATTTCTTGTATTGGATTCATCCGGATAATAACTATAATGAGATTGGGAATAACTTCTTGGAGACCCGGGATAAGTATCCCTTGGTTGGGGAGGTTTATGTATATAATGTTGAGGGTAATTTGAATTATATTGATTTGGTAAAGGTGGAGGTGGAGGTGGTGGATATTGTGTCAAATGTTGAATTTGTGGCTGAAATGGACCCTGAGATTCCAACGGATAATTTTGAAATTTCTTACTCAGGGTACTGGAATCTTGATCAGCTTGACTTGTTTTATCGGGGATCTTTTCCATTAATCTAGAAATTGGTGGTAAACTGGTACCATTTGTAAACTTTAAATCGGCCATAATGATGAGTATTTATTAAAAAAAAATAATTATAAATCGGCACCGCATACCTTATTTTATTTAAATTTAATTTTAAAATTTTAGTTAATCCGAACAGAACAATAGGAAACTATTAGGATTGAAAAAATCTTGAAGTGAAATTATGCAACTCCAAGTTCGAACAGGACACAAAAAAAAAAAAAAAAAAAAAGAATATGCGAATTGCTGCAAATTGTGTTATCTACCTTTTCTTCTTATTTTTCTTAGATTTGGGGTCACTTTTTATAATGATTTTTCCGTCTTTAACATCATCTGGTTGATCCTTGAATTTTTCTTGTTGTTCAAGGAAGAACATTAAGTCTGTTACTTGTTCTTGTAGTTCTTTATTTTGATTTTCTAGTGATTCCTTAGTGTTTGAAAGGTATTCTACTTTTTCTGATAAACTTTCATTAAATAATTTCATTTCGTTTGCTTCTTTTGATAGTTTATTTATTTTTTCATCTTTTGTTTCAATTTTTTTCTTTAAACTTGGTATCAAATCTAATTGGATTTGGTTTAATTGTTCAGTTAATTCATCAATTTTAACTTCAAAATCTGTTATTGTTTTAGAGTTAAGAATTTCACTTATTGATGAACCTCTTCTTGGTTTTGTAGAGTTTACACCATTTTCTTTTAAGAGATTCTCATAATATTCTTGTTGACTTGCTAATTGACTTATTAGTAATTGAGAATATTCTAACCCTACTTCATCAACTTTATCTTTTGAAGAAGATTCTGCATTTTTTTCTGGTAATTCAACAAGTTTACCGTCTGATTGATTTGTGACAAGTCTATGGACATAATTATCACCAGCATAATCCCAAACTCTTGAAGACTCTATTTCCATTGCAAAACAATGACCCGTATTAACAAAATGTTTAAGAGAATGTTGTTGAGGAGCGTATCTACTACAACCAATATTCCCACAAATTAAACATATCCAAAGATCTTGAGTTGTAGAACATTCAGTACATACTTCAGTTTCCTCTATAGCTGAAGAATCAAATAATGGTTTACTACTTGATACTTGATTTCTAGTAGAATTATATTGCAGTAATCTACGTATACTTCTTCTTACTTTTTGATTTGAAACGTTATTTGAATATCTACAGATTGGACATGTATCATCTTTCCATTTCGAAAGACATTGACAATGAAAAGTATGTTGACATGGAATTGTTAATAAACCAGTTATTTCTGCATCCATTCTTTCAAGACAAACCGGACATGTTGGTAATTCTACAAGAGTAGTTTTATCAAGAGACGTAGATGTAAAGGGATCATTTAATAAAAATGGTATAACCGAATCATTTGCTGATTTAATTAATTTTGTATCTGAAGAATTTGGTGATTCAATTCTGACCGATTTCACATAGATCACGTGACACGTTTCAGGTTCCATTGAATTAAATGGTTTACCATCAAAATTATATTGAAATTCTGCTGTCTTAACGAGATCTTTGAACTTTATTAAAACCAAGAATCTATTGGGTTTTTCACTTTTTAAAATACGGATATGACTTATAAATGGAACATATTTTTCACCAATGAATCCTAATAAATCTGTGGCGGTGAAATACGTAGGGATGGCTACTATACATACCATAGTATCATCAGATTGGTTGGATACTTCTGTAAAAGGTTCAATTGTATTTGATTGTGATTCATCATCACTATCTTCGAATTCTCTGAAAAGTCTTACAATTCCATCACCTAAGAATTTAGCTTTGATTGGTTCTCTACTTGACATTTTTAAAGGTTTTTTCTTTGTATTATCGATACTTTGGATCTCAAGTTGGGAGGATCTGTAGTCCAGATTTGTTTGTGTTAATTCAATTACTAGATGATAGACGTCTGTACCTATCATTAGGTGTGCGATCAATGTGCGATAAGAGCAATAGTGTAGTCTAGGTTGTATATTGATTTACTATAAAAAAGTCTCTTTTGCAAAATCATTTAAAGACTTTAATGTTTGGACCTTCTTACCTTTGAACCCTTCTTTTACATCATCAAGATGTGGATGAGCATCTTGATGTGGAATCCAAATCACGTGCGCATCTGCTCTTAAACCAGAAATTACACCAGGAATACCATCTTCAAAGATTAAACATTCTTCAACCTTAATTGGTTCTAATCCCTTTTCCTTTCTCTTTTCATTGATGCTTCCTAAACAAACATACCAAATATAAGGTTCTGGTTTACCTTTACCTTTTGGAATTCTTGTATCATCACCTGTTACAATATGACCATCAAAAGTTTCAATGAATCCTTCGATATGTTGAGTTTTTCTCTCTAAGTTGGTGGTGTTACTACTTGTACCCAAAGCGATCGGAATATCGTTTTGTTTAAGATATTCGAGTAACTCTTTTGCACCTGGTAAATAATCAGATTTATGCCATTTATCAGCTTGAATATCCATATTTTGTTTGGTAAATTCTTCAACTGTTAAAGGAAGGTCATAGTGTTGAATCATGATTTCATTAGCTCTTGGTCCTGGAAGACCTTGTAATTTGACTTTAATATCCCAAGTCAATGGACCTTTACCATATAAAGCTAATAAATCACTGGCTGCTTCTGTATAGATATCTTCAGTGTTGAGCAATGTTCCGTCCATATCGAACAAGCAGGCTTTGAATTTAGGAGGTCTGGAGTTAGTCATAAGACACTAGATTTGTTGATTGTACGTACGTCATATTAGTTTGTGGAGTATATAAGGTGGAGTCAATTTCGCGAGATGCAGAAATCTAATAAGTCAGATCAGACAGAGTCAAAAAGAAAAAAATTAAAAAATTAAAAGAAAAAAAAAAAAAAGATCATACACTCTACAATACTCTATTTTCTATAAATACCATCATTCATTAAAGTGGGGCATTCTTAAATAAATATGAAATACTCTCACCATTATGTAACCTTCTAATAGATTCAGCTATTACTGCAGATACATCAACAGTATCTAATTTTGAACAACATTCAAGTTTCTCTTCAAATGGGACAGTATTTGTACAAACAACTCTCTTTAATTTTGAATTGTTTATATTATCGATTGCTTTACCTGATAAAATACCATGGGTTACAATTGCAATAACTTCTAAAGCTCCATTATCTAATAAAACTTCAGCAGCTTTTGCTAATGTACCACAAGTATCTGCCATATCATCAACAATTATACATATCTTGTCAGAAACATCACCAACTAAAACCATTTTAGAAACTTCATTTGCTCTTGCTCTTTCTTTATGAATTAAAGCAAAATTTAAATCTAATCTATCAGCTAAACCTGCAGCTCTTTTGGCTCCTCCAGCATCTGGTGAAACAATTATTGAATTCTTATAATCAATTTTTTCTTTAATATATCTAACTACACTTGGTTCAGCATATAAATTATCAACTGGTACATCGAAAAATCCTTGGATTTGACTTGCGTGTAAATCCATAGTGATGACATGGTCACATCCAGCAGTGGTTAACATATCTGCCATTAACTTGGCGGTAATAGGTGCTCTACTTTTATCTTTTCTATCTTGTCTAGCATATGGGAAATTTGGTAATATAACAGTGATTCTTCTTGCACTTGCAGTCTTACAAGCGTTGATCATAATGAGTAATTCAACTACTCTATCATTAACAACACCACTACCGATTTGACAAATGATAAAAAGATCTTCATCTCTCACACTTTCACCAATTGAAAATTGTACCTCACCAGTGGAATCTCTTTTAATTTCACTTGGAGTTAATTTTTGTCCAAGTCTTTTAGCAACGAGCTCTGCTAAACCTCTGTGAACATCACTGGCTAAAAGCTTAATAGAATTAGTTGACATGATATGGGAAAAATGAAGCGGATTGATACGGTTATATACGAATCTAATGAATTTTCTTCCGTTGGAGATGCGATGTGCGAGTAGTGTAGAGTCAAGATAAGATACAGGATTATTCGTTTATTAAAAAAGATCATCTAAATCATCAAGGTTTTCATCAAGGTCACCGTCACCGTCACCGTCACCATTCTCATCATCATTGTTGTCTTCTTCTTTACCTTCATCTTCTTCATCTTCTTCGTCTTCATCATCTTCTTCCATATCATCTTCTTTATCTCCTCCAAGTTGTTCAAGTTCTCTTGCTAATTCTCGTTTTTTACTATCTAATGAAGCTTTTAAAGTATTATAACTATTTTGAAACTTCATCTTCATCATTTTATGTGTTGCATTATTAAGACCCTTTTTATGATTTTCAACTGCTTTTTCAAGATCTTGAATTTCTTCTTCAAGCATTTTAACATGTTGTTGACCACCTTTATGATCTTCATCTTCATCTTCATCATCATCATCATCTTCGTCATCGTCATCATCATCATCCTCTTCATCATCATTATCTACCTCAACATCATCATCTCCCATAACTCCTTCACCTGCATCACTCTCTCCGTCACCACCAGGATTCTCTAAAGCTTTTGCTAACTCTTCTTCTAAATCAATATTTTCATCTTCACCTAATCCAAAGTCTTCTTCAATAATATCTGTTTGGTAGGCCTTTTGTGGTTGTCCAATAGGTGGTGGAGATGGTGAAAATCTTGCTGTCATACTTGCTTTTGAACTATCAAGAATTTCAAAATGTGATTCTTCTGCTTCATTATCCAATTTAATTAATTCATCAACTTTGGCTTCTATATCATCCATTATACGATTATTTATCTTTCTTGGTCTAAATCTTCTATATACATTTTCTAAAGGTTGAATTAATCCATCTTTTAACATTGGCCTTGCTTCTTTAATTTCATGTCCAGGAGAAAAATTATATAATGGATGTTTATATGTTGTTCCTTCAGGTAATTCAAAGTCTGTTGTTAAATTGAAATCATTGGCCAGAACTGGCTTAAGAACCAAAAGCATTTGACATAAATCTAAGATTTTAAAAATATTTTTTTTATCGATAGTTTTAAACACTTCACTTATCGTTGGTAAATCTACTAATCTAGCAGAATAGATGTTCCCCTTAACATTGACCAATGCTTTATCCTTTGTTAACCATTTCACGTTGATTCCACTAAGATCATTCGAGTCAACAGCATTATGAACTAAATCTAAATTCATATCATTAAGAAATCGTATTATAATTCCATTTTCAATCAATGGATCATCTTCCATATCAGGAGTCTCACTATCGTATCCATCTCCTGGTACTCTACTTGGTTTAATACGAACTTTTGGAACTTTTTTAACTGGTTTTAATGAAATTGTTGGTTCTTTCTTTGGACCAAAATTTATTTTTAATTTTTTAATTTTCTCAGATTTTTCAGGTTTTGAAATTTTGGGAGGTTTTAATTTAATCTTTGGGATCTTCTTTGGGCTTTCTGATGGTTTAGGATCAGCTGAATTAGATGATGAATTCCCACCAACTTTTAATTTTAATTTTAATGCCATTTATCGCAAATAAAAAACTATTCGCACTAGATATAGAGATGGGACGTAAGAACCTGAGATCAAGACAAAGTGATGAAACAAGGTCAAGGTCAAGATCTTATTCAAGACCAACCACAAGAGACAGGTCATTATCTCGGTCTAGTTCCAGAAGAAATACTGGGTCAAGAAGAAGCTCAGTTGTCTCATTTGAAAGTCTTTCAAGAGAAGAGAATAATCAAGAGATTTATTCAGGTGCTGGATCTGAAATTATACCATCTTCAATAACTTCATTTCATTATCCCCATAGTTTTAGTGGTAGAAGGAAACAATCTGTTTTAGAGTCAAGAGAAACATCCCCATTACTACAAACTACCAATGATATAGATTTAGAATCTATTAAAAGTAATGGAACTAATATTTCAAATGAAGAAGGACCAAATTTTAAATTTTTTAAATTAGAAGAAATAGAAAGTGCACCAGGTGGATCAACATATGAAAACCATGAAGAATTGGTTGATTATAATACCGAATGGGAATATCCTAAATATGGTAATCAAGGATCAATTATTGAAGAAGAAGGGATCTTAGAAGATGAAATTATACAAGAAGGATTCGATCAAGAGTTTGATCAAAGAAGTTATGGATCATCAGAATTTGAAAGAAGACGTGGATCAAATTCTTCAGTTGATTCTCAAGATGATTTATTAAATGAAATCGAAGAGAACGATGATTTTAATGATTTTAATTATAAAACACAATATCAAAGATATTATTTAGCAGAGGAAGATTTGGTTATTGGTATAGCAGGATATTCTAATAATGTATTAAAACAAATTGGTTACTATTTATTATGTATATTTACTTTAGGTCTTGGATATTTAATCTTGAGATGGGTTCCAAGGTATAGAATAGGTCTTTTAGGAGACTTGTGTCCTTTAGGTAAAGCAGATTGGTGTGTTATTGAAAACGAGTATGGTGAATTATCAATTATAGACATTCAAAAACGTAGACTTAATCAAAGATTATCATCATTTTTAAATATAGATTCTGATGATGAATCTTATGATTTAGGAAAAAATGATCCAATTATTTCTTCAATTCATACTTTTACTTATAGATATTTAAAATTTTTTTTTAATCCTCTTGAAGATATTTTTAAAACCAATAATAATTGGTATGACAATAATTGGACTAATATTAATAAGATTAACGATGGTCTTTCATATAGTCTTCATGAAGAAAGAGCCATGGTTTTCGAAGAGAATTCTCTTAATATCGATGATAAATCAATCATAAGTCTTTTGATTGAAGAAGTTTTACATCCATTTTATGTATTTCAAATTTTTTCAATTATCCTTTGGTTAATGGACGATTATTATTATTATGCCAGTTGTATCTTCTTAATCTCCATGATATCTGTTGTCAATACATTAATAGAAACAAAGTCTACTATGAAAAAACTTAAAAGTATTTCATTATTTAAATGTGAAGTAAGAGTCTGGAGAAATGAATTTTGGAAAACAGTTCTTCTGGATGAATTAGTTCCTGGTGATATCTTTGAAATTGATCCTTCATTATCGATTTTACCATGTGATGCATTATTAATCAATGGTGAAGTAATTGTTAATGAATCAATGTTAACTGGGGAAAGTGTTCCTGTAACAAAATTAACGATTCAAGAAGACCAATTGGATTACATTAAAGATAATATGAATTCAAATCTTTCAAAATCTTTTTTATATAATGGTACAAAGATTCTTAAAAGAAAATCTAACAATGATGAACCTGTTAAAGGTCTTGTAGTTAAAACAGGTTTCAATACAACAAAAGGTGCACTTATAAGATCAATGTTATTCCCAAAACCTGTAGGATTTAAATTTTATCAAGACTCATTCAAATATATTGGATTCATGTCTCTTATAGCTTTTATTGGATTTATTTATTCAACTATAAATTTTATAAAATTAGGATTACCAAAAAGTTTAATGATCTTAAGAGCTTTAGATATTATAACAATTGTTGTACCACCTGCATTACCTGCCACCTTAACAATTGGTACGACATTTGCAATTAATAGATTGAAAAGTTATCAAATCTATTGTATTTCACCTACAAGAGTTAATGTTGGAGGGAAATTAGATGTTATATGTTTTGATAAGACTGGAACTTTAACAGAAGATGGATTAGATGTTTTAGGTGTTCATCTTGTTAATAATGCTGGTGGTAGAAAAGAGATGAAATTTGAAGATTTAAGTAAACAAATTGAATCGATTTCTATGATTGAATCATCTGGTCATGATACAAATAATGCCCCATTTTTAATTGGATTAATGTCAACCTGTCATTCCTTAAGAATTATAGATGATGAAATTCTTGGTGATCCATTAGATTTTAAGATGTTTGAATTTACAAAATCTACTCTTAAAGATTCTGGATTTCCTTTGATTCAAAATGATTATGGACATTATAAAGTTCTTAAGGAACTTGAATTCGAATCAAATCTTAGAAGAATGAGTGTAATCATTGAAAATAATCATACTCAACTTATATTTTGTAAAGGTGCTCCAGAAGTTATGGCAGATATTTGTTTACCAGATTCTTTACCACCAGATTTTTATGATCTTTTATATGATTATACAAACAGCGGCTATAGAGTAATTGCTTGTGCATATAAACAAGTCAAGTCTAAGGAGACTGGGTATAAACGTGAATTCTTAGAAACTGGTTTAACATTTATTGGGTTCATTATATTTGAAAACAAATTAAAATCAGAAACAACATCAACAATCTCAGTACTTAAGAATGCTCAAATCAGAAGTATCATGTGTACAGGAGATAATATTTTAACAGCAATTAGTGTTGGAAAAGAATGTGGAATTCTTGGTAAAAAAGATGTAATTTATGTCCCAAGATTTAGTGAAAATGAGAGTGTTGAAGAACTTGTTTGGGAAGATATAAACGATCCAAATAACCTTTTAGACCCTGATAGTTTGAATCCCATGAAAGTTAAAGATTTTGAAGTGGATCATAAACTAGCAATTACTGGGAAATATTTCAAGTATCTTTTAAGTAATTTTAAAGACTCAGAAAGTTTCCATAGAGTATTATTAAAATGTGAAATCTTTGCAAGAATGTCACCAGATGAAAAACATGAACTTGTTAATCAACTTCAAAAAATTGATTATACAGTTGGATTTGTTGGAGATGGAGCAAATGATTGTGGAGCATTAAAAGCTGCAAATGTTGGAATTTCTTTAAGTGAAGCAGAAGCTTCAATTGCTGCACCATTCACTTCTCGTATTTTTGAAATCTCTTGTTTATTAAATGTTATTCGTGAAGGTAGATCAAGTTTAGTCACAAGTTTTTCAAGTTTTAAATTCATGTCACTTTACTCGGCAATTCAATTTATTACCGTATCAATTCTTTATAAAAGAGGAACAAACCTCGGAGATTTCCAATTTTTATATATTGATTTAATATTAATTCTACCTCTAGCTATATTCATGTCATGGTCAAAACCAATGAAATCAATCATTTCAAAAAGACCAACTGCTAACTTAGTATCTACTAAAATCTTATTCTCACTTATTTGTAATATTTTTGTATTATTAAGTTTTCAAGTAATTCTTTGGAAATTAATTCAAAAAGAATCTTGGTATGAAATCCCGGTCCCCGGAGATGATGAAAATGTGAAAAGTTATGATAATTCTATATTATTTTTATTTTCAAATTTTCAATACATTGTTATTTCTTTATTATTAACTGAAGGTAAACCTTATAGAGAAGCTATTTATTTAAATACTCCGTATATTATTAATGTTATACTATGTATAATTGTTTCATCATTATTATTCACTATTGATACAGATAGCTTCTGGGGTGAAATCTTTCAATTGGTTAATATGTCAAAGAAATATTATATAATGATTTGGGGATTTTCATTGGTTAATTGGTTATTGATGCTGGTTTTGAACAATTATGTTTATAACAATATTTATCTGGTTTACAAACGTCTTTGTGGACATAAGAAATCTAAAAAAATGTATAAGAATATGATCAGGGAGTTTAGAGTAAAGGGGGTTTAGACTTCGGACTTATTGAGATCGGATTTATCACTAAAGGGTTTACAAGAGAATTTACACTCATTTGTTGAAATTATAGATTAATATAAACGCTATTTATACATTTATATTACATTATTCATAAACCGTTTCTATATTTCTATTTATCTATGTGATCTTGCGTTAGGTTATTGCATGATAGTCTATAAAGTCCGACCACCTCCTCACTGGTCGTGCATACCACTAGTCGCCCCACACGCTCAACAAAATTCTCGTATTTCAGGGTTCGATGAGTATGAAAAGTATACATATAATTAAAATACATGTGTTTGTAGACATAGGATCCTCTTCGGATACCTTATCCTGTTATAGTTAATTCGTTCCATTCCTTGTCTCTTTTACCTGTTTTCCTCGGGAATTCTTTCCATTTTCCGATGTCACCTCATCTCGCTTGCTTATTCTAATTTTGTGGGGTACCTCACCCACTATAAATAGACTAAATTCCCAACCATAAACTTCAATGGTTTCAACAGATTCAATCCACAGCAACGGATCAAAAGACTTATCAATGTCATCTCATGAAGATATCGGCAAAATCCACACCACAGGTGATAATAATGAATACGTCATTATCGGTAGAAAGAAATACCTTAGAAGTGAATTGGTTCAAGCATTCGGAGGATCATTAAACCCAGGTTTAAGTCCTCCTCCAACTCACAATTTTGCTAATCCTGGTCCACTTGGATTAAGTGCTTTTGCCTTAACAACATTTGTATTATCAATGTTCAATGCCCAAGCAATGGGTATTGAAACTCCAAATGTTGTGGTTGGTTTAGCAGGTTTTTATGGTGGTGTAGTTCAATTTTTAGCAGGAGTTTGGGAAATTATGGTGGGTAATACTTTTGGTGGTACTGCTTTTGTTTCTTATGGAGCTTTCTGGATGTCTTATATGGCCATTCAAGTTCCAGCTTTTGGAATTGCTGCTGCATATGGTGATGATGTTCACCAATTACATAATGCTGTAGGTTTCTTCTTACTTGGTTGGGGGATTTTCACAGCAATGTTGGTATTATGTACAATGAAATCAACTGTTGGAATGCTTAGTTTGTTTGTATCATTGATGATTACATTCTTTTTATTAGCAGCAGGTGATTTAACAGGTAAAGTTGGAGTTGCTAGAGCTGGTGGGGTTATGGGTGTAATTACAGCATTCCTTGGATTTTATAATGCGTTTGCTGGTGTAGCTAATAGGCAAAATTCTTATTTTGTTCCAATGGCTTTACAATTGACAAAGTCTTAATATTTATTTATTTATTTATTTATTGAATGTAAAATGTATGAAGAGAGAGGGAGATAATATTGAAGAGGGAAGAGTAGTGAAGAGAGAAGAGTAGTGAAGAGAGAAGAGTAGTGAAGAGAGAAGAGTAGTGAAGAGTGGTTGTAGATGGAGCCAGGAATTGAAACATGGAATGACTCTGGATCAGATCAGCTGGTGAATTCTCTCCTTGTCTGACCTCTGTCCCGTCAGTCTGTCCCTCGTCTCTCGTCCTGTCAGCCTGTCCTGTCAGCCTGTCCAGTCTCACCCTGTCCCTCGTCCTCGTCCTCGTCCCTGCACGACTCGCAAAATTTCCCCTTTGGTGAGATTACTCTTCGCACTCCCACGTTTCTACTTATCTCCATCACCATATCACTATGTCTAGTACTAAAAGAATAGCTTTACCAGCTAGAGTCGAACCAAAAGTCTTCTTCGCCAATGAAAGAACATTCTTATCTTGGTTAAACTTCACAGTCATCTTAGGTTCTTTAGGTGTTGGTTTATTAAATTTTGGTGATAAAGTCGGTAGAATTAGTGCTGGTTTATTCACTTTTATCGCTATGTTAACTATGGGTTATGCTTTAGTAACTTATCACTGGAGAGCTAAGGCCATCAGAATGAGAGGGTCTGGTCCTTATGATGATAGATTTGGTCCAACCATGTTGTGTATATTTTTATTGGTTGCAGTAGTAGTTAATTTCATTTTAAGAATAAGGGCTTAGGCATTAGTTAAGTTAAGGGCTTAGGCGATAGATAATAAACACATTAATTGTAAACCCGCTTTAAGTGTCTGTATCTCCTTAAAAAGTATAACAGTTCAAGTTCTTTTATTATATAATTACCTTTGTTTAATGCATTATTTAATTCAGTTTCATTTGTGATTTTTGTAGATTGAAAATTCGATTTCAATACTTGTCTGAACTTCTTAAACCCTCCCAGCTCAATTGGATAATCTCTACCCATAAATAATAACTCTCTATAAAGTAATCTAATTCTAGGATCCATGATATGTATCACAAAAGATTCGCGCACGCAATATTCTTTAATGGCTCCTTCAATTGTTTCAGTGTTTCTTGTAAAATTCGATATAAAACTTGGATATGAAATAAAGTGGTCTAATGGTACCATTGATATCTCTGGTATAGAATATAAATGTATGCCTTCAGGGGTTCATGAATTTGATGAAGATTTGACTTTGTTCACTCATACGACTAATGGTAAATTATATTATGGGATTTCTAAATTTAAACAAATTAACAAAGGTGATCAAGAGAATATCGATAGAAACGATATTAAAATGTATAGTATAGGATGTGTTTGTGAACCAGAACAAACTGATTGGACTCCTAATAATTTCTTATCTAATGGGTATGAATATATTGAATATTTGGATGATTTATTAACGAAATTTTTAATTGATGAAGATATGAACGTTTTAGAATCTTTGGATGTTGCAAGTATTCCAATAAGTAAGTTCGACTCTCCAATCTCTAAATTGCCTGAATTTTTCAATAAGTTTGGTCCTCTTGTGTTTAAGATTTATAAATTATGTTTACTTAGAAAAAGAATAATCATCTTTAATAAGTCTAAAAGGGATAATTATTTATTACAATCGTTCAACTATTTAATATCGATACTTTCTGTAATTCCAAGTCAATTGAAATTCGATTTTAACCATACAGAAAATGATTTTATTCAACCTTTATATAATATTTGTGTTCATGATATGGAAAATAAATCTTTAGATCATGAATCTTTTATAGCCACTACCAATGACGACATTCTCTTTTATTTACCTATTTATGATTACGGAATAACAATTAGTGATGAAACATCATATCCAGAGATTTTTAATTTTAAAGAAATTAAAGCTCCAAATCTTGAAGGTTTAAAATCTACTTATAATGATTATTCTAAGTTTAAAATAATCTATAAACAATTACTTAATGAAGCTCATGATTATACGAACAATAAATCTGTTGATAATTTATCTATAAATACATCCAATTCTCTTTTTTCAGGTTTAAAACTTTTCTCACCAAATGAAGACACAAAAGTATCTTTTGAACCATCATGGTGGCTACATGATTCTACGTATCCTTTATCATGGACACAATTCATATGGTCAGCATTTTCATGGTTTGCCAGTGCTGGATTTAATAATCAACATACTCAAGTGGAACCTCAACCTCAACAATCTCAAGGTCCTTATCTTAAACAACATGACACTACAGAACTAGTAGAGATTATAGGATACTTCCATAAGCTTACAAAGAAATGGCTCTATCTAATTAATGAACTAATTCTCGAACAACATCAAGAAATAAAACTTGATGATTCAATACTTGAATTAACATATCAAGATCTTGTAAGTTTTGAATTAGATCCATATTCAAAATATGACCAACAATTCATAACAGAATTCATCAGATTCTACTTTGATATTGATCAAGTCATAATCTCTTCAGGTTTAAATTTTTTTTGTTAATTATATAGTTTTTAATATAATTTAAACTATAGAGATTTCTCGTGCGCGTACCACCCTCACTATTTACTCAACCTTCAACAGTCGACAACATATCATTTATTGATAAGGTAGATTATTTTTAGGATATATTTGTCTTTAATTAATTGAAGTTGTTTAACTCAATTGTCATTGAAATAGGACATAGAAGTTAGTGGGAATTTTTTTTAGACGTGTTTAATAAGACGTGTAAAGTATAAAAGTGATCTATCACATTCTTATCAAAACAAAAGTGATCTATCAAAAAGAATGAGTCAAAAACAAATGTACAAAAAGGAACAATCGAAGTTTAAAACCGATTCGGATATCTCAAATACCCAATTCAAAGAAAGAGAATTAGAAAAATGGGTACCTGAATCAACTGATGATAAAATTTTATCTTTAGAAGATGATTCAAATGGGAATTGGGATCAATTTAAAGTTAATGAAGAAAAATTCGGAATTGGTTCAACTTATGATGAACATTTATATACTACAAGAATCAATAAAGATGCCATTGATTATGATGAAAGAGTTAAAAAGGCTGAAAAACTTGCAAAAGAAATTGAAAATGATGTTACTGATGATGCCCATATTTTAGAAGAAAGAGGTAAAATTGATGATTCAGGTATGGACGAAGAAATGAAATATTCAGGGGTTTTAAGAGATGAGTCAACAAGAGATACAAGGGGTGATGAATTAATGGCGGCTTTGAAATCTGTTAATATTAATGATAAGAAATATGTTCCTCCAAAACCAAAAGCTCTTTATGGTAATCATCGTGATCCTGCAATTGCTTCAACTGAAAAACCAAAAAGTCAACCTCCTCAATCTTTTAGATTAAATGCTCAATCAGAAATTAATTCTTTGAAAGAATTTAGTGCAACTTT
The DNA here is from genome assembly GCA_030555785.1 of Yamadazyma kanchanaburiensis. Taxonomy (NCBI): domain Eukaryota; kingdom Fungi; phylum Ascomycota; class Pichiomycetes; order Serinales; family Debaryomycetaceae; genus Yamadazyma; species Yamadazyma kanchanaburiensis. The sequence continues at coordinate 301,395 of JANIVJ010000005.1, read as the reverse complement.
TAAGGTTCCTCATAAACTTCCAAATGATTTACTTCCAATCTTAGCAAAGGACAAGATTAAACAGGATGAAATTTTGAAAAAATCAAATCCTCCAAAGAAAAAAATGGATCCAACAAAACCAGCTTTTAAATTAAATCCAAAGGCTGCTTCTTTTACCCCAGGTGCAAGTGCAAGTGCAAGCTCAGGACCAAGTCCAAGTCCAGGTGTAGGAAATGGTAAAAATCAAACTTCTACAAGACCACAACCTCCAAAATTACCATATAATAATAGTAATTCTGGAAATAGTAGAAGTCCAAATACTTCAAGTCCGAGATTAAATAATCAACGTCCATATTCATCATCTTCTGGATCTTCAAAACGTCATTATCAAATTTCTCCTGCTGAATTTTTTGGAGGTGCTGATAAAATTCCAACAAAACAAAGTCAACAAGAGAAAGCAAAGAAATTTAAACAATCGTTTAATTTATTTGCAACTGCTAAATCAAAAGTTAAAGAAGGAGAATCAGTTTATATTGAAAAGGCTTTCATTACTCCACCAACTTGGGATCAAACAGTTGATGAACCTTTTAATAACTTATTCCCATCACCAGAAACAGTTAAATTACCAATGTCAGTGTTACCATCACCATTTTTACAAAGTCCAATGTTGGGATCACCAACACCAACATTGGGTGGTTATCCACCTTTACAATCTCCAAATTCTACTGGAAGTTACCCATTAAGTCCACAACCTCAAAATAGTAGTCCTGTTGGTAAAAATGCCATTCCTAATCAACCAAATCAAATGGCAGCTTTCCAACAACAACAGATGCAAGCAGCTATGTTTTATCAACAACAATTTGGAATGATGCCACCAAATCAAGGACCAATGCCAGGAATGTATATTCCAAATGGTAATGAATTTATGGTGCCTCAATTTATTCCACCACCAGTAAATTATTCACCAAGTCCAACTTCACCAAGGATGAATAATAATTACAACCTGAACTATAATGGTCACAAAAGATATAACCAAAGAAGAAACGATTAATGATTCATTGATATCTAATGTATATAACGATAGTAGGGTAGGTATGAGTAATAGAGGTAAAGAGGAAATGTAGGTGTTCGTCCCGTGTAGTCTCTTCAGTCTCTCCAATCTTAATCTCTCCGTTCTTAGTCTCTCTCCAGTCTTTTTCCAGTCTTTCTCTCTCCGTACCTTCTCGATTTTATTTTTATTCTCGCGTTCAGTACACATGAGTGAAGGTGCCTTGAGTAGAATAGCTAACCTCATTTCCGTAGAGGATGACTTGGTCAAGATCAACTCCATTCGACAACAATTCCAAAAGGAAAAATTGTCTACTGATACAAAATTAAACGCCGCTAGACAATCTCAAATGAATTCAATCGATTCGAATATGACAAAACTCAATAAGTCGACATTTAAACTTACAAATATCAAAAATGAAATCGGGAAAATCGACCAAATTTATGAAGATTCAATTACTAATTTCGGACTGTATGAAACAGTTGATAAAATGATTTCCGTAAACCAATTTTTTGGGAAAGTTCAAGGCTTATATAATGATATTTCACAATTTAATAGATCTTTAAGTAGTATCAATGATATGATTGAAAGTGAATATAACGGAATTGCTGAAGATATTATGTACGACCTTCCTTTTATCCTTAAGATCCATTACAATTTGACCCAAGCAAGAAATCTTCAAGATTATCTTGAAGTTGAATCAGTTGATTTATCAGATGATTTGAAGTCTATTGTACAAAAAATCGTTCAACCAATACGGAAAACAATTAAAAACTATAACGATTTATTAGGAGAAGTTATAATTAGTGCCACAGAAGCTCTTAAAGAAGGGAATACACAATTGGTATTTAAATTGATCACAATAATAGAATATGAACATACAGAAGATACAAAGATTCTTCTTAAACAAAGTCTTAATTTAAAACATGATAGATTATCTATTAACTATGGACAAACAAGATTACAAAAGAGAAACTATAGAAAGTTTTTTTACAATAGATTAGAAGAAAGTCTTATTGAAACATTTGATAAATGTATTGAACATTTTAGTCAAGATACTATGATGGTTTATGATAATCTTAATTGGTTAGAAGATGAATTGATCTTTGTTAATGATACACTTTGTCATGTATTTCCAAGTAATTGGGAGATCAATAATTTTATTCAGAATGTTTATTATAATAAGCTTCATAATTTCACTATGGATATTATTAAAACAGATCCACCAGCTGAAGATTTATTAAAGATTTTAGCTTATGATAATCATTATAATAAATTTCTTTTAGCATTGGTTTCAGTTGATGAAAAATCAAAGAGGAAATCTGTTATTAAAACCCAACAAAAATCAATTATTGGAGAAGATTTAAAGAATGTTGTTTTGGACGATTATTTAAAAGTTATACTTGGTAAAATGGATGAGTGGAATGATAACTTAATTCAACAAGAAAGTAAAATATTTAGAGGAAGAGATGCTCCACCAGATTTATATAATTATCATCAAGTTATTGAAGATCAAGATGCAAGAGATCAACAAGTCATGTTAAACATTGAAACAAGTGTTTATGTTTTACCTGATTTTAAAACACCTCTTACAATGTTAAAAGAACAAGCCGATGTTGCAGCAGAATCTGGTTATGGGAAAATTCTTGTTGGAGTGATTGAACATTGGTCAGGATGTTATATTAAAAGAATCTTGAGTTATCAAGAAATCATCGATGAAGAATTTGATAATTACATGTCAATTTATAATAATGAAAGATTTTTAATTAAAGAAAGTAAAGCCAAAAGATTATTTAGAGGTACAAAAAGACCACCAGAAATCAATCTTGATGAAATGAGTCAACAAGAATTATCAAATATTTCAAAAGAAGGTTTAATAGAATATTTAGCTGCTTTAGGAAATACCTTTGAAATTAATACTGATAGACTTCAAGATAAATTTCTTCCAATTTATAAAGATAAGGTTCATACTTCATATCAAGGAAGTATATCTCAAAGTTTCGAAGATACCGTAACTCCAAGTACTGAACTTAACGCTCAAATCATTCGTACAATTGTAGATATTATTCTTAATGATTTGTATCCTGCTTTATCTCAAGTGTTTACAAAGAAATGGAATGAAGATAGTCAAAATGATCAAGTTATTGAAGATTCAATGACATACAAAATCATAGAAACAATAAGCGAATATATGGAGGAATTAAGAGGTTATACTACGTATGATATATACTCAGTTACATTAAGTGTTTTGTTAGACACTTTTGTGGCTGCTTATATACGTATAGGATATGAAAATATTCTTCATGGTGATGGTAAAAAAATTGATCCAACATCTACAAAGAAATCTAAAACTTTTATAAATGCAACAGGTAATGATAGTGTTGCATTTTATGAAGGTCTTGAACATTTATTCACCAGAAAAGATACGTTATATCTTTTTAATAGTCTTAAAGCTATTGAATTCCTTGGTGTTCTTGGAACTTGTGAAAACCCAATTGAAACAATTCCTGTGATTTGGAGAGATGATATTTTACCAATCTTTTATTATTGTTCTGTAGAATATATTAGAGGGGTTTGTTTATGTAGGAAAGATATGGATAAGAATGAGGTCAATTTACTTGTGAATCAATTAATGAAGATTCAAAAAGATTATCATGAACATGTTCAACCACCGGTAATGGTTACGGGTACATTGAACGATTTTTATTATAATTAGGGAAAATAAATGTTGTATAAGAAAAGAAAGTATAATAATAGATAAGACTAGATAAGCTCGTAGGTTCGTAGGTTCGTAGGTTCGTAGGTTCGTAGGTTCGTTTATTCATTTCTCATTTACTGCTATTCTTCATCGGACGACGAATAGTCTACTAATGTACTTACAGGTTTAACTACTTTACTCGCATTCGTGTTTGTCTTTGGCTTTCTTATTTTCATCACCTTTTCTCTCACTGGTTTCTGCTCATTCTTTGGCTGACTTTTATATGCCTTAAAAGCTTCCTCTATCAATTTATCTTCACTTGAGGTCTCAGTTACTTTACTACCTTCACTAACTATCTTTTCCTTCTCTTGTAATCTTGCGTTCTTTGCTTGTAAATATTCTAAATGCTCTAAGATCTCATGTTGCTTTTGCTGTTCTTCTAATTTATCAGCCAAATTTTCATTTAAGTCTCCTTCTCCTTTAAGATTATTTTGAGACCAGAATGGATTCTTTTTTCTTTGTTCTTTTTGATCCTGGAACTTTTTATCTTCTTTCTCTTCTTTTAAAAGTCTTTCAAGAATCTCATCCTCTGTTTCTCTTACAGGAATCTTTGCTTGATTTTTTGGTTCGAAATTCCTTTTAGCACCTGTTTCCAAAACAAAACCACTACTTTGTGGATGTGTACGAAACACAATGATATTATTACAAATAGGACATCTAATACTAAACAGGAATATTTTTATATCGAGATATTTTTCTTTTGTATCAGATTTTGTAGCATTGAATTTCCTTGAGCTTGAAATGTACTCGTCACACTTTAGACAACGCATAGAAAACGGAGCCAGTAGTCTGACTTTGATTGAAGAGTTCCCACGTTTCCTGGCTTTGGGCACTTTGGACGGGTCATAATCCGGTGGGTAGTATTTATTGATAGCCTTTCTCTCAGACATGTAGATGCGATGGCATCGCGAGAGGAGATAGAGAGAGAATATGGTGAAACTCAGACATGGTCTTTATAAGATACATGACAAGTGAAACAGTCCACACCTACACAAATCTACAATCTTTTATATTACATGAAGATATATATTTACTTTTCGTATAGAAAAATGATTAAAGTTTTTAAAAAAGTATTAATTAATCTATTCAGCATTTCTCTTAGCAGCTTTCTTTTGAGCTTTCTTTTGAGTACCAAAGATTTTCTTATCTCTGTTCTTCTTTTGTCTTCTTTGTTGTCTTGATGCTTTTTCAACTTTATCAGCTAAACCGTATCTAACTAATCTGTAAGCTGGTTCGAATTTTTTAGCATCAGCAACGGATTGGTAGATTAAACCGAAACCGGTAGATTTACCACCACCAAATTGGGTTCTGAAACCGAAGACAGAAACAGCATCTTTTTCAGCTTTGTAAATTTCAGCTAATTTTTCTCTTAATTCGTCTTTTGAAACGTTAGCTCTGTTTGGGTGTAAGACATCGATAACGAATTGTCTTCTGGCCAACAATGGGTTGGAAATAACTTTACGAGTTCTGATAGTAACGGCGTCACTCTATATTTGTTAGTAAATTTGTTAAGGCTATTATGTGATGAGGTGAAAAATACGATTGACAATGTTGGATGAATCGTATGAATGCTGGAAATGAATGAAAACGTAATGTGTGTGTATAGAATGTATCAAGCAGGCCTGCAAACCACAGAACTTGAATGGAACCAAATCTATCAACTTCTTTGAATTCTTTAAATATTTGATCTTATGGAGTTTCTTGTTCATCTGTGTACTTTATGATCTGTAGACTTTGGCTTTGTAATAAACGATCTTAATCTGATTCATTTGTCTCATATTTTTCACTTCAATACATTATTCTTATCTTAATCAACATACCATTTTGATGATATTCCTTTATTAGTTGAAAAGTTTTTTTTCACGTAGTGAGAGTTGAGGATGTGAGAATTTTGTCGTGTGAATTCCAAAGATTTGAATTTTTTCGCAGTCTTAGGGTTGGTGCCCTAAGGGAGAGTTAAAAGACGACATCAAGTAGAATGCGACATTGAGAGACATTTGTTCACGTGATATGAATGAATAGATTGAAGGGAAAGTGACAGTTGTGAAGTAGTAATGGTGAAATAGCAATTGATGTTAATATGATCAGATATATCGAGGAGAGGAGATGTGATTCAGATAGGAGACTAGGAGAGAGGAGACTTATAGGAGGGTACAAGTAGATAGGTTGCTAGGAGGAAGAGAGAAGTAGAGTTGTAACTAACAGAATTACAAGTAGTAGAACGCTCAGTAGTATGCATGTGACCAACATTCACCCCGTTGTATTTATGGTAGAATGGCCTTGATGTTAAAAACACCTTTTCTTTACCTACATTTCTGCACTCTCAAAACTTTTGCAGCCATTCTCATCAAACTCTTTGACTGTTTTGTAATTCACCGTGAATATCTATTGGTTACATGTTCTATACCAATGGTGACAATATAAATGGTAATTTCAATGTTTATGAGTATGTATACATATCAAGCACATAAAGACTTCAATGACAGAGGTCATCGGGGTTATAATGGTACAAGAAGTGATAAGATGATCTACTACTGATACTGATACTGAATCTAGGTGAAATCCAACTACACAAATAGTAGTCTTTTGTCAGAATCAGAAACATTCTGAAAGATCAAGTAGCTTTACCAATCCCGGAGATTTTCGGTTATCGGTTATAATTTCTAAATAGTGAGTCGACTAAAATTGAGCGAAGGAAGGATATTATAGAGGAAATTAAGTACCGAGTTTCCCCACAAAACAATAGAAAAGGAGGGGATGATGTAATGGTGTGATTCGATGTAGGGTTTAGGTGTTAAGAGTCAGATAGGGGTATGGTTGACCAGGGAATATAATGGGGGTGTGGGGAATAGGAGAAATGGGGAAGAGATGAATGGTGAAGGGAGAAGGGACATAGACAGTAGGTAGATAGGTACATAGAGAGTGGTAGATAGGACATGAGTTGGAGAGAGACAAGATATAGCTCGTATAGTGAATCACCAGACCTTAACTCCATTATCAAAAAGATCAAGTGGAGTAGTGGCTTAAAAGTGGAGGCCTTCGGAGTGGAGTCTATCGGGGTGGAGGAGACCGACTAAACCGACAAGACACCGACAAGACCGTATATCGACAGATGGTCCGGTAAAGAATAAGTCCGATTGAAAACCGACCAGATCGTATAATCAATACTCCGATACAGAGGCTACACTTTCTAGTTCATCATTTCTTATTGAATATATACTAATTTAAACCAATTCTGACAGCTTTAGTTTGAGTATAGTTATCTAAAGATTCTTTACCCATTTCTCTACCGAAACCAGATTGTTTGAAACCACCGAATGGAACAGATGGGTTGAAATCATTATAAGTGTTACCCCAAACGGTACCAGCTTTTAAGGTGTTAGCAACCTTGATAACATTGTTGATATCTTTAGAGTGAACACCAGCAGCTAAACCGTAATCAGAATCGTTAGCTAATTCAATAACTTCATCAACACTTGAGAATTTAGTAACTGCAACAACAGGACCGAAAATTTCATCTCTAACGATTTGCATATTTTCAGTAACATTACCAAAGATGGTTGGTTTAATAAAGTAACCTTTATCACCATGTCTTTCACCACCGGTAAGAACTTGAGCACCTTCAGCTTTACCAATATCAATATATTTAAGAATTTTATCAAATTGAGCCTTGGAGTTTTGAGCACCCATAACGGTATCTTCTTCGAATGGGTTACCAATTTTAATGGAGTTAACTTTAGCAACTAAAGCTTCCATTAATTCATCATAAATTTCTTCGTGAATGTATAATCTTGAACCAGCACAACAAACTTCACCGGTGTTATAGAAAATAGAACCGATAATGTTATCAACAGTTTTAGCAACATCAGCATCTGGGAAAACAATATTTGGAGATTTACCACCTAATTCAAGAGTAACTTTTTTAAGACTTTCTGAAGCACTCTTCATGATACTCTTACCAACAGCAGTTGAACCAGTGAATGAAATTTTGGAGACTTTTGGATGTTCAGTTAATCTGTTACCAACGGTTTTACCTAAACCGGTAACAAAGTTAATAACACCTGGTGGGAAACCAGCTTCTTTACATAATTGAGCAATATATAAAGCACTTAATGGAGTAGCTTCAGCAGATTTGAAAACCATAGTATTACCAGTGGCAGCAGCTGGAGCTAATTTCCAAGTTAATAATAAAACTGGGAAATTCCAAGCAACAATTGATCCACAAACACCAATTGGTTCTCTTCTGGTATAGTTAAAGTGGGTATCACCAGTTTCAATTAAATCACCAGTAATTTTATCAGCCCAACCAGCAGCTGATCTTAAACAACTGGCAGAAAGGGCAATATCCCCTCTAGCATCATTGATGGCTTTACCGTTATCAAGAGCTTCAATGAAAGCTAAGGTTTCACTGTGTTCTTCATAAAGATCAGCTAATTTGTTTAAAGCTTTGGTTCTAACAAATGGATCACCAGTTGCCCAACCAGAGTTTTTGAAAGCATCAGCTGCTGCTTCAACTGCAAGATCAACATCTTCTTCTAAACCTTGGTAAACCTCGGTAATGACTTCTTCAGTTGATGGAGAAACGGTTTCTAAAGTTTTCTTTTCCTTTGGATAAACCCATTCATTATTAATGAATAAACCGGTTGGTTGTTCGTATGTAGTACCATTTGGAAGGGTAATTGGGACTTTTAAAGGTAATGAAGAATTTAATCTGACTTGATTAAATACATTCTTACTAATTAAGTTTCTACTAGCTGTTTTGAACATATTTGATAAAGATTTTGGCAAGGAATTGGTGGTTCTTTTATAGTGAAAATTCACGAATGAGGGGAAGAATTGATGAGCCGAGTGTTAACTCCGAGAGGTTGGTGATTTTTAATTTCGGACATTCGATATCTACCGATTCGGACTTATATATAGATTCAATTGACATAATCCTTTATATACTTCTATAAACTAGTAATACTGTTGTTGTATAATCTTGTTAGTCTTTATACAACTCGACTTGATTGCTCACCGGTACTTCATTGCCCCGCGTAATCCATTTCCACCACTCAAGTCCCACTCATTTCGTCCCCTTTCTTAGTGGCTATACCTCCACCTGTCACATTGACAAATTATTACACTAACCCATCGTTTTGTTTTTCTTAACGTGTATGTCATTCACTTAACCCCGAATTTAAAGGTCGGAATTTAGTTTCGGTGATTTTCCTTAGTTTCGGTTCGTCGGTCTACCTAAAGCCTATTCACCGAAGTCCGAAAACAACTCTTGTTTTACTATTTCTAAAGGCTCTCCTATATTCTGAGATCAAACGGTGTTTAGATCATTAGATCTCCTCTCGCTAAAGACCTAACCCCAAAATCTCCAATTCTAATGTCCGACGGCCATGTAATCAACGGCCTTGTCTATTCACATGATTGGTTATTTGACCCCCATCTGCATTGGCATTTTAACTTTGATACATTTCATTTGAAATCTAAAGTCCGAATTTTATTTTGGGGTTCATCTAAATTCTTATGTAATATCCCGGAGTTTGATGGGCATGAAACACAATCTCGCATTTGATTATGTAAGTAACCGTTGAAGTTGTTACTTTGGGGTGGTTGTTCAATTTCTTACGTAATAACTAGTTTTCTAAAACGCGACTTGAAAATTCAAATCTGCTACATGTCCCAAGTTTGGATAAGAGGTCCTGTTTGTGGGGTAGATAATTGTCCTTCTAGGCTATATGTTTCACAGGACGGTCAAAAGAGATGCCAATATGGTCATATCCTCGAAGGAGATATAGAAATAAATGATGATGACGGTGAATACACTCAAACAAGAAGACTTCAAATGAAAGTCAATGAGGTTGGGAACTTAGTTCATAAATCTTCTATGGATAACGAATTACACGAGAATAAAAAAGTCTCAGGTAATCAAGCAAAACATCTCACCCTCCAATGTCTTCAAATCATCCTAAAAGAACAGGTTTCTTGTGTTGTTAAGGAGATATTTAATGACGATGAAAAATTTAGGAAGGAACTCTTAAAAGTAGTCAAACTTAATTGGATCAAAGTCTTAGAATATCATTTGAAGAATAACCTGGTGGGGTCTGCAGATGGGAAGTTTCTGGTTAAACTGCATACAAAATTACCCGTTATTGGTGATACGATATTTATCGTGTACTACTCAATTCTTCAATTAAATTATTATCCTATAACACTTTGTGATTTGGTACAACTTGTAGCGTCTAATAAACTCCCAGCTATAAGGACACTTCACTTGATTCCCAAACCATACCTCTCGAAATTAGGTAGTGAATACCATTCCTCGGTACAAATGCCAGGACTTAGTGAAGATACTTTTTATCGTTACTTAAAGAAAACTTCAAAGAAGCTTCCTGTAAAGGCAACCACGTCTATAGATTTCTATATCCCGTTTATATGGAGTACTCTCTTTGAAAAGTTCCTTCTACCGAATTCTATTGAACTCTTTTGTATGACACATCAATTATCTAATCATATAAATTTATCACTTAAATTCCCTCGTCTTAATATCAGAAAAGATATTTATACTGACGTGTTTGTGTCATGCTTGGTCATCTTTGTAATCAAAATCCATTTTGTGTATATCAACAATAAAATCGACTACAAGAAATGGATCTCCGTGTTAAGTAGCATCCCCGATGAAAATAATAAACTTGATTTTTTATCCCATTCAGGTGGCTCGGCGTATGATCTTGCAGAGTGGAGTGAAGAAAAAATCACAAATTATTGTACCTACCTTGATGATATATATTTGAAGTATAATACCACATCACGTGAAGAAAAGAGCCACCAAAATTCTATTATGATGAGTAGGTTGTTTCAAATTTTTGGTAGAGAAGAACCTCAATCAACTGATTTACCTGATTTGAGTAAGTACCTTCAAAGTTATTTCTCGGAAGGTATACAGAGTCCTGATCCTAAGGATTTACATATAATTGAAAATTTTCTTTTTGAACGGGTTTCAAAGATGTTTTATATGAGTGTTGATAAGGTATATGGCCATTACGCTTATGTAGAGGAGATTGTAGGAAGAAACATAAAGAGTAGCCATGGGGTCAGAGGTGGAAGTATATAGTCATAAATTCAATATAAAGGCATACACTCTAAACAGTTTTACTTACTCTAAATAAACCCTTTTGTCTTCAATGCTTCTACATTACTATCAAAAGTTTCTTGTGCATATTCCATATTTCTAGCCGTCTTACTTGGGGTAGCAATTATTCCTCCAGTGCTAAGATATAATTCTCCATCTTTTTCTGCAGTAAACGACTCATCCAATGCACCTCTTAAAGTAGCAAAAGAACCCACTTCTGAGGACACTGCAGTAAAAGCACTCATTGCATTGAAAACTATCTCGAAGACTCTTCCAAACAATCCATAATTGCTCCACATGTGTGTGTACAAATCAGTAGTAATCACACCAGGATGAACAGCTACATTCAAAATTTTTGGATGTTGTTTAGCTAAGATTTTAGATACATGGATCATATGAGTTTTAGCTACTCCATATCTAAGTAGAGAATGATACAAGCGTGGGAACCCATCTAAATCTATTGTGTTCTTAAAATATTTTCTACTCATAGTATGGCCTACAGAAGTGACATGAATAATCCTTGGAGCACTAGATGATTCTAAGAGTGGTAATAATTTTAAAGTAATTAGTAAATGTGCTACTAAATTGACTTGGTATTGGATTTCAAATCCGTCTTTTGAAAGCTCATATGGAGTTGCCATTAACCCAGCATTGTTAATCAATAAATCTAAATGAGATTCCTTTTGTTTGAATTCTTCAGTAGCTTTATTTACACCTTCTAAATCTAATAAATCACATTTAATATGATGAAGAGATCCAAAGAATCTTTCACCCTTTTCAGTTTCCGTATAAGCTTTGGCTCTTTTTTCTGCTTCTTTCTTTAAATCTTCAATTCCTTTTTCAGTTTTTTCAGTATTTCTAGCAAAAAAATAGACTTTATACCCTCTCAAATATAAATGAAGGGCAGTATACCAACCTATACCTTGGTTACCTCCAGTAATAACAGCAATCTTGTCATCCCTCTCAGGATTATAATATCTTGTACTCTTAGGATCAAAGCCTTTCATATTTTGCAGCCTCGAAATTTGATAGACTAAAAAGGTGACAGATACGAACTATTTATAGTCTTAGCGGGGAAAAATATGTCAAATGTGTAATTGGTTAATGTGCCATTTCAAGGCAAAGAAAAAACTGTATTCCCATGAGTTTTAGACCATTACTTGATGGAATACTACAGAGTTGCTATAAACTAAAGAGATGAGATGAAGTGGTGGAGAGAAGAGGTAATTACTTATTGAAAGATGATATCTATCCAATAAAACATATGAAATTTGGTTCAAATAATGTCGGAACGGAACACATGTGTTCCATATTTATGAAATGAAGGTTAACTATGATAAGAAGATTGACTCCTGATCACTCCCAGGGAAATTGCCCAAAAATCCTCGGGTATAAGAAGTCTTTATCTACTAATGAACCTCTACACTCTACAGCAGTATAAAGCCAAAAGGTTCTCTCTGACTCGAACAACTTCATATTAAAGTTACCGAGACACCGGAAGATTTAGATTCAAGATGACAGAGATAAGAAAAAATACTTTCTGGAGTATGTAGGAACATAAGAGTTTCTCGGGATAATGTTGTAACTATGAGCCACAAACACTTGGCCTCTTCTGTTCATCTTCAACTCCTACACACCTTCACCCGGTACCTTTTCCTTGTCTCTCTCTTCCGATGATGTGCTTATATGCAATAGACTCCGAATTTAAGACCATTGGTTTACATGCAGGAAAACACGGTTTCAGTCGTGTACCACGGTAAAGAATTCTTCTATTGTAGATGCGAATATCAACAGAAGATCTAATTAGACCCCAATAAATCCGATCAAAATGTCCACCAGCGATGATATGGAGGTACAAGAAGGTAGAGAGCCTCATGGGAGAGGTGGTGAATTTGAGGGGGCTTCTGAAGAAGTTACAAGAACAACTACAGACACAAGTGTGGATCCGATGCCTGAAATCGAGCAAACTAGAGAGACAGAAATAGTCTCAGCAGATCAACAAGACAGGGAGACAGAGGAAGGCGGAGACAGGGTGCTACCGGACACAGAAACAGAGCAAGATAATTCACCAGATGGGGAGAAAGACAAAGAGGCCTCTGTAGACAGAGAGACTGTCCCAGAAGCCAGAGACCCAGTTACACACACAGTCCCAGTACCGTCAGAAACACTCCCTACTTCCCGTCCAGCATTTAAACCTTTCGACCCTGAATCTTTCCATACCTCTACTCAACACAAACGTGTACCCAAAAAATTCATGAATACCTTCTGGGAGCCTATAGACTCATCAATAGAAGAAGACCTTGATAAAATCCTTGAAATCTCACTCAGTAAAGCTATAGATAGATATACAGTAGGACCAAACTCACAAATGAAAGTACGTTCAGCACAGGACTACCTAAGTCATGCATGGACCCTGGATCATTCTAGATCGTTTAAGTCTCGGTTAAAAGTCACCAAAATACCGAAAAAGAGTACTATGCATACAAGTAATTCACAGAATGAAGAGAATCGTCATATCCTTAACTATGACATCTTGGATCGTAGAAAGAACTTTCTAGAAACTTATTTGCTGGCAGAGTTGAAGCAGTTGAATGATCTTACAAAGACTTATAACCAGATAGATCTTAAGTATCAGTCCGACTGTAGGTATTTGAATGAATTTAAAAAGACTGTAGAGACGAACGAGAAGAAGATGAGAGAAGAGTCGAATAAGTTAAGAGAAGAGTTAAAGATTGATTCTGGCTCAAAGGGGTTCGGGAAAGAATCTGAGGGTATGGAATTTGTACCCAGAGATGATGATAATGTGAATGAATTATTGGAGAGGTTAAGTAAATCCTTAGAGGGGGTAGGTGATCCGAAGTTGTTGGAATTGAATGAGAGGTTACAGTCATTACAGGATTTATTTGAGTAGCATGTATTTAGTGTAATATAATAGCATAGAGTATCAAGTTTGCCCACTGTATCCAGCCGTGGCTGGTATCCTAAGCTGTGGCTAGTATCCCACACTCTCCCCATTCTCTCCCTCCACTCCATACTCTCCCCTTCTCCCCACTCCACGCTCCATCTCTTCTTTATTCCCTACACATTCTACTCTACCCCACATAAACCCAAAAAATACTCAATACCAAATCATAATCTCCCTCAAACCTCACAACTACATACCCATCCTTCTCCTTCTCCCATACACCACCAAACTTCGATTCCAACTTCAAATCAGTATCCTTATCTACTACCATTTTCGTAGCTTGTACTATGAATTTATGCTTAGATGACTTCGATGCAAGCACTTTTGGAAGGTAAGATGTAAGCAGATCTATCTCACCCTTCTCAAGAAACTCATCTATTAAACGCTTTGTCTCTTGACTGGTAATTGGACTTTCTGTAGACGTTGGGTCTGTAATACTTGCAACCTTCATTAATATTTCGCAGGCTCGGATGTTATTTATCTCGGCACGTCGTACAACGTCTCTCACCATCGCGATAGCTGCAACTTTTCACTATGAACTTCTTCAAGAAAAAACATGAAGATGAAAGTCTGGTAAAAAGTGAAAGTACTACCGCCACCACACCAACCACCCAATCTGAAAACTCCAAATTTATCAAATGTCATGTCCCTTTTAATACCCCAGTTAACCCTATAAAGCCTCCAACCTTTGATCTCTCGGAACAAGAACTTCAAATGTATAATCATGTAGTAAGTCATTTTGAAACGTATATCACCAAACCCATTCCAGTCAATGAACAAGCCGGTTCCGAAACACATCCGGTAGTTGAAGAAGAGAAAGCATGGCTTACAAAAGAATGTTTCTTAAGATATTTAAGAGCTACTAAATGGAAAGTAGATGCTGCCATTAAAAGAATCGAAGAGACTATAGTTTGGAGAAGAACTTTTGGTGTCACCAATATCCCAGGAGTAACTGACCCTTCAAAAGTTATTCGTGCTGATTTAGTTGAAGTTGAAAATGAAACTGGTAAGAACCTTATGATCGGTTATGATAATGATAATAGACCTTGTTTATATCTTAGGAATGGTTATCAAAATACAAATGCTTCTTTAAGACAAGTCCAGCATTTAGTTTTCATGCTTGAAAGAATCATTAATTTTATGCCTCCTGGTCAAGATACTTTAGCATTAATGACAGATTTTAAAGCTGCACCTTCACACTTGAACCTTTCTGCTAAATTCCCTTCAATTTCCACTTCTAAACAAGTCTTACACATCTTACAACATCATTATCCTGAAAGACTTGGAAGAGGTTTATTTACAAATATTCCATGGATTGGGTATACTTTTTTCAAACTCGTAGGTCCATTTATTGATCCATATACTAGACTGAAAACTATTTATGATCAACCATTTGAAAATTTCGTACCAAAAGAACAACTTGATAAGGAATTCAATGGGATGTTGGATTTTGAATATATTCATGATGTTTATTGGAAAGAGATGAATCAAATGGCTGATAGAAAGAGGGAGAATTATATGAAGAATTTCAGAGAATTAGGGGGTGGAATTGGTTTAAGCGAGTATGATTTGAGGTTGGGGTATGATGAAGAGCATATAGATACATAGATATTTATTAAACAATATAGCAATTATTTTGAGCTTTTACTCCTATTTCAATATAGCAATTTTTTTGAGCTTTTGCTCCTATTTCAATGCCTTTGGTACTCTTTCTCTTTCCTCCTTTTCATCATATTCCTTCTTGTCTCCCCATTTAGGATATGTATTGTACCCCCAATTACCACCTCCATAAAATGTAGTTCTATCATACTTGTTAAGCTCTCTATTATCATGGAGTCTTTGAACAAAATCAGGGTTTGCAAGGAAATGTCTACCAAAAGCACAAACAGTTCTATCATCAGATTCTACTGCATTCCTAATTCTTTCATAATCATTATCAATACTATCAAATCCAAAATTACCTCCTCTAAATAAAACTCCTTTCCAAATACTTTTAATCCAATCTAAACTATTTAATTCTGGATGTTCTTCTAAAACATCTGCTCTTGCTTCATTAATATTAACAAATGCAAGCTCTTTACCTTCATTAGCTCTTTTTTGTAATTCACTTAAAATGTATCCATTTTGAACAATTGGATGAATATCTTCTTCTAATCCTAAAAATCCTTGATCGTTGAAAATTGGTACCATTTTGATTCCAATTCTTTTTGGATCAATAATAGTAAATAAATGATCAATAAGTTCAAGTAATAATCTACCTCTATTTTCAATTGATCCACCATACTTATCAGTTCTCTTATTACTTGAAGGGTATAAGAATTGTTCTAATAAATATCCATTACCATGATGAAGTTCAATATAATCAAAACCAGCTTTAATGGCATTTTCGGTGGCTTTTGTATAATCTTCAAAGATCATAGATTTAATTTCTTCTTGAGTCATTTCTTGTAATGGCCAATCAATTTCTTCTGCTTGTTTTTTAGTTGCTTCTGAATGATAAACTGGAGATGCTGAAGAAAATTTGAATCCATTCTTCTTAAGAAACTCAGGATTTGAATTTCTACCTAAAGTCCATAATTGAACAGAAATAAAAGATCCATTAGCATGAACTGCATCAGTAATTTTTTTCCAACCTGAAACTTGTTCATCAGACCAAATACCTGGATATGATTGATCACCAGTCTTATTAGAAATAATTGTACCTTCTGTTGTAAGGAATGTACCAGGATATGAGGATCTATCTTTATAATATTGTAACATTAAATCAGAAGGAACTTGATTATCAGTTCTAAATCTGGTTAATGGCATAAGGGAAATTCTGTGATTTAACACATTGTTACCAACCTTAATTGGCTTGAAAAGCTTTGTATCTCTTAATTGTTTAGACATGATGAAGAATCAATGGATTTCATACTTGTATTTATATATTTTTTGGATGCAAAATTTATACCTTATTTCCGCCTCATTAATAATCGTTTATGCAAGTTTCGGAGAAAATTAAGTTACTGTCTGACAATTAAATTTACTAAGATGACAAATATCAGGGTAAGCATTGAGTGGTATGGGTATCTCCGATAGGCTAGGGCCTCTTTTATTGGGTTGTTTTGTTTGATATTTTTATTTCTTGTAAATTTCACAGATTTGTAATTGCTGCCAAATCAATTATTAAGAAAAAGGTTTATGAGGTTGCTACAGTAGAAAATAAAGTATGTTGGAAAAAGTGAGACTAGAGGCCAAAGAAACGAACACGAGCTATTCAACAAACCAAAGGATCACGAGACGAACAACATCAGATATCTAGATCATTGTTAACACCCCAGACTCCAGCCCCCCCAGGTATCGGCCCTTGACCGGTATCGCGATTCGCAGCTCTGACTAGTAATTTTTCACCATGTCTTACTCCATCACAGTCATTTCTCATGGAGAAACACTCTCTCCAGAGACTATAACAAACCTCGAGTCTACGTTAACATCCAAACTTAATATCCAAATCGTCTCAAAGAAAACCCTCTCTCCGAGAGCTCTTGATTTTTTCTCAGACATCGAAAACGTGGAATCCGCTCACCAATTCATCAAGACCAACTTCACAAAAAACGATGGATATGATGTAATTTTACAATCCACAGAAACAAGAAAAGACAAAAAACTCTTCATTTTTGATATGGACTCGACCTTAATCTACCAAGAAGTCATTGAGCTCATAGCAGCCTATGCAAATATCGAAAAAGAAGTTGCAGATATTACAGAAAGAGCTATGAATGGAGAAATCGATTTTACAGAATCTCTTAAACAAAGAGTTAACCTCCTTAAGGGAATAAACTCAACTACCATTTGGGAAGAATTGAAACACAAAATCAAAATAACCAATGGTGCTGTAGAATTATGTAAAGCATTGAAAAATCTTGGATGTGTTATGGGAGTTTGTTCTGGAGGATTTATCCAATTAGCCGAATACGTTAAAGGCCAACTAGGCTTAGACTATGCATATGCTAATGTTCTTGGAATCGATGAAAATAATATTTTGAATGGTACTGTAATTGGTGCAACTGTTAATGCTGAAAAGAAAGCTGAGCTCTTACTTGAAATAGCTAAGAACCATAACATCGATCCAAAGACTGCTGTTGCAGTTGGTGATGGTGCTAATGATTTGAAGATGATGGAAGCTGCAGGGTTTGGTGTTGCTTGGAATGCAAAACCAAAAGTCCAACAATTAGCCCCATCAAGATTAAATACCAGTTCTTTAGCTGATATTCTTTATATCATGGGATTCACAGAAGAAGAGATTAAGGAGTTAGTTAAGTAGTGTAGATAATAGATAATAGAGATATAACTTGTAGAACGATTTGTCGCCCTTTATACCAGAGTATCGAATGAGTACTCAACGAGAGAATGTTGAATTGATTTGTTTAAATTCCATTTTTTGATATTGGTATCCTAACAATACTTATTCCAAATTAAAAGATATCCAGGGTTATCGAGCCAGAACTTACGGGAAATTCGAAAATGTGATTCTATCCTCTCTAACCATTTTTCATTTTTAAGGATGGATGTCTTTGACATTCGTGTACTCCTCAAAACTACTGGCTGCAAAATTAGTTCTCTTTATTTCTATATAATACACAAGGAGTAAAGATGGAGCCATACCACTCAGGTTACTGTTCCACTTTCTCCATCCTCTATCTTGAAATCAATAATACTCTTGATCCTACCTCTTACTACACCAATAACTCCATTACTCAACAATACATCGTCCCCCACCTTTAACTCATCAAGCTTTATATCCTTCTCCTTGATTAACCCTTTTGCTAAAAGTGCTCTCCTTGTAACCCCACATAAGCAACCCGTATTTAATCTGGGTGTAATCCATTCATCACCACTCTTTACCATGACATTCGTTATAGACCCCTCCATCAAATCCCCTTCTATGTTACCGAAAATGACCTCTTCAAAGGTCAGTTTTTTTGGTAGACACTTTTCTCTACTTTGATTATAATGTGGACGGTAGGTGGTTTTAAAGGACGTAAAAGGTGACATCATGAACTGATTCTTGTCGATATAAACATCCCAAATATCCCCAGGATCCTCTTCAAATCCAACAAACAAATTCTCCCTCTCAATGGTTTCATATAGCTCTACAGTACAATCACCTGACAAGTCACAGAGTAGTCTAACTCTAATAGGTTTTGTAACAGGAAGGTCACTAGCACCAATGGCCTCAATGAGTTTGTTGGTGATATCTTTGAGCTTGAAGTCTAAGGTGTGTTTCTTTCCATTGGTAAAGAACCTGATGGTGTTTTGAAGTCTCTCCACATGTTCTGGGAGTAAAAAGAAATTGTCTAGTCCAATGTCATTGATATTCGTTGGTTTCTTTTGGGAGATGTTAGGGTCGTATCTTATAGTGGAAAGCAAAGAAAAGTCCTGGATGTTGTTGGTCTGTTCGAAGTATTTAGTGTACAACTCGTTAGCAATATCCGTGTGGTCTGTCATAGTAAATTGCGAGATCGAAATGTCAAATACGAGAGATGATACCAGAGCGGTGAGCGGCGAGCGGCAGCGCCAGAGAAATATGATAATACTAATTTATTCATTATACATTACTAACAATTGGAACCTCCAGAGGCTGTAACTATCTCGCCCTGCCAACTATAATATTTACTCATATCAACATGATGTCTCTTACCAGTACCTGCTTCATACATACTACATCCATAAATATATGCGTATGGTGGAGTATATAAATGAAGTGATACAGAGACAGTATCATCAGGATTAGATATCTTATGAAGTCCAATAGTATCGGAGATGTATCCGACATCTTGACATTTTAAAGTAGTTTGTTTCTTTGGTTCAAGAATTCCTTCCTTGGTAGGGATATCATATAACAGTTCAACAAGATTACCCTTTAATATCTTCATGCAACAGTGGGCATTAGCATGATCATGGATTGCACTACCTCTACCTGGGGACCAACATAAAAGTAATAAATTAGCATTCCCATTAATATTAATTATCCCATTACGTGTGTAAGGTCTAGAAGGATCATGTAAGCCATATTTCTCCCAATCTTCATCTTTGGCTTCGTATTCTTCCATAAGCTGTTTCACGTGGTCTATATCGATTTCATCAGATGATAATCCTTTATCTTTACCTAAGATTTCTTTAAGGTTTTTAATGAGTTTTCCAAGGTTATTATCGGGGATTTCTTCTGAGTCAAAGTCTACTGGTTTTGGAAGCGGTCTGTTAATTTCTCTTGAACAAGAAGAAGAACCAGATGATGGTGGTAATGGAGTGGTTGATAACATTTTTAATATTATTAACAAGGGGGGGTATTTGTGGAATTTATATACTTGTTGTATTCTCAAATGACCGTTCGCGACCGCCTCATCTGATTGGTCGGCAACGGAGGCGGGTTAAACTTTAGCCACGGGGAACACATCCGACTATTAAATTTGCTCATATCATCTGATTTTTCGCAAAATCCCTCAAAATGTCCGTGCCGTACGGCAACGGTGATCGCATCCCGCCTAGAATCTCCGTTGATAAAATTACGTATTTAATGACGCTATGGCTCATTTTTTTTTCATTATGAGTCAAGATATTGAAAACGGTTCTTTTGAGGTTATGTCAGCCCAAGATACTCTAAAGAATGAAATATCAAATGATATTAATCTAGAGCCTACTATGTCATCCTTGTCTTCCCATAGACAACTTTTAAACAAAATAGAAAATAAACTTATAAGAGATTTTCACCCATCTTATTTTGTCAATGTGATGGCCACGGGGATTTCGTCCGCCATACTTTATAATTTTCCTTACCCTTCAAATTGGTTAAGAATTTGTCTGATTATTATGTGGTCATTATGCTTATACTTCCTTCTAACAGGAACGATCTTTTTGGTGATATCATGTTTGAAATATCCAAAGAAATTTTATAAAATTCATACAGATCCTCAGGTTGCACCATTTATGGGATGCTTCGCTATGGGATACAACTCAGCTATAAACCTTCTATACTTCTTAACCGGTGACTCTTGGATCATAGGAATATTTGTACTTTGGTGGATATCGGTGTTCTTTTGTATTTATACTGCATCAATAATTTTCTATATGACTTTCTTGGTCAAGACTAAAG
Organism: Yamadazyma kanchanaburiensis; assembly: GCA_030555785.1. Lineage (NCBI taxonomy): Eukaryota > Fungi > Ascomycota > Pichiomycetes > Serinales > Debaryomycetaceae > Yamadazyma > Yamadazyma kanchanaburiensis. The sequence continues at coordinate 280,390 of JANIVJ010000005.1, read as the reverse complement.
AGAAACATTATCATGATCCACAAAAACTCCATCCAATACTTCTATTACCTATAGTCACCATGACAGTTACTTCAGCAGGTGGTCAACTCTTTGCTATGGATCTACCATCAACTAATCTTCAGGTTATTACTATAATAGTTAGTTATATTTTATGGGCTAATGCTATGGCATTTTCATTCATTGTCTTTACATTAATTATTTACAAATACATTGTCCACAAGATACCATCTACAGATATGGTATTTACTACGTTTATACCTATAGGGTTCATGGGACAAGGTGCCTTTTCTATACTTCTTTGTGGACATAATATCCAAAAACTTATTCAAAAACAAAATGTAGTAGATAAGATGAGCAAGATCCTTTTCGTATCTAGTGATTCTGCCATAGTTGTTGGAAGTATTATGTTTGTGGTATGTTCAACCACGGGAATATTTTTGATCTCTTTTGGGTACTTCAATACTTTCATAGCAGTTGCATCAGTTTGTTCAAAGCTCTCACCAACAGACCCAAATCCAAAACACTTTATAAACAGTACAGGATGGAATAGAATGTTTAATGGGTTCTTAAGATATCATAAAGGATTCTGGGCCATGACATTTCCGCTTGGTACCATGGCATTAAGTAATTCAGAATTGGGAAGGTTATTCGAGTGGACAACTTTTAAAGTGGTTGGGGCTATTTATGGTGGAGGATGTGTTATTGTTACTATAGGATGTAGTATTGGACTTGTATATCACGTGATAAGAGATGTAGTAGAGTGCTACAAATAGATAGAATTACGATATTTATTAATACAATATTTAATGATGCATGCAAGAAAAGTGTCTAATAAGGACGGAACCTCTTTCTATCACTCATAGCTCTTACCTTTTCTTGATCAGCTTTAAATTTCCTCAATAAGTCATTCATCTCTTCTTTCTTCTTTTCTCTTAATTGGAATCTGTAAAAATCTTCCTTTTGTTTCTTCTTCATTTTACCCTTTGCCTTTTCACTCTCTGCCCTTATTGTTGCCTGTTTTTGTTGACCTAAGATACCTGCCTTAGTCTTTCTTTGTGGACCAACAACCAAAGTAAATCCATCTTCATCAACTAATTCTCTTTGATTCTTAAATGATTCTATAGATTCCTTTTCAGCCTTATCAAAATCAAAAATTGCTTGACTTACAGAATTTTTCAACTCATCAATATCTAAAATTTGATTATGGAATTTTTCAAGGAAGTAATTGGAGCCAAAAGTCATGCTTGGCCATTCAACAGGTTTAGATTCATTAGTAAACACTTTTAATTTATTCATAGCTAATTGATAAGCAGATTTATCAATAAATGTAAGGATTCCACAATCTTTTGGTAATTTTGATCTTACCTCATCGATTCCAGAATCTACTTGTAAATCTGATGTGAGTTTTGTTAAGTCAAGGAACACATCTTCAGCCATATCTGATAAGTAACTTGGAGAAAATGATTCAATAGTTGCACCAATAGCTATATTTTGAAAGATTTTTTTAAGTATTTTAAGGTCTGTAGATGCTGGTAAATTACAAAGGAAAATTGATCTGGAGTCTGCAGAACCTTTTACTTCATGTTTTTTATAGAATATATGATGTATAGTATTTGGTAACTTTATTTGTAGGATTTTATATCCTTTTATTTCAGTTATAGACATTAGGGTGAAAAATATGATTTAGAAATTTTCACATTTGATGCGCAGAGATGAGAAGAGATATTACACGGCTAAGAGAAATGATAGAGTCTATATAATGTAAGATGGATATAATACCATGTTTATTTACCCCTTTTCTTTAACTTTTCCCCTCCCAACTCCTCTTGTTAACTTGTTCTTCTCTAGTACATCACTCGTCTTTCGCACTAAAATTTTTCACCAACCATGGATAAAGACACTTTACTTAAAGCATTAGCTGGGACTCTTGATGCAAGTAATTATCAATTACGTAAACAAAGTGAAGAGCAGTTAAGATTGTTCGAAGCGCAACCAGGGTTCACTGCTTATTTACTTGATTTATGTAGTGAAACAGGAGTTTCACCAGGTGTTCAAATCAGTGCAACGGTTTTATTCAAAAATAGAATTAATTATTATTGGGTTGTTTCAGAAGAGAAAAACGCCAATATTGCAATCAAACCAGAAGAGAAGCCAATCATCAAGTCTAAGCTTATTGAAACCTTGGTAAAGACCAATAAAAACACAAGAATAAGAAGTCAATTATCACTTGCTATTTTTTCAATTGTTAATAGTGAAAAATGGGATGGATTAAATGAGATTATCAAGACGTTATTATCATCAGGAGATCCAGATCAAATCAACGGTGGACTTTTGATTCTTTACCAATACACTCGTGCTTATAGATGGTCATCATTAGATCATTCTAATCCAATTTTAGAAGATATCACTAATGATTTATTTCCAACTTTAGAGAACTTAACCGATAACTTATTAGCCAATGACTCAGCTTTAAGTGATGAGATGTTATATTTGATTGTAAAGATTTTTAAATTCACTACATTTTCTATTCTTCCAACTTATATTCAAAATCAATCAAATCTTGGTAAATGGTGTCAATTTCAAATCACTTTAATTAATAAACCTTTACCACCAAGTGTTATGAAAGAAGATAGTATTGAAGAAAGAACCCAAAACCCTCGTATTAAAGCTGTTAAATGGTGTTTTGGTAATCTTCATAGACTTTTAAGTCGTCATGGTGGTGGATTTAGTACAAGAAATAAAGTTGATAATCCATTTGCTAAATTTTTTTTATCAACATTTGTACCAGAGATCTTAAAAGTTTATTGGTCAATTATTGAAAATTGGTCAAATAAACAAATTTGGTTAAGTGAAGGATCATTATATCATATGATTTCATTTCTTGAACAATTAATAGAAAATGAAGCATGGGGTCTTATTAATAATGAAATGGAAGCAATTCTTAGACATGTTATATTACCAACTCTTGAAGCTAATGATGAAACTATTGAGTTATATGAAGATGATCCTGAAGAATATTATAGAAGATTCTTTGATATAAATAGAGAATCAAATACTGCAGATGTTGCATCTATAAGTTTTATCTATAGATTATCATCAAAGAAATTCCAAGAAACTGTCAATTTAATTCTTCAAATTATTGGAGAAGTATTTGATAAAAGATCTAAAAATAGAAATGATTTAGAAACTGCTAAAAAAGTTGAAGCATCATTACGTATTTTAGCCACTATTTCTTATAAATTAGATAAGAAAACATCACCAGTTCATGGTCAAATTGATCAAATGATTTATACATATGTTTATCCTGAATTATCAGAAGAAACAATTTCTTCATTACCACTTTTAACTGCTAGAGCTTGTGATTGCTTAGCAATGTTTCTTTATAGTTATAAAGATCAACAAATCTTACAACAACTATTTTCAGGAGTTATTTCATGTTTTCAAAAACCTGATCAATTACCAATAAGATTAACCGCTGTTGATGCTCTTAGAACATTAGTTGATAACGATGCAGTTGCTGATCATATTGCTCCACAAGTTCCACAATTAATGGGATCATTAATTGAAATGACTAAAACTTTTGAATCTGATACTTTAACAAGTGTAATGGAATCATTTGTTGAAAAATTTGCATCTTCTTTAGAACCTTATGCAGTTGATTTATCTTCAAGATTATCTGAACAATTCCTTAGAACTGCTAATGAATTATTAGAACAAGAAAGTGGTGGGAATCATGGAAATGTTGATATTGATAAAGAATATCAAGCAAGTGGAATTTTGAAAACCTTAATAACTCTTGTAGTTGCAATGTCTTCATCACCAAGTGTTGCTTCAAGTTTAGAACCAGTTTTAAAAGATATTGTTATATTTGTTATACAAAATGCTCAAATTAGTTTCTTACCTGAAGTACTTGAAATCTTAGAAAGTTTGATTTATACTACTCAAAAAGTATCACCATTAATGTGGGATTTATATAAAATTTGTATTGATTCTTTTGATACTTATGCTTATGAATTTTTTGATAATTTTACAACATTTTTTGAATCAATTATCTTTTATGGATTTTCATCTGATGATGTTACAATTGAAAATCCTCATGTTCAATCTCTTATAACTGTTAATTTTGGAGTTTTAAAGAGCGATGTGGTTGAACCAATGTTTGCTCATTCAGCTTTTGAATTATTAGAGTTAACAATTTTAGCTTTAAATCAAAGATTTAATTCTTTCTTACCAACATTTTTAAATGAAATCTATGATATCTTTATCTCCTTAAAAAATCAAGATGCTTTTGATGGATATATGTTACATCATTTATCAATTATTAGAATCTTCTTTACAACAATCTATGTAAATCCAATCTTATCTGTACAATTTATGAATGAGAAGAATTTTACTACCAATTTCTTTAAACTCTGGATCGAACATTCAGACGATTTCCAAAGTGTTTATGGATGTAAATTACAAATCTTATCATGTATTGGATTATTATGTATTGGAGATATTTCATTACTTAGAGATGAAGATTTAATTGGAGAATTAACTGATTTATTAATTTCAAATCTTGAAGTGTTACCTCATGCAATTAAAACAAGACAAGAGATTCAATCAAAAGATTATGGGGTTAGACAATTTATAAATGATGATGAAGATGATGATGAATTTAATGCAGAATATTTAGCAGATGAATTTGATGCAGAAGCAGAATATGAAGCCATGAAACAAACTCCAATTGATAATATAAATGTTTATGAAGTATTTGTTAAGAATTTCCAATTAGTTCAACAACAAAAACCTCAAGTTTATGAAGAGATAGCTGGTAGATTTGGTGATGAGCAAAAGGTAGTTATTCAAAGAGTTTTTGAGACTTTTAATAAGTTCCATAGTCAATAAGTCCATAGTAATAAAGGAGTGTGAAGGAGAGGAGTAGGAGTAGGAGTAGAGAGAGACAGAGACAGTAGACGGAGAGAGAGATAGGGACAGTAGACGTAGAGAGAGAGAGAGAGTAGAGAGAGAGACAGTAGAGAGAGAGACACAGTAGACAGTAGACAGTAACAGAGACAGTAACAGAGACAGTAACAGAGACAGTAACAGAGACAGTACAAAACCTCTAGTTACAGTGACTTGCTGTCTCCAGCATATCCTTCCCTCCCTCAGTCCTTCCTCGTCCTCAGTCCTTCCTCAGTCTCAATCCTTCCTCATTCTATCACTATGTTCTCTGGATTCGGATCAACCATGTTTGGAGGTTCATCCTTCATACCAATGAATAACAAATTCGAAGACTACTTCAGATGTTACCCAATCTCAATGATGCCTGATAATATCCGTAAAGATGATGCAAATTATGGTGGCAAAATCTTTTTACCTTCTTCAGCATTAAATAAATTAACTATGCTCCACATTAGATATCCAATGTTATTCGAACTCCTTAATGAAACTAACCAAAAGATCTCCCATTCAGGTGTTCTAGAATTCATAGCCGAAGAAGGCAGATGTTATATACCCCAATGGATGATGAGTACTTTAGAATTATCACCAGGTCAATTAATTCAAATTTCAAATTGTGATTTACCCCTTGGTAAATTCGTAAAGATCGAACCACAATCTGTTGATTTCTTAGAGATTTCTGACCCAAAGGCCGTCTTAGAAAATGTCTTTAGAAAGTTTAGTACTCTTACAGTAAATGATATCATAGAAATTAATTATAATGATACGATTTATGGGATCAAAGTATTGGAAACAAAACCTGATTCAACAAATAAAGGAATTTGTGTTGTTGAAACAGATTTAGAAACAGATTTTGCTCCACCTGTTGGATATGTTGAACCAGAATATAAACCTGTAGCAAAAGCTCCAAATAAACCTCTTAATGTTAGTAAGAGTGCTGGATCTTCAACAATGGCGAAATCTTTAAATTATGCAAAATTAGCATCGGATTCAACCAATTCTTTCAAAGGGTCAGGACAAAAATTATCTGGGAAATCTGTTGGAGAACAAAAGGAGATTTCTATAGATGATTTAGATCTTAATGCAACTCCTGCACCATTCCCAATACCGGAAAATAAGTTATTTTTTGGGTTCCCAGTAGTATTACCAACTCCAGAAAATACTGATGAAGAGGTTACAAAGGAAACTTCGTTCTCTGGAGAGGGACAAAGTTTAAGACAAAGTAAAAAGAGGAAAGATAAGAGTAAGGGGTATCCGTCGTTGAAGAATCATAATAGGAGTCCTGATTATATAGAGATCGATTAGGGTGTATAGTAATATAGGGAAGGAATTTGAGGGGTACAGTAAGAGATGCTCTTTCTTCTCTATTATATCTATTCAGTTGTAGATGGTAAAAATGTATCATTGCCTTGTTCTTCAGCTCTCTTTTGATGATAAACAATATCAGTGCTTTCCCATGGATAAGCAATCCAACAATCTGGTACACTTCTTGCAGCAAAGTAATTACCAGTCTTCATGATCTCATCAGGTAAATCTGCCTTTTTTGGTTTTTGCTTATCATGTAAAACAAAAATTCCAAATTTAGTATCTTTTGGATCTGCTCCTTTAGCTTTAGATTGTTCTTCAACATCCTTCTTTAATTCACTTACTGCGTAGTGTAAGGTTGTTCTGGTATCATCAACTTCATCAATAATTAAAACATTCTTACCAACTAAATCAATTTTTGATTGTGCATAATCTATCCATTGAGTTCTAACAACTGTTGTACCTGGTTTTTCTTCGGTATCACCGTATGTTTCTATATCTTCATATAATGATAATATAATAGCCATAATTCTAACATTTGGTTGACCTGGTTCTTTTAAAAATGATCTTAACATACGAGCTGGAATAAATCCTCCTCCACCGATAGCTATAATTAAATCGGGTTTAAATGTCTTGATTTTGTCAGCGATTTCTTGACATAATTGATGTACATTGTTGTATGAAATGTACATCTTTGTGTTTTCAATATCTGTTGAACTCATGTTAACTGATTGCAAAGATTGTAGGATTTCTGCCTTTATATAAACCTTGAGATGCGTGAAAAATTTTCCGAGGGAAATTTAGGTACATGGGGTTAAATGTGGGTGTAGATAATGGGAAAGAGTTTGGAATATCCCGTGGTTTTGGGGGTGGTTTATTTAGGGGGAAATGAACATATGAGGGAATTTATGGTCTTATCAGTTAAAAATGGATAGATTTATTACTGAATTACACTCCGCGGGCCCAAATACTTACATGTGAAGGGATAAGGGTCCAAAACGGGTGGGATAGGGTGAAACGGGTGAGTACGGGATGAGATGACAAGGTCTTGAAAGTCACTAAAGGACCGGAGAGGTCTGGGGATGGACTCAAGGATAGCATGAATGGACATATGAGCTACCACTGTTCTGTAGGTATGACATCATATACGATGTCCTGTACACAGAGGCCTTGATCTGAGGGTTCGTGATATTTAATTGTGATCTGGGGTTACTATTTCGTAGTTTATCGGAGTATAAGGTCTAATTTCTATTGGAGTTACTAGTTATATGGTTGCATGTTATCTGTTGTGTTCGAATTTTTTGGTTCACTTGACTCTCTATTAGCAACAATGTCCTAAGAACCCTTGAAACATTTCAATTTATACTCTGCTTCCTCCTGAACTCTTCTAAACTCTAAAGTTCCCCAGACACAGTCTCGTAAATATACACTTGTATCAAACACATGTCCTGACGCCGATGCTTAGAACACCCATGTGTTTATTTGTAGTAGATGAAGTTGTGTTTTAGAGGGGGTTTTAGGACGAATCAGAGACCTCTTTTTTAAAGGGTGCTTTGAATTTTAAAATGAAATTGTTTTATAGACAAAGAGGTATTCAAGAGGCGTGATTCGAGAGCTCCAGGGTTCAGGCTTACAGATGAAAGTTGCATCTGACTTATTGGCTATTGGACTTCATCTTTTTCTATTTAGCTGCTGGATTTTAGTTGAAGGTTCATTATGGTACTTTCTATCGAAATCCAATAGCCTTAATCTAATTAAACAGCACTTTCATCTAGTTTTTCAAAGAGACCCTGAAACACCATCACGTGACATAGATGATTCAAAGTGACTCAAATCGATCCAATGAGGAGACTCAAATTGTCATCCTCCCTCACGTGATACAAAATTATAGACCAAGATGATTCAGGGTGACTCAAATTGAACCAGTGCTCAGAATCCGGTTGCAACTGCTGGGCAAGTGTTGGGCTTATAAATTGGGGGCAGCAAATCAGTAATTGAATATTAATTTCATTATGTTCAGGGGCTTAATAAAGTTTAGACAATTTAGTACATATGTAGGATCAACTACATCTGGTTCTAAAGCATTAGAAATGGCTACTACTACTTTACGTCCAATTAATTCTTGGACTAAAGAAGAGATTGGGAGTATTTATAATATGCCATTAATGGAATTAATGTTTCAAGCTCAAGTGCAACATAGAAAGTTTCATGACCCTACAGAAGTTCAATTATGTACACTTTTATCAATTAAGACAGGAGGATGTACTGAAGATTGTAAATATTGTGCCCAATCTTCTAGAAATGATACCGGATTAAAAGCTGAAAAATTATTAAATTTTGATGTAGTTATAGAAAAAGCCAAAGAAGCAAAAGCTAATGGATCTACTAGATTTTGTATGGGAGCTGCTTGGAGAGATATGCATGGAAGAAAATCTGGATTAAGAAAAATTGGAGATATGGTTAGATTTATTAATGATGAACTTAATATGGAAACTTGTGTAACTTTAGGAATGGTTGATAAAAACCAAGCCGATTCTCTTGCTAAATCTGGACTTACTGCTTATAATCATAATATTGATACTTCAAGAGAACATTATCCTAATGTTATTTCTACTAGAACTTATGATGAACGTTTAGAGACCATTAAAAACGTTCAAGATGCAGGGATTAAAGCATGTACCGGAGGAATCTTGGGATTAGGAGAAACTCAACAAGATCATATTGGATTTTTACATACATTGGCTAATATGAGTCCACATCCAGAATCTTTACCAATCAATAGACTTGTTGCTATTAAGGGTACACCAATGGAAGAAGAATTATCACAATTACCAGCCAATTCTAATAAGAGATTAAAATTTGAATCGATTTTAAGAACTATAGCTACTGCTAGATTAATTATGCCAGAATCTATAATTAGATTAGCAGCTGGTAGATATACCATGAAAGAAAACGAACAAATGATGTGTTTTATGAGTGGTTGTAATGCCATTTTCACAGGAGAGAAGATGCTTACTACTATGTGTAATGGATGGGAAGAAGACAAGCAAATGTTAGCAAAATGGGGATTAAAACCAATGGAAAGTTTCAGTAAAGGACCTAGAACTGTTGAAAGAACTGTTCAAACAGGTCCTAAGGCACCAATAGTTGAACCTACAAGCACTTCTATTAAGCCAACATCCACTTAGATGAGAGGACTATGTACAATTTAGTTATTTATAATAAAGGTTGACCCGAATCTTGAGCCCAGATATCTAGAGAAGTCTAGAGCTAACAGAGTGAGTAGAGATACAATCGTATACGTATACTAGAGAATCAATTAGACAAGGCATAGTTCCTGGGTTCTCGTATTTCTCCTGACTCCTCGTATTTCCCCTGCCAATTTTCTCTGCCTCTCATCTTCTGCCGATTTCTCTCCATTTCTGTCCCCATTTTTCACGTCCCACGCACAACTCTGAGAAAAGAACAACGAAGCTCAAGCACAACTAACAGATCAATTCCTAGCCATGAGGTTATTCAGTATTTATTTGTTTTTGACCACAGCATTGGCGGCAATTCTCGGTATAGATTATGGACAACAATACTCTAAAGCCGTGATGTTAGCCCCAGGTGTTCAATTTGAGATTCTCTTAACAGAAGAAGCAAGAAGAAAAGATCTCTCAAGTATTTCAATTCGTCCTTCTAAGAATGATGAGATCGAAAGAATCTATGGTACTGCAGCTTCTTCATTATGTACGAGGTTCCCTCATCATTGTGTTTCAGGTATTAAACCATTAATTGGTAAATCATTTTCAGATCCAGAAATCAACGAATACCTTCTGACTCATTTTGGATTGAAAGTCATTGAAGATGATAGATCTGGAGTCAAGTTTGACTTAGGCTTAACTAACCAATCATATAGCTTTTCAACAGAAGAAATCTTAGGTATGACATTTAGAGAATTAAGAAATAGAGCATTGAAATATCTTCAAGATGATCCTGTTGCAAGTGCTATAGTTGATGATGTAGCAGTATCTGTATCACCATATATTTCTCAACAACAAAGACAAGCATACATTGATTCTCTTGAAATCGCTGGGTATAAGAATATTTTAGGACTTGTAGATGAAGGTACAGCAGTTGCAGTTAATTTTGCATCTAATCAAAAATTTGATCAAAAATCTTATGACGATAAAAAGAGATATAATATGATCTATGATATGGGTGCAGGTTCAACCACTGCTACATTATTTTCTATTACCCCATTTAAGAATTTAACCACAGTTTTAGAATTACATAATATTGGATATGATGAAACTTTTGGAGGACAAGAATTAACCAAGAGCGTTTTTAATCTTTTAGTTGAAAAGATGGCAACATCTTTTGGATTAGATGAAAATGAAGAATTACCTCCAAAAGCAGCTGCAAGATTATGGGAAGGAGCAGAAAAGGCAAAGATTATATTATCAGCAAATAATGATTATTATGTTAGTATAGAATCTCTTTTAAATGATAAAGATTTTAAGAGCGTGATTACTAGAGAAGAATTTGAAGAGATCAATATTGATAATATGGCAAGAATTACTAAACCAATTCTTGATGCTCTTAAAGATTCTGGTGTAAGTATTAATCAATTAGAATCTGTTATTCTTGCAGGTGGATCTTCAAGAGTTCCATTTGTTCAAAAGCATTTATCAACACTTTTAGGTGATGAAAGAATTTCAAAAACTGTTAACGCTGATGAATCATGTTCTGTTGGAACTACGGTTCGTGCTTTTAAACAAAAGACTCAATTTGGTACCCAAAAAGATTTCACAATCATCGATAAAACTTATCATAATTATGAGGTTAATGTTAATGGTGAAGAGATTACAATTTTTGAAAAAGGTACACAATTAGAAACTGTGAAAAGAATTAATTTAGGTGAATTAAAAGATTATTCAATTGAATTATATGAAGATGGTAAGTACTTCAAAGGGTATGATGTTCAAGTTTCATTGCCTTCTCTTACTTGTAATGATGATAAATCTTATACTAAACAAGTTTTTGCAACTTTTGAATTAGATAACAATAAAGTATTTAGTCTTAAAAAAGTTGAAGGAGAATGCGTTAAAGGTAAAGATGGATTTTTCAAGAAGTTTACAAAAGATGAACCAGAAGAAATTATTAATGGTACCAGTACTAATTCAACTACCAGAGCATCTAAAAAAATTCTTAGACCTGTAAATATTTCACTTCCAAGACCAACATACCCAAGTATTAAACCAATGTCTAAACCTCTTAAAGAACGAGTTATTTCTAAATTTGAATATTTAGAATTTAGAGATAAATTCCATGCTCATTTAGACCATCTTAAAAATCAATTAGAAGCAGCATGTTATGATTTACGTAATTTTGTTGATGATAATGAAGAACAAATCAATAAGGAATTACTGGTTGATGATATTAAAGAAAAAGCTAGTGAAATTCTTGAATGGCTTGAATTTGATAGTGATGATGCAAGTGTTGAAGATATTGAACAAAAAATTAAACAAGTCAAAATTAGAAAAGAAGAAGCTAATTCAATTATTAAAATGATCGATACAGATCTTACCCTTGAAGGAATCACCAAATTATATGAAGATGGTACATCTATTGTAATGAAGATTCAAACTAGAATGTTGGATTTTGGTAGTCAAATAAGTGAATTAAGACAAAAATATGATACAGAAGGATTCGATTTCGATAAAGAAAATGATAGAGTTAAAGTACAAATGATGTCAAAAGGAGAAGATAAAATGTTGAGTTTAGATAAGAATCTTAAACAGTATAAAGATTTATTAACAGAGATCGGAGATATGACCCAAATGAATGAAAAATATTTCAATAAGATTCTGAAGAGAGAAGTGTTTGATAAGTATGAAATGATTAGTTCAAGTATTGCTGAGATGTTAGCAGATTTATTAATGATAGATGAAGCACATCAAGAAAGGATGAAATTGTTTGAGAGTAAATTTGAAAAATTGATTGAGAGAAGAAGACAAAAGGAGATAAGGGATAAGATAAAGGAAGAGAAGAAGAAGATAGAGGAGAAGGAGAAGGAGGAGAAGGAAAATGAAGAAGGTGAGACTATAGAGCCAGAAACAAGTACACAAGGTGAGACAGAAGCTGAAACAGTTGAAGCTGAAACAGCTGAAGAAACGATCGAACATGATGAGCTTTAGGGGAGTAGATAATACACATTTGCCTAGAATGGAGTAGGATAGGTACCAGTAGTCAAACCTCTCAGACCGCTCTACTCCCAGACCTCTCTACTCCCAGACCTCTCTACTCCCAGACCTCTCCACTCTCACCTCATCCTCATCTCTCACTTCTCACTAACAACATGAGTGAAGGTAAGTCAATACCAATGTTTCTTTAACTCTACTAACAATAGGATCCAATGGGTACAACCCTTACAATGATAACAGGCGAAGTAGAAATCGTGATGCTTATGCTTCATATGGTATGGGAAGAGAAAGAGCAGAACCAGAAAGGCGAGATCGTGAACCAAGAGAACGAGATGGAAGAGGACAAGCACGAGACGCAAGGGATTCAAGAGATCCAAGAAATGATAGAAGGGGACCAGGAAATGATGGGAGATCAGGATATCAAAGACGAACCACTGATCGTGGAAGTCGTGGGCCATCTCAAGGAAATCTGAACTATAGACAAGAAGGACAAAATTACCAACAGAGTTATCAGAATTACGGACAAAACTACGACCTGAATTACGAAAACCAAAGTCAGAATTATTGGGGCCAGAGTCAGGGACAAGGATATGGACAGGGATACGGACAAGGGTACGGACAAGGATACCAGTCGTATGGATCCAACCAGAACTACCAAGGACAAGGACAAGGACAGAGACAGGGACAGAGACAAGGACAAGGTCCAAATAGACAAGGACAGCAAGGAGGACAGGGTCCAAATAGACAAGGGTACCTGAACTCCAGCAACTCCAACTCGTACTACCCTGGTCAAAACCAACGTAGACATAAACGTCCTCACGATGATTCATACACTCCATCTCAGACCCCAGAAGAACCAGAAATACCAAAAATAATCAAACCAAAAGAATCGCTTGCTGAACTACAAGAATCACTCAAGAAATTCCAAGATGTACCTTTTCTCGAAGAAATTACCGGTATAGACTCTAAATGGGGTAAGAAACCTGCTGGGTTTGAAAACGTCTCATCACAAAGAGCAAAGCTTTCAGGACTATTCCCATTACCTGGATTCCCCAGACCTGTTGATTTCACCAAACTTGAAGGGATTATGAAATCTCAAGAAGGTGGACATGAGATTTTATTAGGAGTTTCAAAGATCGATCCTAATGATTCAGTTGTTTCCAAGACAGTTATCATCTCGGATATGGATTTTGATAAAGTCGATTACCTTAAGGTTATAAGTGGTATAAATAAGTTCCTTCTCAGTATTGATGGAGTTATAGGCGATGATTGTATTGAATCGAAACAAAAGACCAGAGACAATAGAAGTCTTGTGATTGAGTTTAAGAACAACATCTATGCCACGATGAGTTTATTATTATCAGAAGTCACAGTAGATGGAGAAACCATCAAACTCAATATATCTAGACCAAGAGAGTATATTGCACAAGGATACGTCGATGAAAAGGAGTCAAGTACGATACCAGATTCCGCTTTCAAGGTGACATACAAATATGGAACAGAGTTTGAAGACAGACAGGTTGAAGAAGCCATCCAATCGATCCTTCCAATCAAAAAGACCCATCTTTTGAAGGATAAATATTCTAAAGAATCTTTAGGTATTGGGTACATTCTTTATGATGTTGATTTCTCCGACGTAGAAACTTCCATCTCTAAGATCCAAGATGCTATAACATCTACGCTAAAAAACCCTATGTTTAATTCTGGTATGTTTACATGTCTCTCAGCACCAGTTACTACAATCCAAGAAGCTCCAAGTACCACGGAAACTCTTAAAAGATTCGTTAAGAATGAACTCATCTCCACAGCTATCAATACAAATGACACAATCAGTATAGTAAAAGAGAATAGAAAGTCTACAGTAATACAACTCATAAACGCCATTACTACAAAAGATCTTACTGATGATGAAAACTACAAATTTATATGTAATGACATAGAACAAGAAGCCAAAAAGTTTGGAGAAGTTAAGAGGGTTAAAATCCCAAGACCTGCCAATGAATTCACTCCTGGATTAACTCAATTTTCAGCTCCTGGTTTAGGAAAGATATTCATTGAATTTTCATCAGAGAAAGAAGCTTTTGAAGCTATCATGGGGATATCAGGAAGGTTTTATAATGATAGAACAATTATTTGTTCTTACTTTGATAAAGAGGATTTTACGAAAACCATTTTATATAGTAAATAGAGATATAAATATATTCATTACTACATCAAAAGTTCTTCTCTGCTAAATAACTAGATAACTCATCAGGCACATTAGGATCGAATCCATGTCTCGCTATTAAGTCATATAAATTCTTTGGTAATTCAGGTACAAAACTAAGACTTAATTTAATAATCTCATTCTCTTCAATAGGTGGGAACTTTCTTAACAATTCCATTGGCTGTGGTGATGAAAGAAGATTAGATCTATTATTAATTAATTGTGCTACAATGAACAATATATTCATATGTGGACCATACGCAAATAAAAAGTCCCATAACTTCAACACCGACAGTAATGGTGGAGTACAAGCGCTTAGAGTTAAAACTGAAGGGAAAGCATAAATTTCAGCCTTAAGAAATTTGGAATCAAAATAATCACTTAATTCGGGATCAATTATACGAAGCACTACGTCTACAAGAGAAAGACCCGTATGTACCCCAACCAAGTTTGGTGTTATATAAAGTGGGATTTGCTTTGTAATCAAATGGTGTAATATAGCAAAAGCTTGTGGCTCTGATTTTTGACATGTATAAGCAATAGGAGCAAGTAATACATTTAGACCTTGAACATACCCAGGGTTTCCTTCATCCGAGGTTAATGCAATTGCCGAAAGGATTCGTATCAACGAAGGTTCCAGAACCTTTGAATGAAAGGATTTATCATTCATTAATGTACGAAAGGTATCATTTGTTATTTTTTGAGTAATATCTTCACTAAGAGATGCAGATGCACGTGAAACAAGTTCCAAATATTTTTTTGTAGGGAAAACAGCAACTCTTGAAAGAACAGTCCAAACACTTTGTCTATATGGACACAGATCATACCCTGGAGGTATCTGAAGTCCTTCGATTAAAATCATATATCGAAGCTGTGAAAGACTGTTATCTATGAACATTTGAGGTGATGACAAAAACTGTTCTATAGAATCCTTCTTCCTTCCTCTAGTATCTTTGACAACATTATCTTTCCTATGTCCATTATTTCTCTCCATGCTATCACGTCTCTTGATCTGGTCGCACTGAAAAACAACCTCATTTCCTCATCCATATCATGGCATTATTTATGTTTGGATTCGGTAATATCCTTTATGTTGCCCTTTTATTACTCAACTCCGTTGCTATATTGAGTGAAGATAGATTCCTTAATAGACTTGGATGGTCCTCAGCCAATCAATCATCACAATTTAACCAATTTGATAACTCAGGTTCTTCCATCAAGGCAAGGTTGTTCAAATTGATTAGTTCTACAAATACTATACTGAGGTTCCCATTAATTTTGATCAATACCATTGTTATTCTTTACTTGATTCCTTTTGGTTAGGAAAGAGAGAAACGTTTTACAGTGGAGGTATATCCCATTTATTAATGTACATAAGATATAAGTCGTATATTCGTAAGAGTCTATGGCACGAGTTTCTTTAGTAACTCTGCCTTTTCACTCGAGAGTGGCCCGCTTCCGTCTGTCTCTAGCCTTATACTCTCCTATTCCTTTTCTGCCTTTATTTCAGGACTTGATGAAGTCACCGTATGCTGTAATCTATCTCTAGACTTCTTAAACAATTCTTCTTGTTGTCTTAATAACTCCTCTTCAGTGAATCCAGAATTTTGAAATTTATTATTCTTCTTTTCTTTACCTTTAAGTAATTCTTTATGTTCTTCTAGTACTTTATTAATAGCATCAAGGTATCCTTGGAATCCCAATTCTTCTAATGCCTTGACCACATGGTCACTGGCAATAGTTTTTTTGGCTTCCTTTTCTGCTATATCATTTGATTGTGTTGATAATATCATTATAAATTCAATACTACATTCTGTTATAGCTTCTCTTGCTTCTTTACTCACGGCTATATCTTTAGGCAATATTTCCGATAAGATTTTTTGTACTGTTGCTTTGGGGAGTGATAAATCTTCTCCACTACCACCACTTGAATATTCTGACATTTATGTATGGTGTATATAGTGGAATTTTGGTTCCTTTTATAGTTTTTGAGCATCGCGCGCAGAGTCTCATTAGGCATTGAGGCGAGATGACTTTGGGAATAGAAGAGACAGGGATTAATGGAGAAAACAAAAGGCTAGAATAACGTGATTGGGAATCATATCAAGAAATTAATTTTTAAAATTGATTTTATTGCTTACGTAACTTCCTCTATCTTATCTACTATATACACAACCACTTTATGGTACTTCCGTGGTGTCGCAAAATCACGGGCCCGTGGACATACCCTAAGGTATTTCCTTATTTCCATCCTTCTCTTTAGGGACTCGTACCTCTTCTAGAGGAAGTCCATGAAGATCATGTAGTACACTTAAAAATCCAGAGCTATCTTCGGATACTAACCAATGACCTGTATTAAAGTCAAGTCTTCTGAAATTACTAAAGTACCTCTCAAACTCTTCCATATCTGTGTCCTCTATAAAATTAGACTTCTTCGCCTTAAGTATCAAAACTTCTCCATCAAACCTTTTTCCCTTTATAAGTTCCTTAGGCCATCCTCCAACAGTATCCAAGAAATCCTCCTTCATGAAGTTCAATACGGGTACTCTAAACATTGTCTTTTTAGTCTCAATTCTAAGGTTACTTAATAAGAAAGTTCTAATTAAACTATCTGGTTCATAAGCAGCTAAAATTTTATTGGCCTTATCATAAAGTGTACGAAGACTGATTAATTCTTGGAGTTCAGGATCTGCTTCAATCTTACATAGTCCCATTAATTGTTTATAGAAACTAACATCAAGTTTTTTTGCAACCGGTGCATTATCAATGACGACTAATTTATCTACTTTTTCTGGGTGTAATAATGACAAGAGCATAGCTACTTTTGCACCCATTGAATGTCCAACCAAAATACATCTTTTAATATGGTGTTCACTTAATGTATTAACTACATCAGTAACCATTTGCTCATATGATAATGGTCCTCTATGTGCTGATACTCCATGACATCTTAAGTCCATACAATAAACAGTTCCTTTAATTTTCCTAGCCAATTGTTTTGCATGAGATCTGAAATTTTGTGAACTACCAAATAATCCATGTAGCATAACTACTGGAACCGCATTTGATCTTGCTTTTTTATCTGCATAAGTCAATGTGTGGAGGGTAATATCTGTTCTGATCTTTAAATCTTTACGGGTTTCAAGATGTAACAGAGGAATATCCATATCAAGTTTTTGTTTCCGTTGATGAACTTCTTTAGGTTGGTTATAGTTTGAGTTTAATCTTACTACCTCATTACGTTTACGTAGCTTTCTTACGAGTCTTTTCCCTGTGAAGTAGAAGGGAGTGTTTCCAGAGAAGTTTCTATGGAACCCTAGTGTAAAAGGTGTTAGTCTAAAGGGTATAATTGGCCCTATACTAATGAATCTCATCATCTCACTTTTTCTTTATATCTTTCGCAGCTCATCTCGAAAAATCTATTAAGATGAATCAACTTGTTGCATCTAAATTCGATGGTTCAGGTACATACTATGCCTCAGTAATAGTAGCCTTAGATACCCATCAAGTTAGAGTTACCTCAGTGGACCAGTCATCCGTCAAACTCAACACTTCATTCGACCTTTCTAATGAATATAAAGTATCCACTATTAACTGGATTCCTTTCCAACAAAATGAACAAATCTTAGGTTTAGGTCTTACAAACGGTACTATCCTTTTATATTCTCCTTTAACTAACAACCTCATCACCAAACTCACCAACTCCAACTCCCTCATAACAGATTTCAAGTACTCTCCAATTACAAAATCTTTATGGGGAAGTGATATAAATGGGATCATTTATGAATGGGATTTATCATATAACCTTCAACAACAGTTTAGTGTAAATGACCTATTACTGGTTGAAACCACAGAATCCATTAATAGTATTTGTATCATTAATTATAATTCTGAACCTTATTTATTAGCAGGTAGTCAAAGTATATACCTTATAAATTTGAATACTAAACAATTAATACATTCATTCCCTGCTCATATCCAACCAATCAAAGACATCATTTCTGTGAATTCAGATCATTTCATATCTTTTGCAACTGGTGATAGATTTGTAAATTTATATTCATTAAGTACCAAATCTACTAAATCAGTATTTGTATGTGAATCTTCAGTATTGGACATTTCTTTCAAAACCATTAATGACAAGTCCGTTCTTATTGGTAGAACCGAATCCGGTCAAATTGAAATCTTTAATTCATTCTTAGATGAAGATATTTCAATTCCAAGTCAAACTAATTCAAGAAAGAAAAAAAGACAAATGGCATCTTCAAAATCAAGACAATCAAATGGTTCAATAAATTTACAAAGAGATACTCTGGAAAAAATCTTTATTGAATCAATAAGTATTAAAGAAGGATCAATTCTTTTCTGTTGGTTAGAAAGTAATAATAGCCCATCATTTGATCAATTAATATGGACCAATAACATAGACCAATCTCTTGTTCTCTCTAAGAAGAAACCAGACCTTTCTATCCCCCACCACGCTTTAAATGGACACGATGTTGCATCAGCTAAATTTTATAATGAAAGTAATGCTATTGTTAGTGATGGATATAATTTAAATAATGTTGAAGAAGATGATGATGGAGAAACTCTTGCAGAAAAAGTATCAAAATTAGCAACCGAAAGTAGACCATTAACAAAAAAATCTAAAAAAAATGGTTTAAATAATAACACTCTTACAACAATTCTTTCCCAATCTTTAAAGAATAATGATCATTCATTATTAGAAAATGTATTGGCTAATAGAGATCAACAAGTTATACAAAACACAATTGCAAGATTAGATTCTTCAATGGCAATTGTTTTATTAGACAGAATTTCAGAAAGAATTGCTCGTCAATCAAATAGATTTGATCAATTAATTTATTGGTTAAAATGGATTATAATTATTCATGGTGGGATCTTATCTTCATTACCAGGATTATCATCAAAGCTTTCAAATTTGCATGGAATTTTAAGTAGAAAAGCTGATACTCTTCCAAGGTTATTACAATTACAAAATAGAATGACAATAATTGAACAAGTTAATGATGGAGGAATTGATGATGAAGATGATGAAGATACTGATGTTGAGTATATTGAAGAACTTGAAGACGCTAAGATGAATGGTGACGATGATAGTGACGTGGATATGGATATTGATCATGATGATTATGAAGAGAGTGATGAAGATATTGAAAAGAACATGAATGATTATGAGGTTGAAGTAGAAGATCAAGAGGGATATAGTGATGAGGAAATAGGTGTAGAGGGAGAGGGAGAGGAGAATGAGTAATATAAGAGTAAATAGATAATAGAAGTAGGAGCAGAACACATATATGGTTCAGGAGTTGAGCTTTAAGCAAGTAGTCTGGCCACAATTATTCAGTGCTTTCCTTAAGTATTCTCTCTCGGTCTCATCTCATCACCTCACCATGAGCATTACGTGGAGAAACGTCTATATCATTTCCATAGGTCTACGTTTCCTTTTTGGTCTCTCTGACTCGTACATCCACCCAGACGAACACTTTCAAAGTTTCGAAGTCCTTGCTGCTAAATTCTTCAACTTCTCAACAACAATTCCATGGGAATTCCAGTCTGATTTACCTGCGAGAAGTTTTGGTCCACTTTACCTCTTTTATGGTCCTTTATTCACATTTGTTAAAATCTTTGGTGTAGACATCACCCCTAGAGGTATCTGGTATCTAGCCAGACTTCAATTAATCGTGTCAAGTTGGTTAATTACTGATATGTGTTTATATAGATTATTACCTACAAAACCTGAACGTGTCAAGGCTACCTTCTTTACAATGACTTCATATATAACAATCATCTATCAAAGCCATTGTTTTTCTAATAGTATAGAAACCCTCTTACTTCTTCCTTGTCTCTTGATAATCAATGATTTAAGATTTTATCTCGAAATTAAAAAATCACATCCTGACTATTTAAAATTATTTTATCTTGGTATCTTAGTGTCAATTGGTGTCTTCAATAGAGTTACTTTCCCAGCTTTTCTCGTTCTTCCAAGTTGGTTTGTCTTTAAGTATATCTGGAAATTCAAACTTGGTATAATCTTTGGGGGCCTTGGATTCTTATTACCCAGTCTTGGATTTATTGGCTTAGATACTTATACATTCAAATCTAATAATTGGATCATTACCCCTTTGAATAATTTGATCTACAACACTAACCATTCAAATCTTTCCCTACATGGTATTCATCCTTTTTATACCCATTTACTTGTAAATTTACCACAAATTTTAGGACCTCTTGTAATTGTAATTTTTTATAAAGGAAAGAATTCTTATTATAAGACAATTCCATTTCTTTCTTTTGTAAGTGGGTTAATAATTCTTTCTATAGTACCACATCAAGAACTTAGATTTCTTATACCTCTTCTTCCTATTGCCTCATGTTGTCTTGATTTTAATCAAATCACGGGTATTGATTCAGAAAATGAAGAAATTAAAAATAAAATCATTTCAAACGAGAAAAATTTAGAACCTGAAAAAGTTCTTTCAAAGAAGTCCTCTTTAGCTAATATAATTGTTGGGTCATGGTATGCATTTAATTTGTGTATGGCGATTTTAATGGGGATTTTTCATCAAGGTGGTGTAATCCCAGCACTTGATTATTCTCATCAATTGGTAAAAGATCATAAACCCTTTGTACAGATTTGGTGGAGAACTTACCTGCCACCAACATGGTTATTAGGTAGTCCAGAAGGATCTATGAAGATGATAAGTATTGAAGAGTATGATGAAACATTTTCAAAGTTTGATTACTTAGTGATAGACGCTATGGGAACTGAGAAAGAAATTTTGCAGCAATTTGTAAAGTCTATAAAGACAGATAAACCCGTATCTCTTATTACACCAAAAGCTTCGATGAATTGTGATTTGAAAATAGGGGCAACTCCAGAATGGGAGTATACGTACCATGTTGATCTTGATCATTTGAATTTCGAAGCCTGGGAGTGTTTAGTACCTGGTTTAGGTGTATATAGTATATAATAGAGTTTGCGAAAATTAGAGAAATTGTAGAACCAGAAAGACAGAGAAGAAAGACAGAGAAAAAAGGAGGAAGAAAGACAGAGAAGAAAGGAGGAAGAAAGACAGAGAAGAAAGGCAGAAGATTACAGAGAGAGGGGCAAAGACAGGACGAGACGAACACTACACTAACTTCATTTTCCTTTATTTGACATTGCAATCATTTATAGAATTCAAACTTATCTTGTTCGGAACCAGTCTTAACTTGCGAAGTATAAGCTTCTTCCAAATCACTTTGTAAAATCATATATCTATTCTTTCTTACAGCTCTTAAACCAGCTTCTTGCATAATTGCAGCAATAACAGCACCAGATAATGGATCATTTCTTATAATTAAAGAATCCAAATCAGCTTCAGGAGCTAAAGCCATTTTTGAAGCAATTGTTGAAAAAATTAATCTTCTTTCTCTTCTATCTTTTAAATTTGGAAATTCAATTTTTCTATCTAATCTACCAGGTCTTAATAAAGCCGGATCTAAAGTATCAGCTCTATTAGTTGCCATTATAACTTTAACAGTAGAAGTTTGATCGAAACCATCCATTTGATTTAATAATTCTAATAAAATTCTTTGAACTTCTCTATCAGCACCAGTTTGAGCATCAAATCTTTTAGTTGCAATTGCATCAATTTCATCAATAAATATAATAGAAGGAGAGTTTTCTCTTGCTAATCTAAAGACATCTCTTACCATTCTTGGACCTTCACCTAAATATTTTTGAACAAATTCTGAACCATTAATTCTAATAAATGAAGCAGTTGAAGAATTTGCAACCGCTTTAACCAACATAGTTTTACCAGTACCTGGTGGACCATATAATAAAACACCTCTTGGAGGATCAATACCAATTTGACTATATAAATCACCTTGAGTTAAAGGTAATTCAACTGCTTCTCTAATTTCTTGTTTTTGCATATCTAGACCTCCAACATCTGAATATGTTACATCAGGTTTTTGATCATCTCCTACAATAGATATAGACGAATCTGCTTCCGGTGGTAAGATATCAACTAAAGCATTTGAATGACGATGTAATGCAACTGATGATGATGGTTTTAATAATTCTCTATCTAATGTTGATAAGATTTTAACTACGTAATTTGATCCAGTTGTTGATGACACAATCCCAGTATCTTCATCAATTGGTTCTAAGAATTGTCCTATTACTAAAGGAACTGATTTAATTCTTTTAACTTCTTCTTGTGCTCTTATTAGTTCTCTTTTTAAATGACGTTGTTCATCTTTGATATATTCCTCTTGTAATTTGAGAAGATCTAATTCTTTTTCTAATTTCTTTAACTTGAGGTAAACGTCGGTATTGTCTTCGTAGGTTTTTTTAGTGGTTGGGAATTGGATTGGAACTGGTCCAGTTTCTATTCCAAGTTCTTCCATGGTGGCGACAAGTATTGAGAATGCGAGGTGAGAAGGACGAGGGAGAGAGGACGAGGGAGAGGACGAGAGAGGATGAGGGAGAGGACGAGAGAGGATGAGGGAGAGGACGAGAGAGGATGAGGGAGAGGACGAGAGAGGATGAGGGAGAGGGAGAAAACAGAAGTTTACAAGTCTAAAGCCGTCCCTCACTATGCCCCCCATCCATGTCTTCATCCATGTGCCTCTTCATCCAGGTCCCTCTCCAAGTAAGTCTCTAGTATTTGTATCTTGAATCTATGATCTAAGCTGGTGAGACACCTTGTCGGTATATACTCATCTCTGTTCACATGTCTTTTATTTACTCTATACTATCTACATGTACATGTAACTCATGCAAATACATTCCACCCTACAAAAAAGGCAGGCTGTGTCTTCTCTTCAATGTCCTACAAATACATCCCCACTAAACTAGTCAATAAACAACTGATTATTGACACCACCGATAATAGGATCCCGAAATCAATCTTCTTAAACTCAAACGCTATAATATCAGGTGAAAGGATCGCTTCATAACTAGTCATAATGGATTTCTTGAATGACTGCCACGAACTAAGCGATATACTAAAGAAAAACGTTTCTTTATTCGCCTTACTCTCCTTACTCTCCTTACTCTCCTGGTTGGATGGTCCCGTTTGATTACTTATAATTGTATCCATCTTACCACTTTGTTCATTCAGTAATTGCATTATCGCCGACTTGACTTTATCATCAAATGCATCAACCATCCTCCTTCTCTTCCATGGCTCAACAATAAAAGTTGCAGTAAAGAATAATAAAACATTAAATCCCATAAGAAACCATGTCCCCCAAGTTGAAGCTCTTCTAATTTTATCAGACCAAATTTGTTCTTCATGATACCTCGTTAATATCAGTTGAGTTAATTTCAATTGAACTGAATCAACTAATTGTTCTGCTTTATTCAATTCTTCTTGGGTTGAAAGTTCCTTTTGCTCGTTAACATGATCATTCCTATATAAATCTGTGAATCTTTCAAGATCATCAGAGTTCCAATTATGTTTTCTCGTTAATAATTCATTGACTTCTTTCTGCAGTTCGGATCGTTTCTGTATAGCTGATGTATAGTTTTCTTTTGCAAGTTTTACACCTTCTTTAGCATTTTTTAAATCAGTTTCAAGAGTATCAATATTTTTTCTTAATTGTTCAATTGACGAATAACCTGTCACATCATTGAGAGCTCTTGTAGCTTTGAATATTGTTCTTTGGAATGATTCCATTTTTTGTTCGAATTTTTTAGAGAGGTTCATTCTAAGAGCTTCTCTTTGTGAAGGAAGTCTATCTAGCCGAAGTTTTAAATCTTTTTCGAGTTTCTTTGTAAGAGATTGTAGGGAGATATTCAGAGAGGATTTGGTAGTGGAGGTGGTACCTTTCAGCGACAGGAAGTCCTCTGTTTCTGCTTTATTTAACACCGTACCCATAGACTCAATTACACCTTCTTTACCCATTGATCGTGGACTTTCAGTTGGTGGGCTCTTGGTCTGTGGAATCTCTTTCTCTGGAATGCCTTTCTCTTGAGTTTCTTTCTGTGGGCTTATTTTCTCTGGACTCTCTTTCTCTCTCTCTGTCTCTGAACTTTCTCTCTTCATTTTTGCTCCAAAATTAGAACTCTCCAAAATCTCTCTCAACTTTTGATCCTTTATCCCCTCTATATCCACTCTCCCCTTACTACTATACCGTATACATCCATTCCATGTAATTGGCCTCTGTACAAGTCTTTTAAACGGTAGTCTAAACATGTCGATCCGCACTCGGTCCAAGTCTGAGGTCTACGTTGGGCTAATACAATCTCTTAACTATACACTAAAAATTCTTTTCAACTAATTTCTTAACTAAATCCCAATCGTCTCTTTCAACATAATCTAAAACAACAACACCAACACCTTTATCAAAGTATTTATGGATATCACCATCTGCCATTTTAATGGCAACTTTTTCTGGCCAACAATCAGTGTTGAAGAAGTTAGCACCTGAACCAAAGTTAATGAATAACTTAGCATCGTTATTGGTCTTATTATATTCAACAGCATTCTTAGCAAAATCTGCAACATAATTGACCTTTTTATCAATAGCTGAAACATCTTCTAATTCACAGAAATCTTGAACTGCAAAACTACCACGATCATCATTGGTAGTATTGTATTTCCAAGTATGAGCATCAAAACCAAATTCATCTTTTTTGTCTTGATTCTTTAAACCAAATCTTCTGAATAAAATAGCTTTACCTCTTGCGTCACCTAATTTTGGAACTTTATTTTTAAGGTACCAGTTATCTTTATTTTTGTTGATATATCTATCCCAGATACAATTGGCAAATTCATCTCGATCATTGTTCCAATCATCTGAACCTTCTTGTTTTAATGAAACAATTACAGTTTCTGAGTTATTATCTTTTAAAAAGTCATAAACTTCATCTAAGACATCAGCTAATTTCTTAGCGAAAGGAACTCTAACTGGGAACTTACCGTGAATGACTTGTAAATCTTTGGCTTCATCACCTTCTTTAAGGAATAATTTACCACATCTAATATCTAAAAATCTAACACCATGTTCTAATTGCTCACTAACAGTTTCTCCTTGACATTGAACTGAAGGTAAAGCAGTGTGACAAGCTGCTGAGTTATGAGTACCAGGAATTGATAACTTTCCGATATTTGTATCGTCATTAATTTCTTTCATCCATCTTTTGTGGTTAACCATTTTGTTTGCTTTCAAAACTGGGGACTGCGATACTTATATTCGGCAAATTAATTTCACCTGCATATAGATACATACAGGACGCATCCATCTATTTATTCTCTAATTACACAGGTCACCGCAGACCAAGCCCAGTACATCAAGCCCAGTACACCAATGCCCATTACACCAATAACCAATTCTCTACCCCATACACTCTCTCACTTTATTACTACACACTATAAATAATGGAAGTTATCCCACACCTCATCATAATCATGCATGGACTTAGTCTCAGGTACAAAAAATATAACACTAAATAAATACCCCAAATTAATTATCGTAAATATATAAAATACTCCACCTCCTAATACTTCCTGTAATAATGGGAAGAAAAATGCAATTGCTATATTACTTAACCAATTAAGTGATGTACCAAAAGATTGTCCTATAGAAATCACGTTTTGCTGCGAAAATTCAGGTACCATTAAAAATGCTAATGGTCCTAAACCAAATGAATAACCAATAATAAATGTAAAACATGCAATTGCTGTAAGATATCCAAAATCATAAATTAATCCAATTGAGATTAAAAATGAAGTAATTGTCATAGTTATACATGAAAACATTAAAAGAGGTTTTCTACCAAATTTATCAATTAATGGTGATACACAAACTGCTGATAAAACATTACAAAGTGCAAGTGAACTCGTTAGAACTAAAATATTTACAGAATCTGGTACAACATTTTGTAAGAAAATTACCCCATAAAATGTTATAGAATTCATACCACTTAATTGATTACCACTCATAATAATAATGGTTGCAAATAATTCTTTTCTATAAAATTTACTTGTTAAATATTCTGATAATTTAACAGTTGAAGGATCGATTGAACCTCTTCTCGATTTCTTTGGTGTAAGAGATAAACTACTTGATTCTGATAAATCTTCAAGTAATGGAGTCAGTTCTAAATCTGAAGTATTAACATTACTTGATAATCTTCTCCAATGATTAATTTCATGTAAAACAGTTTTTTGATTTGATCTCATATTTGATAAAATATCTGTTGCATTCTTTGTATCATTTTTATTAGTTATTAACCATTTTGGACTTTCCAGAATTGTGAAAAGTGATAAAAATTGTACAAATGCAATAATTGAAGCAATGAAAAAAATCATTCTCCATTGTTGTTCATTAGCAAAGAAAATAGAGAGTAATTGACTTAAAAGAATTCCTGTAGCTAAAGATAATTGTAAAAAAGATCCAAGAAATCCACGATGATTTACTGGTGTAAGTTCACTAATAAGAATTGGTGATATCACAATTGATGAACCTGCTCCTAATCCACAAAGAAATCTTCCAACATTTAACATAGTAAATGTATTACTAAAAGTCATTAATAAACTTCCACTAACAAATAATAAAGCATTTATAATACAATTAACCTTTCTACCAATAGCTGATGAAAGGGTATGAGATGCTAATAAAATTGAAGCTATTAACCCCCCTAAGGTTAAATAAGTTGTAGCTAAAGATAGTTGAGTTTCTGGAATCGGTATACACTGTTTTAAACCATATTTTGACCAAATTGTATCTTGATAATTTTCAAAAGGTCCTGGTTTATGAGAATTACATGACAAGATTTCTTGAGTACCATTTAATTCTGATAAATGATATCCAAATTGTAATGTACCAAGACATGCAACAGCTGTTGCCCATGCTAAATGACTGGTAACACTATGATGTGCTTTTAAATAGTCTTGAGTCATATTGATCTGGTCGCGATGATTTACTGATAAGAGATGATAACGGTAATACGCGATAGGTTAAGGATATGGACACTAGGATTATTAATAATAAATAAATAAACAATAAACTATGTAGATTCTTTATACTATATACTTTTTAAATGCACCGGTGGTAAATTTAATATTAGCAATCATGCTCGGTGATTCCCGTTATTTTTTTTGCAGCAATTAGTGACGAACTAGCAACCTATAAAACTTTATGATCTGCGGGATCAACCCTGATTTCATGTCTCAAACTTTCATCGAGGAATGTTTCCATTACTATATTAGGAATTTTTTCTCCTTGTTTATATGATTTACTTATTTCATTCAGAATCTCTTTTAACATCTTAAGTACCTTTTCTCTATCAATTTTGTATGCCGGTTTTGGTACGATAATATAATCGGCCGGTAATCCGGAGACAATAGTACCGCTTAATTTCCTGATTTTGAAACTTATGTATTCTGTAGCCCAATCAAGTATGTTGATAATCATAAATCTACTATTGTTGAAAAGTTGACTAAGGACCTCTACTGATTCCATTTCTTCTATATCCACCTTATCTCCTCTGATATCAAATCCAAGTAAATATTGTTTAAAATCTATTCTTGGTGTAACACAAAAACTATCTCCGAATTCATCGGAGTTATCTTTTATCTCATTATCAGATTTAAAGATTATCAGTTGTTCCAACGGAATGAGAATATTATTTTCTACACTGTGAAATATCCAATCAGGATGGATTATATCAAACCCTTTCTTAACCAAATTCCTACAGGTTGGTGTCATCTTTTCAGATATAATTATGGTTTTATCTGCTGGTGTCGATGTTGGTATATTAATAATTGAACCTCCACATTTCTTAATAAATGCTTGTAAACTTTTTACTGAGATTCTAATATTTTCTACCCTATCTACTTTATCTGTTAATATTACAAACTTATACCCTTTAAATAGATTTGTCAGGGCTTTAATATTTTTAAAACTTTCTTCTAAAAATGATTCTTCTTCTATACGTCTCTTTTTATTTACAGATTGTGACTTATCAATTCCTTCAGTACGATTCTTCCTAATCAGTTCATATTCTCCTAACAGTATACATTCTTTCCACAGCTTGTCATATCTGATACTTCTACAATAGAGATTTCTTAATGTTGTTGGTGTAGCATACGTATTATCTGTACGTTGATCATAAACCCTTGCTTTGATTTCTAAAACTATCGAATCTTGAGGATCTAAATAATATAATGGTTTCTTCTTACCGAAAATAACATTTTCAGGACACTTCTTCATCTGTTTATCTTGAAATAATCTATTTAAAGAAGTGAATTCTTCATTTGTAAACCCATTTGCAACTGTACAAAAGCTTTTCCATATTTTTTCTTCTTCATCATATAATCCACACATATAACTATTTTTTTTCCCTGGGATTATCCCTACAACTACAAGATCTAAATTCTCTCCAAATTGTTCCAAATATTCTGGTTTAACTTTAATCCATGAAGCATGTCTATTGGCTACATGATAAAGTGAATTAACATCTTTTAACATTACCCCTTCACTTCTATCTACAATCACACCTTTTACAGCATTTTCTATATCTAAACTAGAATTACAAGTTTGATACTTTAATACTTCTAAATGACTTGGGATATCATTAATTATTTTTTTAAGAACCTGTTTACGTTGTTTAAGTTGAGTTTTGACTAAACTTTTCCCATTAAGCATTACTACATCAAATACTAAATAAAAAGGCCAGCTTCCATTCTCTGCAAACATATCAGTAGTTGTAAATTCACGTACAGCTTCTTGAATTGCAGATTGACGTAATGATCCAAATGGTAAAATACATTTTCTTTCTGCATCAAATGCAACTAATTCTCCATCAAGTATACAACTTTTAACACTTGGATGGAATACTCCTTTAAGATGTTTAGTCAAGGAACCTGTTTGAAAGTTTTCTCCAAACAAAAGAGTATAATCCCTTTTTCTACGAGAGAAGAATTTAAATTTAGAATCTTCATAATGTAATATCATTCTATCACCATCAATTTTTTCTTCAATATAAAATTGTTTTACTCTAGAACAATACTTATCATACAGAATCTCTAATTTCTTCGAAGCTTGTGGACCAAAAGCATAGTTCAAATGAGGAACTAAATATTTGGGATCAATAGTTTCGTTAACACTAAAATATCTAAAAGATTTATCTAGATCATTACAATGATTATAGAGATTCATACAATCAGGATTCCACATGGTGAAGAGTAATTCTTCCATATGTCCAAGAACAGATATCTTTAAAATATTATACATTATATACTTCATTTCATCAATCGTAGAATTATCAAACAATGGTTTAAGTAGTTTTATACGATCATCAGATTTGGTTACTTTGGTTAACTCATCAAGAATGTTATTCACTTCATTTACGGTATATCGTTTTGAAATTTTGTGGTTTACAGGTAACCGATTACTTATAGCTTGACATAATTTGTTTGGTAATTCTAAAAGTTCAACTCTTGAATTATATGCTTTGAGGTTTTGGAATTGAGTTTTCCAATTCTTTAGTATATGAGCTTGTTGAGATTCTTTAGGAATCGAGTACATCTTTAGTATTAAAGAGATGAGTTCTGTGTGTTTCATAAAGTATTTCCTAAAATCCTTATTAGGTAGAATCAATCTAATGGTGGGATAGATGTCATTTCCTATATGAGTTTTATAAGTTTTATAGAATCTAGAAATGATATTCGCACGTTTAGAAGTGATATTTGGGAACCCTTGTAAATTTTCTTTATTAACTGATATAAATGGGTTAAAGAATTCTGATACTATGAAATTGAATTCTGGATCTTGAAGGTTTTCTACTTGTGGGATATTTTCAAGAAACGACATAAAGGGAAAGTAGAAGTGCGAGTTGCTGCAAAAAGGAGAACAGGAAGAAGGTGAGAGATGAAGAGGATGAGAAGATGAAAAGAAGAAGAAGATGAGACGAAGAGCAAAACACGCAAAGGACTATAACTAGACACTTCTGGACGAATACAGTGTAAAATCCAATTCTTCCATACCCTTACACTAAATTCTGTATTATTTTCCCTATGAAGCCTCTACCTATTAAGCCTCTAGCTACGCTCCTACTGATATTGATCTATTAAATCGTGCCCCACCTTTTCTGTTTACATTCTCTACCCCTGCATCTCTGCAATGTGACTTATCAAAGCAATTCCCTAGATAGTTGCGATTCATGTAGAGAATGCAAAGAAGACTGATCTACTCAGGGCTACAAAATTATGAACCCTTTTGACATAATTGCTATTAATATAAAATATGGATGATCCGAATATTTAGTAACCAATGGTGATGGGGGGAAACAGTGGATCAATCATTGCTACTAGTAGAACGGATATCCGTGATGAAGTGTGGGGAGTGTGTTTCTTCGAGATGGTATTATTTATTGATTAGGTAGCTGGACTATAGCATCGCCTAGTTCGCTTTGAATTACGTTAGACTCGTTAGATTGGTGCTCATAGACACATACTACACCACCAAAGTGTCAAGATTAGCCACTTGAACAACACCAAGGCTACTGATTAACTATAGAATAAGGCACAAACAGTAAAGACTATTTGCAGCCATCGTACAGCCGAGCATATGAAATAGCCTAAAACCCTGCATGAGCACCAAATCACTCTGTAACCCATGATGCATCCTATACCAATATACAAGGTATACAGGAATCGATCTAGTCTAGAAAGAAGCCCTCAAACCAACTTCGAACTTGCTACATCATTTCAAGTAGATATGAGATTAGCAAATGATAGTTCCAGTGCTTCTTATTTAGCATTGCCATTAGGCGATGTCATTAACTATTGTTTCTGTATAGTTTAACTTGATGGTTCCTAGATCGTTTGATCGAATTTATTACGTCATTAAATGGCATCTTCCGTGCATGAACCATATTTTTAAGATTGTACCAAAAAGAGGTAGATAACTGCAACAAAGTAAAAAATAGTCTCAATTTGGTTAAGGAACTTACTTTTTAGGTATACGATATAAAGACCTCTATTAACTAAATAATAGGGGAATGGAGGGGGGAAGGAGGGGGAGAGAATATGACTTCAAGAGCTTAGGTATTGAAGGGAATAGATATTCACAGGGTAAAATTTCAGGTTTACGATCCCATGATTTGATAGTTGAATTATTCGGGTTATAGAGGTGCGAGATGAAATTACACCATCCCTACTACCAGGGAGCAAGGAGTAAAGAGTTCGTGTAGAAGGCTTGGGCCTAATTATAGATCTGATGGTATGAGTACAGGGGGAATGTGAATAAACAAGTACTTTCCACTTTCTGTTCTCTGTACTCTATTCTCTGTTCTCTGTCCCTTGGCCCTTCCCTTTCTGTTCCTCCGCAACCACTATACCAAGTAAACGTTGCAAAATTTTAATCATATCTGGGCAAAAGGCTTAAGGTCGCCAAATCTTTTCTACTTATAAATAGATTATACTCAACCACAACAAACATCTAGTATACATAGAGGCTAATCGGATAATAAACGCCATGTTAAAGAGTGGTCTTTAAAGTTAGAGATCCTGATTAGAGAGTGGTTTTGACGACTATTCTTTATCTCATTTGTGGCTCGATGAAGAGGCAGTGATAACAGTGCCCACAGGGATAGAAGTATACGGCTACATAAGGCAAGCAAATTGAAATTTATCGTAATTAGTTACAGCCATTTTATTGCCAAAGTTATAGCCATAACGTCATTATAGATTCTAGCAACTAAGTGAGACAAGACAAATACTAAAATTTATCATTTGTCTTGGAAGCTTATACTATAAGATTTATATAGTAAGAATTATTAATACCATAGTATTTGATTATTAATTCTCTATATTTTGTTACTTGGCCACTTGGCTAACCTTATCTAGTTCTTTAATCGTGCCTAAATCCCCGAAAAAAAAAAAAAATAATCTTGCTCTAAAAAAGAAATTAATCCCACTTGTTCCTTATACCGCAAGTCATATATAAAGTGAATAATTTCCGGCCCGGCAAGATAGTAATACCCTTTTGTCAATACCCATAACCCAAAGAACACTTTACCCAAAGAGCACTTTAACCAAAGAACACTTTATCCATAGCCTTTACCCAGCGTACCCATAGTCAGTAGTCCAATAGTCGATCACCGAGATTTTCAATGCACATCCCATTACTTAATAAAAAATCAAAGGCATCACTGCCCAATAAGAATAAAGATCTTCCAAAGATCAACACCTCTGATCCAGCATATGCAGCAGCTAGAGCAGCCAGTGGAAGTAGTCAAAATTTAACTACAATTCCTGATTATAAAAGACCCCCACCTGTTAATTTTGAAACTGGTACCAATACTGGGTCCACCTCAAGTTCAAATTCCAACTCTTCATCGTTTTTAGAAACTGGTAATAGGTCAAGATCTCACAGTCGTTCGATTATTCAAGAAACTGAACCTTCTTCACCTTCTTCAATTACTAGAAGACAAATCAGTGATAGAGTAAAACAAACTCCATCTTCTTATGTAAGAAACTCCCGAATTTATTCTAATGATTTCGATGGAATTGTCCATTCTGAATCCTTCAATTCTTTAAACAATTTACAAAACAGTAAAAATGTTAATAGTTTTTCAAATGCTTTACTTACTCATAAATCAGTACCTCCAGAACTTAGTCCAATTGTATCATTATTTACTAGTCAAGGATTTAGAACATATTATACAGGATCCTTATTATTTCATAATAATGGTGAATGGGAAGATGTTAGTGCTAAATTAACAGGTAATGAATTAAGTCTTTGGTCTGATGATACTGAATTCAATCCAAAGTATTTCAATTTATTTGATTATAATATTACTTTAGATATTCCAAATTTTCTTATTAAATTTTCTAATGATCTTAATGAAACGTTCCATAATCTTATTTTAAGGGCAAAATCTGAACAAGATTTTGTTCTTTGGATTACTGGATTATATCTTTCAAATTTTGAAAAACTTTCTCTTAATGAAGCTTTTACTGCTGTTATCTTAAGTCTTATTGGACCTAAATTATCAGATATTCAAACTCTTTTATCAAAGAAAAAATATCCAAAATATGAATGGTGTAATATTAGATTACCACAAATTAATCATAAATGGTTAAAATGTTATATGGTAATTCATCCAAGTACATCAAAGAAAAATGGTAAAATTGAACTTTATCAAAGTGATAAGATTTCAAAGAAAAATCTTGTTTGTTATATATCAAATTTATCAAATGCTTATAACATATTCCCAGAAAATGTTAATATGATTGAATTCAATTCACTTATGAAATTAAATGGTGATATCTATGTTAATAGTAAATTTGAACACCTTTTTGCTAATACCAATTTCAACAAAACTCATCAAAGAGCTACTTCTCAATCATCATTTTTTAGTACTTCATCATCACCACCATCATCACCAAAAATCAAATCAAGTAATAGTTTTATTAAAACAAATTATATCTATATGATGCCACAAAGTCATCCTGGTGTACAAGAAATTGAAACTATGATTAGAAATTATATTCCAATTCTTGATGCTTTTAAATTATATGGTAGACCAAAACAATTAAATAGTGATAAATTTGAAAAATCTTCACTTTTATTTGGTTTACCATCTTTACCACATTATGAATTTTTATCTTTTGAAGATGCTTCAAATGTTATAAGTTTAAATTTATCAAATGCTTTAAATTGGTCCTTTGATCAATGGAATAAAGAATTTAAAAATATGATTGAATTTAAAATGGCTAATGAAAATTATAAAGGAAATGGTAATATTGGGAAATTATATAAATCTTTAGAATTAGATGATTCGGATATTTTATCAATTAAATCTTTACCTGATATTAATTTACCACAAGGTGAATTTTCACCATCTCCACCAGGTTCTCCAAATTTAAATTCTTATGGTGTATCACCAAATTTTGGTTCACCTTTAGCTTCACTTCAAGGTAGATCTCATCAAAGAGGTCCATCAGGATCTTTTTCAACTCCTGGTAGATCATATTCGAATTCTTTTTCGAATTCTCCTGATCCAAATGCTTTTAAATTTGAAAATTTCGATTCTTATAATAGTATTGATAAAATTACTGGTCCTGTATCGAAATTAGAGCTTGATGAGCCAATTAATTTGCATCCATATAGACAAAAGGCATAGGTTATAGAAATGTATGAATAGTGATAAATTGTAGAGAGGGATAGAGAGGAATAGAGAGGAATAGAGAGGAATAGAGAGGAATAGAGAGGAATAGAGAGGAATAGAGAGGAATAGAGAGGAATAGAGAGGAATAGAGAGGAATAGAGAGGAATAGAGAGGAATAGAGAGGAATAGAGAGGAATAGAGAGGAATAGAGAGGAATAGAAGAGAGAGACGAGGAATAGAGACTAGAGGGACAGAGGGATAGAGGAGCGAGAGGGATAGAAGAGCGATACCATTGTAGAGACTACAGTAGACAGCCAGTAGACAGTCAGTAGACACTAGACACTAGACAGCCAGTAGACGGTCAGTAGACACTAGACACTAGACACTAGACACTAGACAGCCAGTAGACGGTCACTAGACGGTCAGTAGACACTAGACACTAGACACTAGACACTAGACACTAGACACTAGACACTAGACACTAGACACTAGACACTAGACACTAGACACTAGACACTAGACACTAGACACTAGACACTAGACACTTCAATACTATTGAGTGTATTGGTACGCCATACGACACGATAAATTCATCTCAACACGATCCTTCTGAAATTCAGACGTGTATGGACCCTTTAACACGGTACATTCACCTACATTCACCACGCGATGCCTTCTCTAGTAGAAACAATGCATCGTAATGATTCTATAGGCTACGCATTTCAGCCACCAGAATCCAACCACCCACATTAAACCCGAGTTCTAATCGTCTACCATTATTACCCCTTCTATTTCATCAATTCGTATAATTAATTGCTTTAAGGTTAAACACGAAAGATTGTTTTTTAGTCTCATTGGCTCTATAATCTCGGACTTGTGTTCTATTGGATAATTTGATATCCGATGATACATTGTTTCTCAATCACGTGATCCAATTTGTTTTCATTTCAGATCCTTTTGGATTATTTTTTGGTGTTTTTTTTTGGTGTCTTTTTAAAAAATCGCGTTTTTCTTTCGACACGCGTTCCATCTGGTCATCTATATAAAGACACTTATATCCCCATTAATTTTTTCTTTATCAATCAATCAACATGTCTATCCAAGAAACACCAACCAAAGGTTTAACCGGTCAAATCTCTAACTTAGGAATGATTAGCCCAAATAAACAAAGTCTTACTGATAAATTAGCCGCTGTAGCTGAAGCAAAAGATAAAGCTCAAGATTTTGTTACACCAAAAGAATTAGCCGCTTTAAAAGAAAGAGAATTAAAACCAATTCAAATTTCAAAAGAAGAAGAAGAAGAAAACTTGGCTAAACATCAAACTTTCTTAAGAAAACATCAAGTTCAAAGACATAAATTAAAAGAATTAGAAAAAGATGAACCTTTATTAATTGAAAACACTAAAAGATTTGTTTTATTCCCAATCAAATATCATGAAGTTTGGCAAATGTATAAAAAAGCCGAAGCTTCCTTCTGGACTGCAGAAGAAATTGATTTAGGAAAAGATATTCATGATTGGAATGAAAAATTAACTGATAATGAAAGATTTTTCGTTTCAAGAATCTTAGCTTTCTTTGCTGCTTCTGATGGTATTGTTAATGAAAATTTAGTTGAAAATTTTTCAGCAGAAGTTCAAATTCCTGAAGCAAAATGTTTTTATGGATTCCAAATTATGATGGAAAATATTCATTCTGAAACTTATTCTTTATTAATTGATACTTATATTAAAGATCCAAAAGAAGCCGCCTTTTTATTTAATGCTATTGAAACCATTCCTCAAATTAAAAGAAAAGCTGATTGGGCTTTAAGATGGATTAATGATAGTGATGCCTTATTTGGTGAAAGATTAGTTGCATTTGCAGCTGTTGAAGGTATTTTCTTTAGTGGATCATTTGCCTCTATTTTCTGGTTAAAAAAGAGAGGTTTAATGCCAGGTTTAACTTTTTCAAATGAATTAATTTGTAGAGATGAAGGTTTACATACAGATTTTGCTTGTCTTTTATTTTCACATTTAGAAAATAGACCAGATCAAGAAATTGTTGAAAAAATTATTACTGAAGCGGTTACAATTGAAAAAGAATATTTCACTGATGCTTTACCAATTAGTTTATTAGGTATGAATTGTGGATTAATGTGTCAATATGTTGAATTTGTTGCTGATAGATTATTAGTTGCTTTAGGTAATGAAAAAGTTTATAATGTAACAAATCCATTTGATTTCATGGAAAATATTTCATTAGCTGGTAAAACTAATTTCTTTGAAAAGAGAGTTAGTGATTATCAAAAAGCTGGTGTTATGGCTTCAACTACTGAAACAAAATCTGATGGTGATGCTTTCGCTTTCGATGAAGATTTTTAAAAAAGATATGATAAATGCTTGTTTTACTTGTTTAATAATGAAAATGTAATGGTTATGTAGATAATAAAATTTACGAAGAAACTACTTTACTAGTCTATCTCTATCATTCGCAGCCCATCGCAGATTCTCTATGGGTAAAAACAAGAATAAAGAAGTTAAACCAACTAGAACATCTAACGGTCATAAATCCAAACAACATCATGCTAAGAAAGGTAGACAAGAATCAAAGTTTGCTCCTTCTCTTGCAGACCATCCTTTTAAATTAGCCATGTGGGATTTTGATCATTGTGATCCAAAAAGATGTTCAGGTAAGAAACTTGAAAGATTAGGATTTGTTAAAAACATGAGAATTGGTCAAAAGTTTAACGGGGTAGTTGTATCACCAAATGGTAAATCTGTGGTGTGTCCAGATGATAGGGAACTTGTTGAAAATTTCGGTGCTGCAGTAGTTGAATGTTCTTGGGCAAGATTAGATGAAATTCCTTTTAATAAAATTGGGGGTAAACACGAAAGATTATTACCTTATTTTGTTGCTACAAATCCCGTTAACTATGGTCGACCTTGGAGATTAAATTGTGTAGAAGCTTTAGCTGCTTGTTTAGCTATTGTTGGTCATCAAGATTGGGCAGAAACTATTTTGAGTAAATTCTCATGGGGGTTGACATTCTTAAAAGTTAATGAAGAGTTATTAGATATTTATTCAAAGTGTACAGATCATGACTCTGTCAAGAAAGCAGAAGAGGAGTACCTCATAAGGTTAGAAAAAGAAACTAAAGAGAGGAAAGAACAAACCAGAAATGGAGATATTTGGATGACAGGTAATATCAATAGAAAAGGAGAAGAAGAAGTTGATGATGAGTTTGATTATGATGACGAAGAAGAGGAGGATGTTGAATATGATGCTTTGGGGAATGTGATAAGTAAAGTGAAATACGATGCTTTAGGAAATGTGATAGAAGATGAGAAGGAGGTTAAATACGATGCTTTAGGCAATGTGATAGAGGATGAAGAGGTTAAATATGATGCTTTAGGCAATGTGATAGATGACAGTGAGGAGGACAGTGAGGAGGAGGACAGTGAGGAAGAAGAAGACGACGACTCAGACTCCGACACCCCATCGCTCTCTTCAGCTACCGAAAATCTTCACATTTAATATAGATATAATAAACGTACCAATCACTTTAATAACAGACTTGTCCTACAATTTTCACTTAATAAATATTACTCATATAATACACACTAATAAACATATACAAAATCTGGCTCTTCACAACCAGTTTTCACTTTTCTAGTATCCTCTTCACCTTCAAGTATTCTCGCCTTTAACTCATTTTGTTTCTTTAAATAAGTCTTCATTGAATAAGTCGTACCAATAGCTGTTACCACACATCCTAAAGAAAATCCATTACCAAGATAATAATGAGGAGGATCTCTATAAACTTGACCAGCAATAACCCCTGCTAAATTACCAAAAGTTTGATTAAACCCAAGAGCTGTTGCTCTTCTATAATGAGGAGCCATATTATTATTAATCCATGTGATATTTAAAGCAACTGCTGAGTACAAAGGAATACTAATAAGATAAGTTGCAAAATAATTAGCACCAGCATTAGTACTAGCTAATAATATAATATAACCAACCATTGCAACCAGATTAACCCCTAATAAGAAATATGTTTTATTATTAAGTTTATCAGAAAATAAAAGTACTGAATAAACTGCAATTGCAGAAAGAGCATAAACAGGAATTGAAAGATATTGAGCTTGAAGTTGATCAAAACCTAATTGAAGTTTTAAAATCGATGGTAAAAATGTTGAAAATCCATATAAAACTAAATCAACACAAAATTGTATAATAACACTCATATATAATTTTGGATCTCTTACAGCTAAGAAAAATTCAGATTTATCAAACTTATCACTTCCCATATAAAATTTCCTTTGTTCTTCTCTAATTTTCATGATATTCTTTTCTTCCTCATTTAAAAATTTGGCATTGATTGGATCATCAGGTAACCAGAAAAGAATAATCACTGCAATGAATGAGATACATCCTTCGATGATATACAAGAAAGACCAACTGTGGAAAGATCCATTTGAATTAATCTTTGTAATACCAGTAGCAATTAAACCACCAAAAGCTCCACTAACACAAGAACAAACATATAAATATGATAATCTTCTACCTTGTTCTTGACGTTTATATAAAATGGAAATATATAAACTCATATTTGGAAAAACACCACCTTCTAATAACCCTAATAATAATCTACATAAGGTTAATGACCAAAAATCTCTAACAAATGCTGTACATAAAGTAATTAATGCCCAACCAAATACTAAAATACTTAAGAATTTACGGAATCCAATTTTTCTCGCAATCAAGACAGCTGGTACTTCTGATAAAATATAGGTGGCATAAAAAATTGAAACTGCACAAGAATATTGACTATCTGTTAAACCTAATTGTTCATACATTCCAGCAATCTTAGCATTACCAATATTTGATCTATCTAAAAAGGATAAAAAATAAATAATTGAAAGAATGGGCATAATTCTTCTATCAAATTTATGAAGTAATTTTCTTTCTTTGATTGGATCAACTATTAAATCTTTTAAACTACCATCTTCACTTTCAACATCAACCACAATTTTTTTTTCGTTGTCGCTTTTTTCAGACATGCTTTTATGATCCATCTTAGTTCTTTTCCATCTTATTTATACAGTCTTCTGCCCGATTTTTTTTCGCAGATAAGATACCGTAAATGTGATGCAGTGAGATCCCCCAGTAAGATCCCCCAGCTTCCCCCAGTGGCTTCCCCGATCCCCCAGTATGCATGAGATAAAGTTTAAGTTTAGCCAAAGATCTATGGACAATGTGTGATGACCTTCGATTTGAAGACATTCTCGTTTGAGGGCAATTCAGGTGTATGACCTTTATCTCCTACGATTGTGTCTGTCTCCCCTTTCTGCTCTTCCCGCTTTGTTTCGTCTTAGCGCTCTCATTTGCTTCATTGCCCTTCCTCTTATCCTTATCTTTCCCCAGTGCCCCCGGTGAGATTGCATATCCCCCCAGTCAAACGGATAATAGAGAATATACCCAACTGGGGCATATCCCGTTACTTAAACCACCTTCATCCCCACATCAGACTTCAATGACCGCAGATTCTTTAACATTCAAGGTATGCCATTTCCAATTTTTCTTGGATTTACTAACAATTTAGAGATTAATAAGATTCATCGCAGATGATGATAAAATTTATTTTGGTGATGCAATTTTACCAAAAGACTCAATCGATGTATACGAATCGAAAGAAGCATATTTAATCACTGGAGATATTTTTGGAGATTACAAAGTTACAAATAAAATTTTATCTATTAAAAAATTATTAAGTCCATTATCGCAAGACCAAGTTCCATCAATAAGATGTGTTGGTATGAATTATATAAAACATGCTATAGAATTAAAAATGGAAATTCCTAAATATCCTGTTATATTCTTTAAACCAACTACAGCTATTACAGGACCACAAGATCCAATTATTGTTCCATCAGTATGCCAAATTCATGATGCAAAAGTTGATTATGAGGTAGAAATGGTTATTGTAATTGGTAAAAAAGGAAAAGATATAAAAGAAAAAGACGCACAAGACTATATTCTTGGATACACCATTGGTAATGATGTAAGTCAAAGAACTTGGCAAATGGAAAGAGGTGGTACACAATTTGGAGTTGGTAAAATGTTTGATACTTTTGCACCTATTGGACCTACAATTGTTTCAAAACAAGAATTACCAAATGCAAATAATTTAGATATCTATTCAAAAGTAAATGGTCAAGAAAGACAACATTCTAATACTGATGATATGATTTTTAGTGTAGAAAAAGTTGTATCATTTATGTCAATTGGTACTACATTGAATCCAGGTGATCTTATATTTACAGGTACACCATCAGGAGTTGCTGTTGGACTTGATCCTCTGCCATATCTTAAAAATGGAGATGAAATTTTCTTCCATATTGATAAGATTGGAAATTTAAAAAATAAAGTCGAATTCGATACTCCTGATTCAAAGATTATTGAGTATTATAATTAAATAGTTAATCGATACTGTAACCTGGAGTAACATCATACATCTCAGCACAAAAGATTTCCTTTCTACCTAATGATCTCTCTTTACAACTATTAAATAATCTAGAATATTCTACACCTAATTTCCAAGTACAATTTGAATAAAGTCTTGACACTTCATCCATTAACCCTGCAAGATGATGAGTATTAGCAATGGAATCAAAAGATAATGCCAATTGTTTAATACTCTCGAAATAATGTCTTGGATCACTATCTATAATTACTTTATCAAATACTTTCTTCATACGAACTAAATATTCTACTCCAGTTTCTTTGAAAGTCATACGACCAGTATTAAAACAAGTAGATTCAGGACCATGTTGAACGAAATTGAACCCCCAGATGGTGAAAATAGCATCAACAATTACATGAGATCTTTCAGGGATTGGATCACATTCAGGTTGATAATTAATAGCATCACCATCATCATTAAGTAAACATTCAAATATACATAAATATGCATGGATTACACCAAGTCTAGCATTAACAGAACTTGCCCATTCAATCATTCTTGCTTCAACATTATAATAATCAGCACGATTAGATACAACATTCATTCTAGCTGGTGCACCAGCATAAATCAATAAATCATGATTTATAATATGTAGTCGAATATGAGCCATATGATAAATGGGGAATTTACATTTTGATTCATTTAATTCAAACCATTTTATTGTTGGTTTTTCTCGAACTCTTAAATCTATTAATAAATTATCTATATCACAACATGATCCATGGGATATATTGAACTTCCATAAATCAAGAGCGTAAGAGATTTTGAGTCTCCAATCATCGTTCAAAATATCAGATTTCCTACCATTGAATAATGATAAGGTTTCATCCTTTTGTTCCATTTGTATAATTAAAGATGTTAAGGTATGAAATAAGACTTTCTTCCCAAATGATCCAATATGAATAACGTCTCCTTGTAAAAGTTTATTGAAACATACTCGTACACTTGGAGGTTTAGGAGGTAGAGT
Source organism: Yamadazyma kanchanaburiensis (assembly GCA_030555785.1). Lineage (NCBI taxonomy): Eukaryota > Fungi > Ascomycota > Pichiomycetes > Serinales > Debaryomycetaceae > Yamadazyma > Yamadazyma kanchanaburiensis. The sequence goes on along the minus strand of JANIVJ010000005.1, from coordinate 238,135 downwards.
AATATTCTTTAAACTATTTAAATCAGCTTCCCATACAATATCATCACATGGTAGAGGTAATCTTAATTTATCAAGAAACAACAGGGTTGTATGTGAAGATATTATAGAACCAGAAAGATCAAATGTAAACGCCATTAATAGACACCTTTTCATACTTTCTGCTGCTACCCATTTAGATAATAGAATTTCATTTTCTGTGGGTTTCAAATCTGCTGAAGACATTCGGTCATTTGAATAAGGATCACCACCTAATAACATTGATCTCTTCATCATTTCAATCTTAGCAGCTTGATGAATTGATGATCTTTCATGTAAATGTCTGTCAGCATAATGTTTTTCAAACACCTCAAGAATAAGAAGACTTTGAAGTTCCCAAGGGCTCGATGAATTGGTACCCCTCTGTCTAAATATCAACCATCTGAGTTCATATCCAATCATTAATGCAAACCCTGCTGGATCAATTAATGGATTTGTATTGGTGGTAGCAAACGATAAATTTGCACCCATCATTATCATTGAAAGAGTTAAGATAGGGGATACCGTGAGGGTATTGAACAGGGGTTTATGTAAAATAGGGAATTGAATATGAAAGATTTCCCAATAAACACTTAAACAGAATTCCATGGATCTGATAGTAAAGTTTGGATGTTGAGATATTTGTGGTATAAGGTCAGAATAGATCGTTAAAAGTTCTGGCGATAATGTCGAGGAATTAATAAGAACAGAAGGAAAATGATCAAGATCTGAATCCAATAATTCCATTAACATTGAATTTGCCTCGTTATCAATGATTGTAGAATTGATGATTTTAGATTGGTTATTCTCAAAAGAAACATCATTAAACAACCAATTCATATAGCTCACATTAGCATCTGAAGGTGCTGATGTTGCTGGAGGTTGTGGAACGTCCATAATAATGTGTTCTTTTGCATACTTTTTCCTCTTAAATCCATTTGGTTTAAAGTGTTTCTCTTGATGTTCTTTCATGACATCAGCTCTCTTAAATTTCATTAAACACACTTCACATTGGTGAGGGAAATTATCAATATGATTCAACTTATGTCGTTTCAAGTGATCCTTACGAGAAAACGATTTGTCACATCCAGGATGATCACAAACATACGAATTCATTGTGATATGTAAAGTGAATAAGTGAGTATTTACGGGGAAATCTGCGCGATAAGATCACATCACGTGATATATGTAGAGATTGCTTATATTCTATTGTTATATGTTAAGCCTACTAAATTATTGTTCTGTGGGGAAGTATTATGTAAGAGCTAATTTAATAGATTTAAAACTTATAATATCTCTCCAAGTCACAGAATCGTTTATATCGGACACACACCATATTGTTTCTATTGCCTTTCTTGATACACTACAAGAAGACTTTGGCCATAAATTTTCAATTTCATCACAAATATCTAAAATATCTGCTCTTGTCTTATCTTGAATCTCTCCTATACTCATTATCAATAGAGTCCATGTTGGGAACAAGGCCCCAATATGATCCTTTAACATTATTTGAAAAGTTTCTAAAGTACCCTTTATTAAGCCAGTTATATCAATAGTTAAATGTAGTCTTACAAGCTCAGATTTGAATGTGGTAGCAAGGTATAATTTAGTAGTGTTCAAGTATAATAAGGCACACGATCGTAATTTTGCATCATTATGATTTTCATCTAATTCATTCAATTGTTGATGGAATCGATGAACTTGAGAGAATGTATTTACATTTGGGGTATGCCTCAACTTGGTTATCTCATAAATTATCTCTACTAGTTTAGGTGAACATCCAAACATATAGTCTACTTTCTTACTATCAAATATTTTACTTATCAATTTTATAGGGAAATCGTTAATAAGACTATAATAGTCCGAATCATTCAATGTGGTAAGTAGTAAGATATACCTCAAAACAAAGTATCTATAACAAAACAATAACCCATCATTATTAAGAATCTTTTCATCGTCTGTTGTTTGAAATATCAAACAGCTTTGTTTTAAATAGATAATCCAATTATCATTCATATTATCACCGATTTCTAAAGAACACAAAATCAATAAACTAATTACGATCTCATTAACACTCTCTTTTCCCAGTTTATCGAGTAACTCATACATCAGATTAATAGCTTCATTCTTATATTGACTAGTTAATTTCAGAAAATATGTTTGTTGGTCAGGAAACTTCCTAATCAAATCACTAGCTGATAATGCAATAATCGATTGAAACAAAGCTGGTGATATAGCACAATTGGGTATAATAACAGATCTGAATTCATTCAATTGGCTATCACTAAATACTTTTTTACGACTTACAACCTCTACATAATACTCAAACAATTGGCTCTCAACTTTACTATTTACAAGCTTAAGAGGTGTTGAGTCTTGTGGGTTCTGTATTGGATGGCTTTCAACTTTTTCCAATCTGAAATCTTGATATGTGGTTACTAATAAATGCTTGCATCGACCATACTTAACTGTATAATGGGTTTTTACTTGTTGGTTTATAGCATGCCAGTATAGTTTTTTGATATATAAACATTCCAAGCCAATTCTAGTACACGTCAGGCACAGAGGCTTACCTTCGTCACATTTTTTCTTCCTTTGCTTGCAAGATATGCAGCCACCTCTACTTCTTTGAATCTTAGATCTCATAATCTTATCGCGGCTCAAAGATCGATAAGAGATAGGCTGGTTGATCACGTGAGGGGAAATAAAGAGGTAACGGTGAAGACAAGAGTGTGGTGGTTTTTATTTTAGATGTCCTTTTGCGATGGAATAAATACTTCTCTGCTCTTTTCTGTGTTTCGCTTATACTGTCTTGCCCGTTGTTTAGGATTAATCCTCCCTCTCCTCTCCAATCTAATTTTCATAATCTGAATATTGCAAATTTCGCAAACCCTACTTACTACAATTTTCAATTCTACTACAAATACGCCTCTACAGTACATTAGTTTGAAAATCTCCCAAATATACACATTCCTCTATCCCAACCCCTAAGTTTTCCTACTACTTCACCATTGCCTCTCTCACTGTCTAACTACTCTGCGATGGTAGTAAAATTGGTACTAATAATTTGTGCGACATAAAAGGCAGTGACATGACTTCACTGTCTACTCAATTCCATCTACCGTTACTTTATAACCCCCTTCTCAATTGCATATTTAATAACCCATACCATGAGAAATCACCGTTCAAACAAACAGTCTTAGATTTAGCGTCTTCCCATACAGATTATGCTATTTTAGTACCACCAAGTTATACCCTCGAAAATGCTTACGATCCAGCAACTGCAGGCAGTTCATCAAAATCATACCTTAAAGATCTTTGTTATAACAATGAAGACTTCATACGATCTCATATAGTCTGTGCTAACCTACCCACCTTCAATAGCTCGAGTGGATCAAAAAACCAACTGATACTATACCAAACCTTAAGTGGTAAGACATTACTTGTAAAAAATGGAGCTATTCTCACAGGCAAAGGATTTAAGCGTAGCTTGAAATTGAATATTTTGGGGTATGGATCATTTGATTCTTTTTGTGATTATTTTCCAACGGGTGCAAAATTCTCTTTAGTATATATAGAAGATTGTATTCTTGGTAGTAATTATTTAAGGATGAATGAGTATATAGATCCGAAATATCTATCACAAACAAAAGTTTTGCCATCAGCATTGACATACGAAGACTCTAAGAAGAAATCCGATGATCTAACATTTGAGATGTTATTACGTAGTATTCCTCTTTTATCAAATATAGTAAGTTCGAAATATCTTAAACTATTTCATCATAATAATAGAGACTACGAATCGCTACGAACCAATAAAAGAAAGACCCTTTTATTTATAAAAAGTGAATTCCATAGAATGGTTGAAGATGCATATAAAATTATACTGGATAGTATTAAAGATGACTCCTCTGAGGCTATAAAAGCTTATCAAGTCATGCAAGAATTATTAGCATCAGATCCTTCTATTGATCTCAACAAATTGGTTTATGAGTATGTAGAGATTAATCAGTATGATAGGATCTGGAATCAATTGATATATCAGTTTAATTACTCAAACGATGATAAAGAGTCTTTTGATCCTGAATCATATAAACACTTAACCCATAAAAAATACAATGACTTATCATGTTTATCGCTGAATCAATTGGATATACCAGTTGAAGAACCATGGCTTCAAAATATGGTTTTAAGAAGAATCTCATTAGCAATTGATGTATTTTCGAAATTATCGGATTCATCTATAATGGACCTGAATTCAAAGAGAGAAGTGATTTTAGAGACTGTAAAGACTCTAACCAGTGATGATCTGATATCATTAAATCAAGATGAAAAGGATACTGAATTGGTAGTAGATGCAGATACTTTAGTGGGGATGTTAGTTATGGTAGTTGTCCATTCAAAAATAATAGATCTTGAAGCACATATATATTATATAAAGAATTTCAATTCTAATGATAGAGAAGATGGTTATTTTAATTATATATTAAGTAATTTGGATGCAGTGATATTCCATCTTTCTCTGAGTGATGGTCATATAAATGAATTGATCGATTCGTCAAGAGATAATTACACATTTTGGGCTTCAATTCAACAACGTGATAAAGAAGCAATTTCAAACATATTGAAATCTATTAAAACCGAATATGGTGATAGAGATTTACCCACAAAGCATTTCCTTAAAAGTAGAAACATACATGGGGAAAGTTGTTTAATGTTTGCAACTAAGGCTAAAGATCCAGAGATTTTTGAAATGATCATCGATTATGATCCCAATTGGTTTTCTGTTGAAGATATACTTTTTGATAAGAATACTACCACCGGCCATAATTTACTTACAGTTTCATTACTAGAAGAAGTCCCCGAAATCTCGTTGAAAATTGTTCAAATTCTTAAAGACTCTGTTGAAGAAAAAGAGCTTATAGCATATTTGAATCTGGTAGATATTCAAGGTAGATCTGTAGGTCATAACATATTTCATAACCTTGAATTAATCAAGGAGATTGGTCACTTGATTGACTGGGAATTAAAAGATATAAACCATCATACACCATTATTTAGTATATGTAGATGTTATGATCATCAAGAATATGTAAAGTTGATTGAGGTAACATTTAATTGTGCTTCAAAGAAATCTAACATTGATTTTGAAAAACATATTGATAAAAATGGTAATACTCTTCTTCATGTTATTTTAAGAGGATTAAAAGAATCACATTTACTAGACCGTAAATTAAACATTGATGTTAATCAACTCAATGCTAAATCAATGCTGCCTTTAACTCTTTATGTAAAATATAGTAGAGTATCTAATCTTGAAGAAATTCTTAAAGACAATAGACTTGATTTCTTCAAAGAAGAACCTAAAAACTATTATAATGTATTTGACTATTTAAGTTTCCTGGCTAGTAAACCAACATCACAAAATCAAGATTTTAAAGATATAGAACAAAGCGTTTATAATCATTCATTTGATAAATTTTGTCCAAAACAAGGATTGCAAGTATTAGCTACCAATGCAAGATATGATCCCAATTCAAAGGATTGGGTAATTTTCTTTAGAATAAGAGACCCTAAAGATCATACAGTATTTGAATCATTAAATAAAATCAAACAAATGGTTCAAATATTTCAATTGAAGAATCTTTTTATTGCATTTCCTCATAAAGATTATATCTGGGAGAATTATAGAAGCGATAAACAAACAGTTCCAGCATATTCAAAGTATAATATTAATAGATTACTTAGTATGATAAATTTATTTCTTTCATATTTATCACTTTATTCTAATGATACAATAAGGACATTCTTTGAAAAGAATAAGCTGACGTTAGAAGTAATGAAAGAGTTGAGTAAAAAACAAGAAGTTATTAAAAAAGGATATGGTGATGTCCTGCTTTCAAGTAGTCAAATCAAAGAGATTCAAATGTTCCTAGAATATTCATATACTGATATCGATCATTATTCTAAGATTTTGACGAGGTTTAATAAGATCTTAGCAATTTATGATATCAAAATGACTGATTTAAGGATTGTTAATGATAGGTTTCTAGTATCGCTAGTAAGTTGTGGAATCACACCCAACCTCCACAAACAAATGAAATTTGAATATAAAGGTGAACAATGTCAATACACATCATATTCTAAACTTTTACAATATACAAGGTGGATAGAATTGAGTAATAAGGAGGTGTTGATAAATATAAAGAAAGTGTTTGGTAAGCTCGAAGAATGGCATGAAATGTACAATAAAGTTAAAGGGATTAATAATGAGTTAAAAAAGTATGAATCTAGAATTAATGATAATGTTAGAGAAAGTATAAATGATCATGAAATAGAACATACATCTGAAACAGGTTCAGAATCCAGTTCATTCTTTTCTTTTGGGATAGAAAATAGAAAATCTAGATATAAGAGGTTATTACTTGCCAAGGCAGAAGAAGTCAAGAGAATAATCAATCTTAATGCAGAGATTAAATTTTACCACGAGACCATTGCATCGGAGATATCACAGTACCTCAAGCTAAGATCAGGCTTTATAAACTATGGGATCAAACAATTTACGATAAGCCATTTGACTAAATTGAGAGAGAGAAATCACGAGTTAGAGATGATAATGAAGTCGATAAATAGATAATACATAGAGCAGAACCCAAACCAGTGACCCAGATGTAGACGTGTCAACATGTCAAGTGTCTGGTGCCGTCACCCCGCCTCTCCCCATGTCTCAAATCAAAGAAGGTTCCAGAAATCGCACCAATATATAAAACGTTCACAGGATCCTACTTCTAAGTAATGAGTGTTAACAATAAAGAGATTGCATTAGCAGTCATTGACTTTTTAAAAGCTTCAGTTTCAAACAAAACAGTTTCTGAAGATTATGCAGATTCTTTAGATGTTGCTATTGACTGTATAGCTGATGCTTTTGAAGTTGATAAAGATTCTTCAAAAAAATTAGGTGGTAAAGATTTAGGTGATTTAATTAGTTCAGGTTTAGGTGCTGGTTCAAGTACTAAAACCACCAGTGCTCCTAAAGAAGTCGATGCTGAAACTAAAGCAAAAGCTGATGCTGCTAAATTAGAAGGTAATAGAGCTATGGCTAGTAAGAATTTCCCTCAAGCTATTGAAAAATATACTGAAGCTATTGAATTAGATTCAACTAATGTTGTTTACTTATCCAATAGAGCTGCTGCTTATTCTTCAAACTTACAACATGAAAAAGCTGTTGAAGATTCAGAGGCTGCTATTAAATTAAATCCTTCATTTTCTAAATCTTATTCCAGATTAGGTTTAGCCAAATATGCTTTAGGTGATGCTAAAGCTGCTATGGATGCTTATAAGAAAGGTATGGAAGTTGAGGGTGAACAACCTTCTGATGCTATGAAAAGAGGTTATGAAACTGCTAAACGTAGAGTTGAAGAAGATTTAGAAAAGAGTATGCCAAAATCAGATGTTGCAACTACTGATTCTGAAGAAACTTCAAGATCTACTGGTGCTGGTGCTGGTGCCGGTGCTGGTGCTGGAGCAGGTGGTTTACCAGATTTCTCTAGTATGTTTGGTGGTAATGGTGGTGGTATGCCATCATTATCAGATATGATGGGTAACCCTCAACTCATGCAAGCTGCTCAACAAATGATGCAAGATCCTGATGCTATGAGAAACATAATGAATAATCCAATGGTTAGAAATATGGCTCAAAGTATGGGATTAGGTGGTGAAAATGGTCAAATGCCTGATATGTCTGATTTAATGAATAATCCTGCTTTAAGAAATATGTTTGGTGGTAATGGAAATAGTAATTAGTATATAGTCACATTGGTAATATATAGTAGAAGGTAAGGACTAAGATGTATGGGCCTGCGTGCCTCGTTCAATTTGTAGATTCCTCATAACCAATCACCCCATATTTTTCGTATATTTTATATACAGATCGAAATTATTTCCTATATATATCTTAGTATAATCAACATTTTTCTTAATATATCCGACTGTTTACCCGACTCATCGGACTTTAATTTGGACTCTCGAATTTACGGCAAGATCTAACCGCATTACTCAAGGTATATAAGACTAGATATTCCTAATTTTCACTATGTTCAAAAGGTTTCATAGAATAAGACCATCAATTCTAAGGTCTTCAATTAGGTCTTATAGTTCTCCAAAAGGTCCAATCAATCAAAAAGGATACCTTTTTTCAACAGTAATTTTCACGCTTGGTTCTATATCTGGGGCATGGCTTTATCTGTATGAGTCAAGTAAAAAGAGTGAAAAATCCACTTTAAAATTATCAGAGATAGACTCTCCTCAATATGCTACCCCAAGTGAACTAGAACTAGCCATTAAAGAAGTCAGAAAAGTATTTAGAAAGTCTACCCCAGATCTTCAAGATGAGATGCTTGTGGTCAACAATACAAAAGAAGATAGAGACAGTCATTCAGATACTTATTTCAATTCTTATCACCCAGAAAAACATGAAAAACCAGAATATATTGTTTACCCTAGATCTACTCAAGAAGTATCTGAGATTATGAAGATCTTTCATAAGTATAAAGTACCAGTTGTTCCAACTAGTGGGAAGTCATCTCTTGAAGGTCATTTTGTTAATACTAGATGTGGGGTTTGCATAGATATTTCTTTAATGGATCAAGTAATTGAATTGAATCAAACTGATTTAGATATTAAAGTTCAAGGTGGTTTAGGTTGGGAAGCTCTTGCCGATTATCTTGATGATTATAAACTTTTATTTCCTATTGATCCAGGTCCCGGTGCTACAATTGCTGGTATTTGTTCAAATAATGCTTCAGGTACAAATGCAACAAGATATGGAGAATGTTATAAAAATGTATTGAGTTTAACTGTAGTATTGGCTGATGGAACTATTATTAAGACCAAAAATAGACCGAAAAAGACAAGTGCTGGATATAATCTTAATAGTTTATTTATTGGTAGTGAAGGTACCTTAGGTGTGATTACTGAAGCTACTCTTAGACTTTATGTTAAACCAAAATTAGAACGAGTTGTGGTTGTTCCTTTCAATTCTATTGAATCAGCTGCAAAGTCAGTAAATAGTTTCCTTTTAAATGGTATACAACTTAATGCAATTGAACTTTTAGATGACAAGATGATGCAGTGTATAAATAAAAGTGGTGAAACCTCTAGACAATGGCAGGAGAAGCCTACCTTATTTTTAAAGATTGGTGGATCTAATCCTGAGGTCGTTCTGTCGTTGGTTAATCAAGTAGAAGATTTATGTAAAGAACAAAATAATGCAGGATTTGAATTTGCTAAAAATGAAGAAGAAACTGTTGAACTTTGGTCTGCTAGAAAAGTAGCTTTATGGTCAACAATTAATCAAGGAAAAGCTGTTGATCCTTCTATTCAATTATGGACGACTGATGCAGCAGTTCCAGTATCAAAACTTCCTAAGTTTCTTGAAGATACAAAGAAAGATATTGATTCTCATGGGTTATCTAATACTCTAGTAGCTCATATAGGTGATGGGAATGCTCATAGTTTTATTCTTTATACGCCTGAACAAAGGGATATAGCAGAGGAAGTGGTTGATAATATGGTGAGAAGGGCTATTGCTTTAGAAGGAACTTGTACAGGTGAACATGGTGTTGGTTTAGGAAAGAGACAGTTTTTATTAGAGGAAGTAGGAGAAGAAGCAGTCGATGTAATGAGAAATATAAAGATGCATTTAGATCCATTGAGGATCATGAATCCAGATAAGGTATTTGCCATAGATCCTAAAGAGAAGAGAAGTCATTGAATAGTATGTAGTAACATGGGTCGTGGAGAATTGAACCGTAGTACTCTAATATCTAACAATTAGGTTTCCCGCATCGCGTCATGACAGACATTAGACAAGACACTGTGTCTAGACTATTCTATGACGTAGCTTTTAAAGATCCCAATACTAGAATAAACAAACAAACACTAAACCTTTCTTCACAGTACATACGTCTATTCATAAATGAAGCGATTCAAAGATCTAACGAACAACGAATCATTGAAACACAAGATTTAAAAGGTGTTGACGGAATAGATAATATAGACAAAGTTAGAGAAACAGAAAAAGACGAAGTAGAAGAAGAGGTTCCAGATATAACGATGAATGAAGACGATATACAATCGAATCCACCTACACAATATGAACGTAATGATGATGATATTAATACATTAGATGCTAGACATTTATCAAAAGTTGCAGGAGTTTTGATTTTAGATTTTTGAAGGATTCCCCACTGTTAAGATATTCCATGAATCAACACGAAACTCTTTTTTCGAAAGGTTCAATTGTTTTATTGCAGAGGGTAATTTAGATGTAGCTGTACAAAATAAAGGTAATTCTAATGGTAAATTAAGTACTGTAGAATCGTTCTCTGTCTTCTTCACAATAACCTCTATCGGCAACAGTACCCAGTTATCATTCTCTTCAACCAAAGATTCCATGAAATCCATAGACGCATCCTTCAGTCTTTGACTATTTATCTTTCCTAATCTCATCACCAATTCTGCTCTACTCAATTTTGTTTGTTTCGTAAGATATGTGGTGGGAATTGATCTTATCGGATGGTCTTTCGGATTGTAGGGACCAATTGTGCCAGAGGAGATCGGAATGGTTGTTTGCATAGTAACATTTTGTACCTGGTATTCAAAAGGACATGAAATATTGAACTCCACCTGGGAGTTAATAGGATTAATTATATTCACAAGAAATGTATATGCTGTACCAATAGTTAATTCAGTGGGCATTGATTTATCTATTAGAGGAGATAGAGATATTTTTTGAATCCAATCATTGGCATTCCACTTTTCTATAAATTTTGTGGAAAGGATTTCCTCAGGTGGAACTACCAATTGATGATTACAATCAGAGCACCTGTATGAATATTTGCAAGTAAGTGTCTTAGGAACTGGTAGATTGTAATTTTTATAATCATTTACAAACATTTGTAACCCATTTAAAGACGTATTTCCTTGACTCTTTTCATTTCCATCCCACACCACAGGTTTGCTTGCTTCAAGTAGTCTCTCTAATTTGTCTATATCATCGAAATCATCTTTCTCTGGAACATTGATCTTCATTTGTTCTAATTTCTTCATCAAATTTCTCGGTACTCCTTTTGATCCTCTACCTTTCTTTAACTTACTGACTATGTTTTCACTTAAGATCTCATGGTTCACTCTATGAGTACTTAGATTCTTTAACGTTTCAAACGCTTCAAGATAAGAATTATCCTCAGCATATTCTGATTTGAGTATATTTAAAATTGACTTGGGTTTAGTGATTACCTTAGTCTGATGACGATACTCACAGAAAGTACATAAGAACGTGAACCTTTTCCCAGCCACTCCTTCTACCATCTCATCAGATAGACTCAACTCAAGCATTGACTCACATTCAGGACATACAAAACAATTTTTCATGCAATGGATCTCATTTGTTTCAGAATAGTCTGTCATACAACTACAACAGTATTTCTTCTCTAAATGACGCTGGGAACAATATTTACACTTAGGGATTTGGCATGAAGGACAGAAGGATAAATCATCCATGTCATTCCATTTCCTTCTATCTTTGAGGACATCTTCGTACGGTACTGTTCGGGGTGTACATGGACAGTATATAGTTGACTTCATACCGCGCAGCACTGGCCCTGATAGCTTAGAAGAGTATAAAAGGATGTAGACAAGAATGAATTGGGAGAAAGTGAAGAGACCTGATAGTACATATTTCTTCTTGAAGCATCTCTCTGTATGCCTTCATCTATTTCGTAACTCGCTTCTTCTTTTCCTCGTAGTTTTCTTATGTCAAAGGTATTCCCAGACATCGCTCATGACATCACATTAACACTCTGTACCTTTCTGATTTAGTAATTCCATACTTATACGGCACTTTCTTATTCATTGTTAGTGTCGGAATAATTCCGTGCCTTTCAATAAACTCATTAATTAGAGCGAACGTGTGTGACATAATTGTTCCTATTTGGTCCAAATATACTAGGTAGTATCATTAGTGCTATTATTACAAGACCAAGACCAACACAAAAGTCTTGGATATCAATGATATCATAAGATTAACATGTAATTACTTTTTAGACTTGCATTTTCCAGAATATGTCAAAATTTCTTGTCCTTCAAGTGGTTGCAAAATAAGGTTTTCTCATATGAAGGATAATAAGCATATGCCATGTGGACAAAAACGTTAAAAGTCAAACCGTATAAATACAGGCACGGATCATCATATTTGAAAAACCACTGTAATGTTACTAAAGGCTGTAATTGGATCATCCTTAATTTTAGGAGCTGTTGCTCGAGCTGTAGTAACCCCAGATATTCTACCAAGGGATCAAGACGTTCCAGGTAAATATTCTGTTAAAACTGGTTACTTTAAACAAGATGATGAAGATACTGATAATGATCTGTTTAATTTTCTTGATGAAAATTTCGGATTAGAAAAAGATGTAAAATGGTCAGATGTTATTGATAAGGTTAAAGAGTCGAATGAAGATCATAAGAAAAACAAATATAAATTATTCTTTCTTGGAAGACATGGTGAAGGGTATCATAATGTAGCAGAAGAGTTCTATAGTGAAGAAGCATGGGAATGTACTTGGCAAGAAAAGGATGGTAATGGTACTGTAAATTGGTACGATGCTTTACTTACCCCAAACGGTGAAAATCAAATTGAACAAGTTGCTAACTTATGGACTCAAGAATTAAAAAATGGTGCACCACTTCCTGAATCATTTTATGTTTCTCCATTAAGAAGAACTATACAAACATTTGATTTAACATGGAAGTCTTTGGTTACTTACACTGATAAGATTCCTACCCTTAAAGAAAATGCTAGAGAAAAATATGGTATTGGTACGGAAAGTAAAAGACATTCAAAATCTTATATTAAATCAACCTATTCTTTTACTAATTTCGAGGATGGGTTCACTGAAGAAGATGAATTATGGAATACTACAAGTCATGAACCAAAACAACATGCTGAGTATCGTGTTGGTTTACTTCTTAATGATATATTTGTCAATGATGATAGTGAAGTTATTTCTATTACCAGTCATTCAGGTACCATTAAAGCCATTTTAAAAGTTATAGATCATCGTAAATGGCCAATGAAAACAGGTGAAGTTATCCCAGTTATCATAGAAGCCTCTGATTTTGGTACTTACGAACAACCAGAATTAGATAAACCATGGGAAACTTTAGGTGACGATTGTAAGAGTTCATAGAAAATAGATAATAAATATTACAACCTTGTCTCTATTATATATTAAAGTGACCTACATAAAATCATCATCACCAAAATCATCATAACCTCCCATATCATCAAAAGTATCCTTTTTGAATGAACCTGCGTTAGTTTTAGCAGCTGGTTTAGCCTTCTTCTTACCTGCACCACCAATAGAAGTACCACCGGCTTTCTTTAATCTTTCAGCTCTTTCAGCTCTTTCCTTATCCTTAATTACTACATTAAGAGTGGAACTAACTTTTCTAGCATTTTCAACGGATAAAGGTTTTGTTAAATCTCTAATTAAATCAATAGCTAAAGATGAAGAATAATGTAAAAGAGATTCATTTGCAAGATTAGTTAAAGTAGTACTTAAAGCCTTTCTTAATTTTTCATAATCTTGTTTTGTTTCAGGTTCAAATAAAGGATGTTCACTAAGAGGAGTATCTTTAGTTAATTTTGGACCACCACTTAAAGCAGCAGCTTTGGCAGCAGCTTTAGCAGCTCTTTCTCTTGGATGTTCATTGATATCAAAGTCATCTTCATCATCAACTGCTAATTCACCAAATAAATCAGAAGCATTTTTTAAATCTGATGATAATTCAGCCTTTCTTAACATTTCAGCTCTTGTCTTTTCATCAACTTTATCAATTGCTAACTTGACTTTTTCACCAGTTTTACCTTTTTTACCTTTTGGTTCAGGTTTTTTCTTTGCAGCTTCTTGTTTCTTCTTAGCTGCAGCATCTTTTTCAGCTTTCTTTTTTGCTTCAGCTTCTTTTTTCTTTAATTCTTCTTCATCGGAATCAACATCCCATGAATCTAAAATTGGTTCATCATCTTCAACTCCATCTTCCCATGAAGCTGCAGCAGCATTGTTTGTTGGTACATCAAAATCTTCGTCGTCCCAGGACATAGTGTTAAAATTTTTCTTTTTCGACTCGCATTAGCATATCAAAGGACCACTTAGGACCATTAGGATAAGGTACTAAATTACACAAAGAACCCAATTTTTTACAAGGGTAAATAAGTGTTCAAGAATCCCTGTATTTCTAAAACCAAGCATATAGGGCTCAATCCAGACATGAACAGACTAAGTGCAAACCAAATTCATATTCCGAATGTGGACCTGAAGCCATTCTCAAAAGCAGGCGTAGTAGTAGATACAAGAGTTTTCATTGGAAAGAGTAAACTTGGTGGGACAGGAATATTCATACAAACACAAGAATCAGTTGAAGATTTAACTATTGCAAGAGTTCCTAATTCGAGTACTTTTAACTTACAAAGTTTATTAGCACGCATTGAAAGAGTAAGTCAATTTAATAAGGATGAAGGTGATATAGTTAAAAGTGTTCTTGGTCAATGTAGTGGTACAAATGAGACAGAGATTATTATCGATATACTTTTCGGGTTTATGATAATTCTTTCTTCTAGAACGGCTGACATTGAGTGCCCTATTCAAGAAATTGAGTTTTATCTTGAACTACTTAGTCAAACCAATTTAGACTCATTAGTTTCAAAGAATGATGATGAATTGGATGATATTTTAGTTGAGGTAGAAAGAAATAAGAAAGATCAACTTTTTCAAAAGTATCAACAAATTGCAAATTCTTTAAACCCTACAATTAACCTACCAACGTTTGATGAATATTATCATATAACCAACGTGATCAAATCACGAGTCCTTGAAATTCCACAAGAAGCTGAACCAGGAAGTGATGATTTTATAGTGAACACCACTCTTGTACCATTTATAGATTTTGCTAATCATCAATTCAATAATAATGCTTACTTTGATGTGGATAAATCCAATGGTGATGTGCTTTTAAAATATCTGGGTGGACCTGGAACTCATGAGGTTTGTATCAAATACTCAGATGTTGCTTGTGTACAAGATTTCGTATCAACTTATGGGTTTATACCCAAAGGTAAAGGCATCCCAGTGGTCTTTGAGGTTAAGCTCAATAAGTATGAGATCAATGAATTTATAAATAAAATTCAAAAGACTGATGATGTAAGATATGATCTCATTATGAAATGGCTAGAGATCTTACCAACTGTTCAATTCATCATCAAAGATGATAAAGTTGGTATTCATGTTAATCAAAATCCTATACCGTTATGGGCTATTTTCACACAAAAATATGAATATATTGATTGGAGAGGGAAAGTTCAAGTTGATGATATTAATGATGAAGATCTTTTGATTGACGGAGGTCCTTTTCAATCGATAGATCAACTTATAGAGTTTCAAGAAGAAAGATGTGATGTAGTGCAAGGTATTGATAAAATAGCAGTTAATCCAGATGAAGTAACTGATGTTAATACTGTAGAAGCTCTCAAGAAGTTCCACCAATTCATAAAATTGGTTTGCCATAAGCATCATATTAGAAAAGACACAGAGGGGTTTTCAAAAGAATATATAGATTTTAGAAACGATATATTTTCTAAGGTTCTTGAGCAGGAAGATTTGATAGATATAGAGGTTGATTACCTGTGGTATAAACCTATTGTAGTATATAATTTTGTATAAGTAAATGAAGAAATGAAGAAATAATGGTAGGCGATAGGGACTACAGTATTGTAAGAGAGGAACCGAGTCAGTTAGACACTACAATGCAAATGATCACACTAACTACATTCTTACATAGCTCATACGGCTATTACCAAGCCTTGACACTTTGTGTCATCAGCCCCTTGTTACAGCCGTTCATCCCACACTATTACTAACATTACTCATCGTTTCTGGATTATTCTATGATCATTCTCATTCTTTCTATCTCGTAATCACGGTGTTCTAGATGATAAAAATTTTGTCATGAGATCACGTGAGGATTATTAATGAAGAGTATAAAAACCACGCGCATTTCCAACATCAAATATCAGTTTCATATTAAAAATGGTTGCTACAATTTCAAACAAACAAGAATTCGATGATGCTTTAAAGCATGAAGGTTTAGTCGTTGTTGACTTCTTCGCTACTTGGTGTGGTCCTTGTAAAATGATTGCCCCATTATTAGACAAATTCTCTGGTGAATACACCAGTGCTAAATTTATCAAAGTCGACGTTGATGAATTCGGTTCAATTGCTCAAGAATACGAAGTTTCTTCTATGCCAACCATCTTATTATTCAAAGAAGGTAAAGTTGTTTCAAAAGTCATTGGTGCTAACCCAAGTGCTATTAAACAAGCTATTGCTAGTAATGCTTAAATATAGAATGTAATATAAGAATCACGATAATTTATTGTAGTATTTCTCTATTGGAAGAAAGATTGGTGAACGGGGAGAGTGAGTAACGTCAGTGTGGGGTTGCTGTGGATCTGATATATATCTGACATCTACCTATCTCGGCACTTCTCGGTAAAGATCATCTCGGTGAAGATGCCTACGTCATCACCGACCGGTCCTTATGAATATCGGAACTAAAAGATTTGCTATTCTCTGCCCATTATTTTTAACCCATCTAAAGGGTATGACCCTTCTTCTGCTTATCCCTTGATTTATCTCTATTACCCTCTCTTCATCCCTTTACGTTGGTACCTTAGACCAAACTGTGGCTTGTGTGTGTATACCGATATCCACTTGTCAACCTGAAATAGACAGTGTTCGTATTATAGATCTGCAGTAGATCGGTGTTATAAAGGAACACTGATGATCTATTAATAGAAGCATTCGCCATCAATACAAGCCTTCGGCAATGGTCATAATTGTCTTGTCGATTGTTTACATTGACGATTACATCACTTCGTTTAAGTATTGCCTGGTGATTGAATCGTGTAAGAGGCATAGTTGGAACGGGATTATCAAACAATCTCCGTGAAGAATGTACCTGTAGAATGGAGAACGATCTTATGAAAACCAGATCTACTCGTGTACCTACTCAACGTCTCTCGTCCTTTCCTCCCTCTACTCTCCCTCCACTCTCCCTCTACTCTCCCTCTACTCTCCCTCCACTCTCCCTCCACTCTCCCTCTACTCTCCCTCTATTCCTCCTTTATCTCCTATTATCCGTTTATTAATTATCTAAATATTTACTTCTAAATTCATTTATAGTTGGGTAATCAAAATTATACTGTGGATGATTAATATAATCAAACATCAAAACATCATAAATTGAAATATATTGTCTTAAATTTTGTACCATTGAAAGTCTTTGACTTCTTAAGGTATCAACAACATTTTCTACTGTGTTTTTTGTCACTGGATAGTGTTGATTAATAAGATGTTTCATGGTATCGATTGCAACAAATGTTCCAGTTCTACCACATCCTGCAGAACAATGAACTGCAGTATTAAATTCTTTAAGTCCAAGATCTTCAGTTAATGATTTCTTTAATTCTAAAAGGAGTAATAAATTAGAAGAATCTTCACAATTAGAATTATCCATCCATTCTAATAATTGTACTTGTAAAATTTGTCTTTCTACTTTGAAATCTCCTTCTGTAACTTTTACTCTTAAACTTCTAACAAAGATGTTTTCATTAATCTTGTCTGAGCTTTCGAGTTTAACGTCGATTTCATTATCGTTAGACTTGTAAATCCCTGAATTCCAATATGGTTCACATTTTGGCATTCCATTTTCCCAAACATCTGTAAGGCAAAAGATAAGACTGGTATTATTATTTATGAGCGATTTATAGAAATCACCAACAGTATGATCCATTGGTCCTTGAGTTGCAATGGTTTTAAATGTTGGACTTGTGATTGGTGTTGGACTTAATCCAAGACTTGAATCAACATATGATGCATTAATATAATCACAAATACCTGAAGGAGTTTCCTTACCAAAATCAATTAATTTGACTCTGGAATGTTCAAAAAGTAATATATCTTTATATCTATTCTTATATCCTTTTTCAATACCTGCTCCAAGTAAGAGGGTATCATCTTTAACATCAAAAGCTTTATTAAGACGATGTTTTTCAGTATCTTCAAGTGCATTGAATTCCTTAACTAATTTCTCTTCATCAACACAATCTTTTCCAAGCCATACTGGAAGCTTTGAGAAATCATTTTTATACTTTGCTACTAAATCAAATCCTAATTTCTTTTCATTTCTAACTTCTTCATTATGTCTTATTTTAAATGTTGGTGTACATGATATTGAAGATGGTAATTTAAAATTCAGAATTACTGGAGTACTTGATTCAACAGGAGAAATTTGTCTAAAACTTGGAATCTCATTCATAGAACTTGATCTAAATTTTGATAATGGTGATGTAACTGATAAAGTTGGTGATACAACTTCTTTTTCTTTGATTATAATATCTTTATATAAATCGGTGTCATTATTCATTAGTTCATTAATATTAAAATTTTGTTTACTACCTGTTTCCATTGGAACATTTATTTCATTAAAATTTTCGTTTAAAAGCCAAATTTTGGTTTCTGCTTTATATTCTTCAAGTAATTTTTTTATCATACAAAGGGCATTGTAACTATTACCTGAATTATCATAAATAAGAATACTTGGGAATCCATACTTCCCGCATGGTATACCTCCATGATGACTAAGGTTTGTATCAAGTTGTTCATTAGCTGAAGCATAATTGAAATATGTTTTAACAATTAACTTCTCATAAAGTGGTAATGAATTGATACATCTTTTGAATGAAAAATTTGGTCGTTTAAGAAGGGTAGTTGGTAAACAGATATTAATAGCATTTTTTATATGAGACTTTGCATAATCTGTAAATGATCTAATATCAATAATAAGTAAATTTGGAAGTCCGATTTCTTCGATATTCTCTAACTTAGACATCATCGAATTAAGTTGGTCATTATTAATTTGTTGGATCTTTGGTGATAATTTAAGGATTTGACTTACATAATCTTGAGTTGGTTTCTTTGGATTTACATCACCAAATGTTTTAAGTACTGGAGAACTTAGATATCTTTGTAAATTTGGAGGATGAAATTGAGTTGGAGTTTTAAAAGATTCAGGGTTCTCATTTATAGCTAATTTTGGTAATTCAATACTTAACTTTGTTGGAGATTCCATTGAAGTCATCAGATCGTCTCTACCTTTATGTTTTAAAAATAAAGAATCAACAGTTGATTCAGAAGTAAGTGAACTAACAGATTCATTATACTTTTTATGCATTAAAGGACTTGAGCTGATTCTACCGAATTTCTTAAAATAGAAATCGCTACTGTCATGAGAATTTTGATGGCTGTGATGAGATTCTGTAAATGATTCAGGGGTTGAAGTAAATGGGAGTGACGTTGAACCGGGTGTTACCGAGGATATATGACTATGGATATGACTAGTTTGGGGATTATTATATCTATCAGGTTGTGAATTAAAGTAATCATTACCATTACGCATATTAGGTGAACATGATGGCAGTTCAGTCATAATACAACTAGGTGAATAAACACCTGGAGATGATGACATGAATAAAAGAACTTTTGTTTAGTGTTGGTATTAACGGGTGGGGTTCGGATAATTCTATGTCTTCTATGTATTACAAATCTCGAGATTGAATTCCGTGATCTTACAATCTAGATAAACTTGAATATGAAGGGATAGATTATTCTGATTATTTGGTTTTGGGGTATTTATTCCTAAGATATATAAACCTATATAGAGTATCCTATAAGAATTTTATCTTAGATGGTAGTTATTTCTTATTAATTCTTTTGAAGACCTGATAGGTTTTGCGCAATACCGGGGCGTGTGTGAACCGCCTCTTATTCATCTGTTTCTGACATCAATTACGTAGACAACGCATTTTAATAATGGGATATTTTTTGGTGATGACTATGACGTAAATGGCGATGTGATCGAATTTTCTAGTTTCACCGGGTTTATTTCGGGGTTTTCAAGACATCAAACTACTCATTAACACACCTTCTTCAATCTCATATCTTTTTTAACTCTATCATATTAAAGTCTAGTTGAAGGGTTTATCATAGCCACGTACTCTAAAAAATTTTTTACGACAGGAATTTTTCCAAAAACGGAAGGTGGCCAATTCTAGATGCGAATCTATGAATCTATTTTTATTTCTAGCTGATCAATTTTGTGTCAATAGGAATAATTCCGATTTAGGTTGGGGTGGCTACAAATCGTAGCTTGTGCATGAATATGCAGAGTCTATCGGTTTCAGACCCTTTGTACTATTAAACTTTATCTTGAAGTATTCAACCGTCAGGTGATGAAACCTATTAATAGAATATAAAAAATATTAGGAGCGTGAGACGAGACATCTGATAACTATTTCTATGACGATTCATCACGAGGTATAGTCAAGCGCTTCACGGATTGCAATGCGGTAGCGAGCCTTGTGGGCTATTATTGTACACGCTACTGATAGCCTTAGCAATTACCGTCATGCTTCTTATTGTGTTAATTAACTCAATAATCTAGATATCAATTATTCTGAATCTAGGTTGGGAAACTTTGTTCTAGCTCCGGTTCTAGATCCTACATCACTATTAATAGTACTCATTTATTCATTATACACATTAAACCATACGTCACCTGGAACCCCGACCACTCTGTCGGCCTACTTCTCCTTGGACTCTTTCTCCTTGGACTCTTTCTCCTTCTTTTTCTTCTTCTTATCATCAGTCTTAAGCTTGATCCTAATCTTTGGTAAAGGTGGATGGTCCTCCTTCTCTTTCTCTTTTTCTTTCTCTTTATATGTTTCTGGCATCAGAACATTAGCACGTGACCTTCTCCTTTTAAGATTAGATCTTTGTTCCTTTTGCACTCTTTCCCTTTCCTTTTCCTTTTCGACCTCCTCATCATCACTGATCTCAATTAATTCAGGAATGTCTTCTTTTGTTTTATAATCATTAAGTAAATCTTCATAACTGGTCTTATCTTTGGTTACACCGTTTTTTATAAGTTTCTTCATTAATTCACTTTCTTCTGGAACAACATTTGTCTTCTCTAATGGCGATACAGATTTATCCATACTTGATCTATGAACTGTATTTAAAGAAGAACTTAAACCATTAAAATAAAGTTCATTGACATTCAAATTTTTATTAGGATCAATATTTCTTTCCCTGAGTATCTTTAATGATGCCAATCCTTCTTCATCTTGTTCAACATCATCAAGAATTTCTCCACATATTAATGCAGCTGCATCTTGTGATGTATATTCTTGAGAATGTGCTATACGACTATGATTTAAAAACCCTTGTGCCAGAGAAAAGTTGCTTCTTTTACATCCAGGACAAGTAAGTTTTACTATGATTCCATCGGTTCTTCTATAAAGACATCCAACTACTGAAGGTCTATTTGAAAATGGATTAATTGATGGTCTTAAGGAAGAAGTGGTTGATCTGGTACGATACGTATGACCAGTACCAAAATATCCTGGGGATTCAACATTAGGCTCATTCACAATTGTTTTCTCCTTTGGTGGTTCTGGTTGTTGATAATTTAATGATAATGATCTATTTAAAAGGTCATAATATTTAAGAGTAAAATCATTGGGTTCCATTTCGAATGAAGTTTCTCGAGGTACTTTATAGTAATTCCTTAAAGTTATCATTTGTGACTCACATTTTCCTATTTCTTCTTCTGTTAATGTGAGTTCTTTATGTTTTAATCTTATTTCTAAATCAATTTGATCTGTAATTATTTCTTTTAGTTTTGATAATGGTACATTTTTAAGTTTATCATCAAGTTGTTTATCGGTTATTTTTGGTTCATATCCTTCACTTGCTGCTTCATAATCACTTGACGATGGTGTTCCATTTGCCGCTCGATCCACAGTATTTGTGGGACTCACTGGAGTATTCTCAAATGACATGTGGAATGGAGATTATTATGAAAATCTAGTCCAATATAAATTTATATAGTAATACACGGATAACTTGTTTACCTGATACCTTGCCTTTTACTATGTTTCAGGTTTATTCTATTTCTTGTTAGGGCCAGCAATTTGTCAGTAAAATTAGTGCGGCAATTAGTATGGTCGTGTATTGCCCTAGTTTTGCAGTAATTTACTAAATTCAATTTCTACAGGAAATGATTTAAGTAGTTGTTGATGGGTTAGAGATTTACGAACGTCGAGATCCATTTCTTGGTATTTATGGATAGTGTAGGATCTGCGTTTGGTTTTAACAGTGAAATTGATAAACGTAGGAGAGAATAAAGGGGTAATGAGTCCCTTGACAACGGAATTACCAGTTGACTTAGATAAGAGAGGAAGTGATTTTTTGACTTCAGATTTCTGTTTCTTTTTGATTTTCTTTATCAAATCTCTTTTGTCGTTTATGACTATTTTTTCTTCGACTTCCTCTTGTTGTTGATCTGATTTTAAGATTGAAATGTCAAGTGACGTTTCCATTGTGACTTGAGATGGGCTTGGTGGTAGAGATATTTGGATTGATGGTTGGCTTTCTGTTGCGTATGGTTGAGCTGGTGTTGGGCTTCTTGGCTCAGTAAGCTTATTCTTCTCGAGTTCTTTTATAGGAGTTACTTCCAAATCTTTGGTTGTATTTATTTTGTTATTAATCTCAGGAGACTTATCCTTTTGCTGGATGACTGCAGCTTCTCTATTGAGTTGAGATTTCTTGACTGCCTTCTTTACCTTTCTTTTAATCGGTTTCTTGGTTATCTTCTTTTTTGCAGCCATTTCTCCAGCTTCTGTATCTTCCTTTTCCTTCAAATCAGAAACCTTATTCTTGTCTACCTTTTTCTTGCTTATCTTTTTCCCTCCAATCTTTGTACTAACCAAGTTTGTTGGAAACTCCTTATCCTTTTCAGCTTCCTTTCCAGGGTCCTCAATCTCGGGTTTCTCAATTGAAGAATGAATAGAATTGATCTCATCATACAATAATGCAAGTGACTTACCTGATATCATTTGTTCTTCATCATCAGTCTGCGTAGATTCTGCCTGTGGTGTGAAGGTTGGAGGAATAGACTTAAGCGATTTCAAAACCTTATCTATTGGCTTATTTGTTATATCAGTTTTCTCCTGATTGATTTCATCTTCCAATAGCTTAAGTCTTTGTACTGCTGTTCCCATTATCCTTTTTGGCTTTCGAACTCTACGGTCTTTTTTACCATATGCAGCTGCAGAATCAAACACATTTCTTAGATCTTGAATACTTACTTCGTCAGGTTCAACAATTCTCTCATCTTTTGGAAGCTGAAACTTCACTTTTCTTGCATCATCATTGTTTACTACAATTGTTAGGTCTACGCTAAGAGACTGTTTGTTAAGATACTTTTTGATCTGGGTGGCATAATTAAGCGCTGATTAAAATCACAAACCACAAAATTAAATCTAATCGCAATTTCTCAATCATCTTCGAATCCATGTCTGATAATATTATACTGCCATCTATAACCAATAGTGTTAATAAGATGACTATTCAAGATGCTGGAAATACTCAATTTGGGTATAATCCATCTATAGGAGCAGCATCTAATGAACTCAATCCTACAACTTCAAACCTCATTGTAAATAAAATGCATTTAGGTACAAATTATAGAGCTACCAATAAGAAAATCTTTGAAATAAGTTTATCATCACTTTCTTTTCTTTTCTGTGAAATCGTTGAATGGAGTCAAAAGAAATCAAAAGGTATTCAAGATCTTGAAAACAGATTGAATGGTTTAGGATACCCCATTGGACAAAAATACTTAGAATTAGCTAAATTAAGAGAAGGGTTTAAGTATAGTAAAAGAGAAATACGAATTGTTGAGATCTTGCAATTTATACATTCACCTTTATGGAAAGGTTTATTTGGTAAAGTTGCAAACGAATTAGAGAAATCTCAAGATGTAGATAATGAGTATATGATTATAGATGATTGTCCATTAGTATCGAAATTTGTTAATGTACCAAAAGATTATGGTGATTTGAATTGTTCTGCCTTCATTGCTGGAATTATAGAGGGGGTGCTAGATTCAGCAGGCTTTTATGCCAATGTGACAGCTCACACAATGGCTAAAGAGGGTGCACCATTAAGAACTGTTTTCTTGATAAAATTTGATAATGTTGTAATTGAGAGGGAAAACAGGAGATAGACAGAGGATTTATGAAAGAATTGGCCTCTTTCGTCTGTTGGTTCTAGTGCCATTCTTCCTTGTTTGTAACCCATTCGTTTGGTTTATCAGTGCCAACATCAAACGATAAATTACGGCCCATCAAGTCAAGGGTACAGTCTATACCGTTAGGCTCCCGCAAGGATCTCTAAGGATCCCCACGCATATACAAAACCAGAGGGTTCTTCACACGATATCCTGCTACCATACCACTGATTCACAGTATGCATGTATAGAATATAGTCATAAAATATAAAATTATCAGATCCAAAGGTGTCTCGCTCTATCTTGACTATCTTCAACTTTCTCACTTCTCACTTTCTTTCACATTTTTCACCTTCGACACTGTAAATAGATCACATTAGAATGGGGATAAAAATTCGTCAAGCAGATATCTATGATATACAGGCGATACAAAATGCCAATCTTCATAATTTACCCGAAAATTATCTTGCAAAATATTATATGTATCATGCGTTATCATGGCCACAAGCAAGTTTTGTAGCTACCACATATGATGAAATAGAAGAATGGGATGGAGAAATCGAACTTAAAGATATAGAGATCAAAGATCCAAAAGGTGATACAGCATACATCAATAAAGGAGAAAAAATTGTTGGATATGTATTGGCTAAAATGGAAGATGATCCAGAAGCTGAAGATAAAACACCTCATGGACATATTACATCATTATCAGTTATGAGAACATATAGAAGAATGGGATTAGCAGGGAAGTTAATGCGTCAAGCTCTTTATGCTTTATGTGAAGCATTTGGAGCCAAATATGTAAGTTTACATGTTAGAAAATCTAATAGAGCTGCTTTACATTTATATAGAGATACATTAAAATTTGAAGTTAACACTATTGAAAAATCATATTATCAAGATGGTGAAGATGCTTATGCCATGAGAAAAGATTTAGTATTAGAAGAATTAATGCCACATTTATATGAAAATGGTGATATAGATGATTTCGAAAGTAATTTATTAGAGTAGAAGGGTTATAGAAAATTATATCTTTTAATGTACATGCACTATTAATAACGTTCCTTCATTCTTGAGGCAACGGTACGTAAATTACCATAAACTTTACCCGGTGGTGAACCTAAAATTAAACTAACAACTGATTCTCTTGCCATTCTAATATGTTGGAATCCTCCTAATATATGAATTTTTGAATCAGCCAATACGATTCTTGTTCTTGTTGCATTCTCTATAGCAAACTTAGTCTTACCATCTTTACCAGCAATTCTACCAATTGCTCTTGATAAATGATCACCGGTTAAAGTTTTAACATCTTTAACTTCAAAAGTTTCAATATATAAATCATCTAATCTTAATAATGCTATAGCATCATCTACATCGAATCCTAAAGTAAAGGCTTTAACGAAATCAGCTCCTTTTTGTAAAGCTCCTTGATCTGTTGTACTTTTATTTGTTCTTAATTCCACAGTCTTTGTTCTTAAATTCATTCTAACTTGTAATTTTAAATGATCTACTAATGGAGGATATATTTTAGGCCAGGTATTCTTTAATGGGGTCATTCTGTGTGGTGGTACAGGTACTTTTCTACTTTCAAGTTTTACTTTCATACCACTTTTAGATGCTGCTGTAAATTTTGGTTTTCCTGATTCATCAAATACTACACCTGTAGTTTCTGATTTTTGATTAGTTGGTTCAGTTTCAGTTTCGGTGGGGATATTATTAACGTCAATCATTTCGTCGTCATCATCTTGAGTTTGGGTTTCAACCTCTCTCAGTACTGTTGGCTGGTTTTTCAAAGCTGTAGGAGCAGACATCTTATCTGAGATGAGTAAAAAAAAATCTCATCGCGAAAATGGTGATGATATGGGGGAGAGGGAAGACAGAGTAGAAGAGGGAAAGTGAAGAAAGAGGTAAGGAGTATAAGAGAAGGGAGCCAGATCAAGTAAGGAAGATGAAGAGGGAAGAAGTAAAGCAGACAGGAGGTGTAAGTGTAATTTCTGAGTTGGTGATCGGATATCAGGAGTAGGAATAGAGTAGTTACGTTATTACAAAGACTATTACATGTTTTCTTTATATGTGGACGGTTTGAGAGACCTCCTCTAGGGCTGATCACTCTTTTCTCTCTCTACCATTCCATTCAATCAGATCAATTTCACTCGTATTTCTCACTCTTAAACTTTCACCCTCAATCTCAGTCCTCAAATCCAATCCTCACCTTATCATGACATCCACTATACCTTACGATCCTGATGAGTTTGAAGATAACAATCCATTTGCAGAACCAAGCCATCAGACTTATAACCAACAAGTTGAAGTACAACCTCAAAACGAAGTAGAACCTGAACAACCTGAAACCACAGACATCACAAGTAATGAAACCGAGAATCCAGGAACTCTTACTCTTGACGAGCAAAAGAAACTTATACCTGAAAGATTCATCTCCAAATATAAACTTCAATTCAAACTTAAAGCCATTGAAAAGAATAAACCCGGAAATCCAATCTTAAAATTCGATGCAGAAGTAATCAATTTACCAAAATATAGACAATCTAAATATAAAGAAATTCGTAGAACTTTTCAAGAAGTTAGCAAGTTTAATAAATACTTATCAGTTTCAAATTTAGAATGTTTTGTACCACAAATAGCATCAGCTATAACATCATATCCAATGGGAGGAGAAGATGAAAATAAACAATTAATGATAATATGGCAAGAATGGTTTGATAGAATAAGTAGAAATCCAATTATAATACGTGATGAAGAATTCATCCACTTTATAGAAAGTGATTTTGGATATTCAGTAATTAATTCTAATCGTAAATCTTCAATTGCAAGTGGTATAATGAGGAAAACCTTAAAACAATTATCAGTACCTTATGATCCATATGAAGAATTGGCTTCGTTTAGACCACTTATAAAAGCATGTTATTTAAGTTGTCAAAAACTTGAAAGACTTTTAGATAAAAATTCTAAATGTGAAAAACAATTGGCAACATTAATTGGAGAATTATCATCAAAATTAACCAATCTTAGTCAAGTTGAATTTATTCATCCAGGGATGAAAAATATGTGGGAAAAACTTGGTAAAATCAAATTGATTGAAGCAGATTTAACTCTTATTCAATCATATAATGATATGGGAATTTTAGGTGATGGATTAAAAATTTTTATTGAAGATTTTTATCAAATTAAAGAAGCACTTACAAATCGTCATTTAATTATGAGAGATTTTATTCTGGCACAACAACAAACTAAATTAAAACATTTAAATGCTAATAAAATTAAAAATAAATCATCATTAGATCCAATTAAAGTTGATGAAGCTTTAAGATCTCTTGAATATGCTACCAAAATTGAAGAATCTCTTTCTTTACAAGTTAAAAGAATTAGTGGAGAAATGATGTTTGAAAGAAATGAAATTATTGACCACACAGAATTAAAATTCCATAAATTACTTAAAAATTTTACATTAAATAAAGTTGAACATCATAGAAAAATTCTTAAACATTTAGAAAATATTAGACTTGATATAAGAATTGTTGATGATAAAGGAGGATTATCAAGACTTAATAGGGATAATTTAACCAATTTAAAACATAATCTTACTCAATCTCAACAAACTAATGGAGATTCATGGTCATCAAGAACATTTAGATCATTAAATGAAAAGAAAGAACCAGAATCAAAAATTGAAAAAGATGATGATGAACAAGTTGATGCTAAAAATGCAGCTAATATATTAGGAGTTGCAACTTTTTAAAATTTTATATATTTAATAAACTAGTTAACTAAAAATCTCTTTTCAGCTTCTTTCCAATTGATAACATTCCAAATAGCTTTAAAGTAATCAGCTTTAACATTTTGATATTGTAAATAATAAGCATGTTCCCAAGCATCAATTGCAACTAATGGAACTAAAGGACCAGTAACAGTATCTTGATTATAAGTTGTAACAACATCTAAAGCACCATTTTCTTTATTTTTAACAATCCAAGCCCAACCAGAACCTTGAATACCTGCTAATTTAGTATTGGTTAAACCAATTAAATTATCAATTGATCCATATTGTTCAGAAATTTTTTTACCTAAATCTGAATCACTTGCTGGTGGTTCACCCCCACCTAATTTTTCTGGAGCTAAATTCTTCCAAAATAAACAATGATTAGTATATCCACCACCATGGAAATTAATGTTTTTTAATAATTCAACAGTCTTTTTAACTTCTCCTTTAGCTGAAGCTTCTGCGTGTTGTTCAATGGCTTGGTTATATCCATTAACATAAGTTTGATGATGTTTAGTATGATGTAATTCATTAATTTGTCCAGAAATATGTGGTTCTAATGCACCATAATCCCAATCTAAATCTGGAAGGGTGACTTTAGTTCTAATTGAGCCAATTGATTGATAAGTTCTAATATTACGAATTGCTAATCTTGATAACATTTTATAGGTTTTTTTCTTATTGCGATTTTTAGTATATTTATAATCACTGAATTCTTATTGCTCTGCGAATTTAACTTTTATTGGATAACACCGGTGGAATTTTTTATCCGAAATTGTGGAGTAATGTATATTATCTATAGATGCCAAGGGGTGGGATAGGATTAGAAGTTAATTTGTCTTCCGTTATTCCCGACTTCCTTTAACCGTCTTCCCGTAATCACCGACTTATCTCAACTATGTCTTATCTCATGCTCATTCTCTCCTTAATTACGTAAAGCTCTTAATCTCTCTGCTAACTTATCTTCCTTTTCATCTGTCATATTGGAAACTGGTGGACTATTTATTTCAACTTTTGTATCATTTAATCCTTGTTTCATCTCTAATCCTGCTTCATCTGCAATTTGA
Source organism: Yamadazyma kanchanaburiensis (assembly GCA_030555785.1). Classification (NCBI taxonomy): domain Eukaryota; kingdom Fungi; phylum Ascomycota; class Pichiomycetes; order Serinales; family Debaryomycetaceae; genus Yamadazyma; species Yamadazyma kanchanaburiensis. Next base: position 209,026 of record JANIVJ010000005.1, on the reverse strand, counting down.
TTCATTAAATCATCAACTTGATCTTGTGGTGTAGTTAATGCATTAACATTATTTGTTGTAGCTTCATAATAATTCGTCAGTGCATCTAAATCTTCAAATTGAGTTTCAAACTTATCCATCACCATAGAAATCCTTTCAAGATTCATGGTTTGAAGAGCTTTATCCATACCTTTAATAACATTCGACATATTACCTGTTACTGATCTCATTGTAACTGCTGTTTGAACTCTTGAAGCAACTGCATCAATACGAGATGAAAGTCGAAGTAAATTAACTCTTTCATTGGCTTTACGTATAGCATTTTGAGCGTATAATTGAGCAATATCATTATTACCTTGAGTCATGGCTTTTTTAACTTTAGCCTTTTCTTGAAGTTCTTCTTTAGCTGCTTTTGATGCTTGTTTATTCAACTGCTTTGCAGTGAATTTTAATTGAAATAATGATTGTTCTAATCCTGCCATCTTATCTATTGCGGTATAGGAGAAAAGTGACTGCGAGGGTGGAGGTGGAGGTGAAGATAGGCGAGACAAGAGAAAACTGAGTTATGATTATCTATTCTAGTCTTCTATATACACTAATCAAGTTCAGGGGAATCTGGCATATCGGAATCACTATTTCTTCTTGGGTTATTTCCTACATTGACTGTTGGATCAGTTCCTCCAGTCCCACCCAATTGTGTAAAGAAACTTGAGACTCCCTCAGATACACCAGGAAGGTAATCTCTAACAAATTCCAGTACTAATCTTTCTGTGCCATCGTCTCTACGTCCTGGTAAGGTTGGTCTAGGAGGTTGTGTAGTTCTTGTAGAATTAGTTCTTGTAGTTCCAGTTGGTGTAGGGTTTGTATTTGTAGATCTAGCAGGTCTAGTATCAACAGATATTATTGGAGATGTAGATCTTGGGGCTTGAACACTTCTTGTAACAGCAGTTGCTTCACTTGCAGCTAAACTTTGAGAAGCTTCTTGATTTAAAATTCCTGGACGAGTTGAATTAACTCTATTTGCAAGAGATCTAAATGATGTAGGGGTTGATGATGCTGGAGGATAAACATATAATTCCATTTCTTCACCGTTTGCTTCTTCAGATAATATCTTAGCACATTCTTTTGTATCATTAATACAATTTAAAATTTCTTGTTCACTAAATCTTTGTTGTCTTGCTCTTGTTTCAGTTAATTGAACACTTCTTAAAATTTGTTCGACAAATTGAGGTAAAGTTGATTTAATTTTATTAATTTTATATTCTTGAATATGAATATCATCATCAGGGAAATTTTGTGGTAAAACTTGACCTGTACAACATTTAAGAGCAACTGAATAACATTTAAGTGATAATAAACTATTCCCCATATAAAGTTGAGCATAAGCTAATTGTACCCAAGCAGGTGTTGAAGAAATATCATAAGTTAATGCAAGATTAAGGTCTGTAATTGCTTCAGGGAAACAAGTTAATCCAATAAATGCAATGGCTCTATTAATTAATAATTGTGGTAAATTTTTTTTAGCATCACCTGAACAAATTTGAATGGCTTCTGTATAAATTTTAATAGCTTGAGCATATGCATAATTTGTCATTAAATTATTACCTTGTTCTCTTAATTTTAAAACAACTTCTGAACTATTTGCAACACTTTTTGATCTGGTAATTAAAAATTCTGTATTAGCTTTGAGTAATTGTTCGAATCCTTCGTATAAAGATTCTAATGGAACATCATCAATATTTACCTTTGAATAATTTTCTAATTCTTTTATAACAACATTAATTCTTTCAATTAAATAATCACGATGATTAAATACTTGTGGATATGAAGATACAGATTTCCTAAGGAATGATGCAACGAATGATGATAACATGATGGTACTTTCTCTTGAAGCTAAACCATGTTTATTCCAAATGAATTTATAATTCCATTCAAATGCATTTCTTAATATAGAATAAAAGGCTTTCCCAAGATCATTTTCTCTATCTACTATATAACTTACAGGTCTATTCTTTTTTGTAGCAAAATCTAATAAATTTGAAGTAGATAATTTTGTTGGAATTGTAGTTGAATTTATATCAATACCTAATAAAATATTGGCAAATGAATTTGTTAATGATTTAGAAGGCAACCCCCAGTTTTTAGAGTTCTCTATATCGAGTTTAACATGATATTTCATGATATCTCCAAATACAAATTGAATAACTGAATCTAAATGATAAATAAGGTCTTGAGTTTCAATACTTAATTTATCTTCTTCCATATTATCTTCACGATTTAAAATGTCTTTGAGTTCTATTTGTTCTTTTAGAACTCTTAAATGTTCTCTCATTCCACTTGCAAATGCATATCTATAAGCTTCCGAATTAGCAAGTGGATCTGTAAACTCCATAATGAATATTTAAGTTGCGTAGTTTCTGCGAATTTTATCATTCAAAGATATTTATGGATTTTGAGAAGTTGAAATCCACTGACAATTGTACCAAATCTTCGAGGATAAGAGGTTTCTTAAGACTCTCAAGACTTGCTACTGATGATACTGTAAGACAACATCTAAATGATAAAAGTGGGTCTTGTGAGACTTACTTTAAGACTGTCATTACACCAGAATGGAATAAAAGAGCTGAACTAATTGATTATTGTGATAAATATTCTAAACAACTTCGTAATGAAATTGAATCTACAAAACCAATTGAAGAACATCCAGATTTCGACTTAAGAACTGATCCTTATGCTTTAAAGAATTATAAGGAACATTTAGAAGACAAATTTCAAACTGTTGAGAGAATAGAGAACTGGGTAAGAAATGAAAAATCGGTTGAAGGTATTTTGAAAGAACAGACAATAGAGATATTTAACCAAAAGTGTGAATATAGGGATTGGGCTAGTGTTGGAAAAGAAAAAGCCAAATAGCATTGTAAATAGTAAAGACTAAAAACTGTAAATAGAGAATAAATCCTTTCTATATGTATATTTTAAGACCATCTATATTACATTGTCTAATTTTTATGAGCAGCAGCAGCAGCAGCGTAAGCAAATCCTTTTGATTGTTTCTTTTCTGTTTTGTTATTTGATTTTGGTCTAGGTGTTTTCTTCTGTGATGCTTTAGGTGGTGACATTTTTGGTGAGTTTTCAACTTTTGGTGAACTTGCAATCCTTGGTGATCCATTTTTTTTAGTATCATTTGCTGCTTTGGCAACCATATCTTTTGCAATCAATAAGCAATCAATCCATCCATAATCACCACCTAATTTAACTTCTTTACCAGATTTATCAACTACTGCAACCACATCTTTAAATGATTGAAATTCAGGACCAGGTCCAATTCTTTTTAAAAATACCAAATCACCTCTTTCTCTAATTAATTCAAGGATTAAATATCCATAGACATCTTCTCCATTATCTGGGATATCTTCATCACTATCCACAGCAACAGATTCGAATTCATAATCATACATCAGATAATCTCCTCCTTGATTGGCTTTAAGATCTATTAACATAACGTTTAAAGATCCATCAATAAAGAATACTCTTGCCATGTTTGTAATTATAGTAACCACAGGTTTTGATGTTGATTTGAGAGTTCTTTGATGACTAGTAATTAATTTCTCAATTACTTCATCTGTTAATTTTTGTCCTTTCCTAACACTACTATCTAATTGCAGTTTAAGTATAACATCAAGTTTAAGTATTTTTTCATTTGGCATTAATAATCCTGAAACTTCTTTAAATTTGATTTTGAATTGGGCACCTTCTTTCTTAGGTGATGCAGGTCTTATAGTTTTCTTTGGAGATGGTTGATCTCCTATTTTTAAATTAGAAATAGCAGCAGCAGCAGCAGCAGCTTGATCTTTGTTATATCCATTTTGATTAGTTCCAAGTTTATAAGGTTGAGTTTCAGATGGTTGTCTAACAAGTTTTGCCTTTGGACTCTGGGCTATTTGTTTATATGAGTGGTTAGACGAAGGTCCAGGTCTTTGTGGAGACTGGGCATCATCAATAGCGATACCCATACCTTGATAAGAAGGAGAAAAGTTCATTGGTTTTGGTGGGATTTGTGATGTTTGGGGCATTTGGGATGTTTGGGCCATTTGTCCCGGTTGTCCCAGTTTAACAGGCATTTGTGGTACATGCTGATTGATTGCTTGTTGAGTGATTTGATTTATTGGTTGAGCCAATGGTACAATATTCGAAGAATTTTGACCAATTATACCTTGTGGAGATGTTTGTATACCTTTTGGAGGTGAAGTTTGCATATGAGTTGGACTATAATTAATCATTTTTTTCAATTTTGATGCAGGTTCATAAGATTTTTTTGCTCCAACAGTTGGAATTAAATTAAAGTCAGAACTTTGAATTTGGGAATGTAATCTATGATGAGAATTTGATTTATTTAAATCTCTATTAGAACCAGTCTTAATAGTTGGTGTAAATGAATTAAATCCATTAGAATTTGGTTCGTATGGTTCAAACCTTGGAACTTTTCTACCCCAAATATATGTTGGATCATTCCATTGAACATTTCTAAACCAATTACAACCTTGAATTTGTGGAATTGTGAGTCGATTATTTGGATCAACTTGTAATAATTGATCAATAATATTTGTAACATCTGAAGGTAGTGGTAAATTTGGTTTATAAGAATATTCAACATTAATGATTTTTTCAAATGTTAAATATTCTGTTTGTCCTTTAAATGGTGGTACTCCATTAAAAAATTGATATAAAATACATCCAATTGCCCAAAGATCTGTTTCGAATCCACAAATATTATCTTTTAAAAGTTCTGGTGGAACGTATTCTGCTGTTCCAACAAATGATCCATGTCTACCAGGAGAATCATTTTCAATATTTTTATTTAATTCTAAATTATCTTGAGGTTCAGAATCTGTTCCTAATAATTTTGCAGCTCCAAAATCAGTGATTTTTAAATTGAAATCATACCCTACAAGAATATTTTCCGGCTTAAGATCTCTATGAATAACACCCTTTGAATGAATAAACTTAACAGCATCAATTATTTGACACATATAAAAATGCAGTACGGTTTCACTTAATGAACCAAATTTTCTTATAATAGAAAGAAGTTCTCCATACTCTGCAAAATCAAGAACAAAGAATAAACTCAGGTCATCTTGAAAGGTGTAATACAATTGAACAATTCCCGGATGCTGTAAACCCAATCTATGTAGAGTGGTCTTTTCTATATTAACATATTTGATTTTATCTTCGGTGACTATATGTCTTTTAGATAAGACTTTTATGGCATAAGTCTTTTTGTTATGTAAGTCGACAGCAGAGTAGACTGTTGAATAAGAGCCTTCTCCAATTGTTGCTCCGAATTGATAATCCCTTGCACTTCTTTTACCTAAAGAATTATTTTGTCCATTTGATCCAGGAAGTTTTTGATTTTGATTTGGTGGTACAGAAGTCCCTGACATAATATGGGACTATAAATGTTCTGAGTCAATGCGATAAATGAATGGCCAGGTTGTCCGAGTATAAAATCGGTTTGATCGGTATTTGATCTGTTAATGAAGTGTTACTAACTGAACAATTTGGTTCTCCTAACTTCGCGAGAGGTCGAGGTTGTGAGGTGGATGCGAGATATGCGAAGGAGTAGAGGTAAGCCAGGAACTGGACCTAATTTTCCCTTCCACCACACTCTACTTCAGCTTACCATATTAGAGGGGTCACTTAAAGTACTTTCATCTCCACCTTCTACTATGTCTTATTTCATTACTATACACTCTTCTTCTCTCATTTCATCATACACTCTTCGTTACTAACCCAACATACTTATCATGAATCTCTTTATTGAAATAATCCTTGATACTATAATCTATATCTTCACAAAGAATCTTTTCTGGCTCTTCATAATAAACATGTTCCTCTATATCAAATAATTTATATGCATAACCCAATTCTTTGGCCTTTTCCATTAAAAACTTATACAACTCTTCATTATACTTTTTAGCATATTTTATCACATTAACTTCTGGTATATCCAACTTAAAGACCTCCACCAAAACAGATTTAGATCGTAAGATATTTATCACAAGACTATACTTCAACCATTTGTGCCTTTTTATCATTCTCTCATAGAATCCAACAGTCATCATATTTTCACAGTCGAAATGAATCGGTTTGAACGCTTCAACAAACTCCTTCTTATAATAAGTGGCACTTAAGAATGTAGAAACACAAAAATGACATAAGTCATATTTATCATTATCTTTAAATAAGTTAAAAATATGTACACTAAAATTCATATTTGTTAGTATCCCATGGATCACAGAGTCCCTATAAGAAGGGATATCCAAGTCACCCAATTCATGTATATTCCCATAATAAGCTGCTTCTACCTTTTCCAGATCCATAGTTAATTCTGGGTGGGAACCCTAAGATATTTATACGAAAACGTTCAACCGGACACGACCCCATGGGGTATAGAATGGAAAGATGGTGTTTAGCTTGAAGAAAAAAGACAGAGCTCATGAGCTTTATTGAGAGCTGATGGGGTGGATATAAAGATGACAGACTTCATATACAGCTAATTATTGACCCAAGGTCTTGACATTGCTGTTCAATTAAGAAATTCTTCATCTTAATGACTCACATGTCATAAATTTCTTGTTAGTCACCTCAATTGATCATGAACAAGTCAGAATGGGAAATGTGTGGTTGCTTATATGGAGACGATAGGTATATAGACGAAAGTACTCAATTGAGTTTCGATATGCTATGTTTAGTATGCAATGCTCTTGCTAAGAATTTATATTTCAATAATAAGATGTTCAAAAAATTAAAGACGAATAAGACTTTTGGAATTCATTCTGGTGAATTTGATATCATCGAAGATTTGAAGTATGATGACCCACCTTATGAAGATGATTACAAGTCGTTATATGATATTGAGTATCTTGAAGATAAGATTCAGTATGATTTAACATTTCTTTGCTTAGTTTTTGGGAATCCTGATGAAGTCTAGGGTTAACAGAGTAAAGAGGCTAAGAAGTTAGAAAAGCTTTAAGATCCTAGAAGAGGAACAAGAAGGGTATGATGATTATCAAGTAATAAGTATAGTGTAATAAATAGCAGAATTGGAAACAAGACACGAGAGATAGAACAGATAAATTGACGCTTATATTTCTAATTAGTTTCTTGTAAAAGGGTTCTCATTGCAAGAGATCCAGTATATATAGATTTTTGTGGTCTAATTGGATAATTGATTTCATCAGCTTTAAAATCTGGTGTTCCATATCCACCACCACCTGGTGTCATAATAACAATTCTGTCACCTTTTTGAAGTTTAACAGTACATTTACCAGGTAAAGAAATTGGTTTATAACCATTTTCACTCTTTTTGAACCAGAGATTTCTACCTCTAGCTCCATTATCTCCTCCTTTCATACCATATGGTGGTAAAGATCTTCTTTCCATTAAACATGTAATTTGAAGATTTGGATATGTGAACTCAATATCTCTTATAACACCATCTCCTCCTTTATGATATCCTTCTCCACCACTACCGGTTCTAACTCCAAACTCATGAACAATAACTGGATATCTTCTTTCAAATACTTCTGTATCTGTAATTCTTGTATTGGTTGTATGAACTTGAACTGCTGATTGTCCATGTTTTCTTTCCTTTTGATCTTTATCAACTGCAATAGCACCAGCACCACCACAAATTGTTTCATAATATCCAAATCTAATATTGTTTTCTTTATCATCAATACCAAAGGTAAAATTATTACAAGTACCTTGTGAAGCAGCTGCTGCTTCAAAAGCTTTAAGAACTACATCAATAACTCTTTGAGTAGTTTCAACATTACCACCAACAACTGCTGCCTCAAATGATGGATCAACAACTGATCCTTTTCTGGTTTTTAATGTAATTGGAATCAAACATCCATTATTTAATGGAATATCACTACTAATTAATGATCTTAAAACATATAAAATAGCTGAATAAACAATTGCTTTTGGAGCATTTAAATTACCATACATCTCATCACCAGTCTCTGTAAAATCAAATTCTGCATCTCCTGTATCTGGATTAATAGCAATTGTAAGAGCTAATGGGGTACCATCATCAAGATAATCAACTGCTTTAAGATTCTTTCCTTGGAACTTTTTGTATGCAAGTCTTAAAAGATTTCTAACTGCAATTTCAGCAGTAGATTGAATACCTCCCATATATAAATCAATAACTGGTACTGTGAATTCATCAACAAGATTTTGAAGAAGTGTGATACCTTTATAATTAGCACTTACTTGTGCTTTAAGATCACTTATGTTATCATTTAATGTTCTTGTACCAGAACCACCTGGGTGTTTTGCAGGTTCATCATATAATAATCTTTTAACTCCTGCTTCATCAAATTTACCATCTGTACATAATTTATGACTAACAATAGCAGCTCCTTCATCATAAATAGTTTTAGAATCACTTGGCATTGAACCTGCTGAGATACTTCCAATATCTGCATGATGTCCTCTTGAAGCAACCCAAAAAATTGGCATATTATCCTTATCTAAAACTGGTGTAATAACTGTAATATCAGGAAGATGACTACCTCCAGCAATTGGATGATTGGTTACTAAAACATCACCAGGTTTAAGATCAAATTGTACTTTCCCATTAACTTCTTTCTTATATAAATCAAGTTGATATTTAACTGCAAAACTCATACTACCAAGATGAATTGGAACATGTGGAGCATTAGCAACTAAGTTAGCATCTTTATCAAATATAGCACAACTGAAATCTAATCTTTCTTTAATATTAGTAGAGATTGATGTTTGTTGTAAGGTTCTACCCATTTGTTCAGCAATAGACATAAATCTATGTCCAAAAACAGATAATTGAATTGGATCAATAACTGAGCTAGAAAGTTCTGCTCTTTTACCATGTTTAACAGTAATCAAAACATGACTTGTTAAGATATTAGCAATAGAGTTTGGTTCAACTAATAATGTTTGAGTTTCATCTAAAATAACTGCAGGTCCAGGAATTTTTGATCCAACTTTTAATTCATTAAGTTTTAAGATTTGAGTATCTTGCCAACCATTCTTATCAAAATAAACAGATTTAGTAACACTTGATGGATCAATTTCAAAAGTCTTCAAATTTCTTAACTCTTCATATGGATTATGTATTTGTTTGTCTTTACTTTCAACAACAAGTAAAACTTGAATATCATCAACAATAACGTTTCTGTCTAAAGTAAAACCAAACTCTTTTTGATGTCTTTCAATGAACTTCTTATCAGCATCATTCTCACCTTCTATTTTATTGATTAATAAATGAGTGTCTGATCCTACAAATCTCATATTAAGATATGATTCAATACGTGTATCAAAAGCTGTTAATCCTTGGTCAACATAATCTTTTTGTGCTGAATCAATAAGTTCTTGAGTTTTCTTATCAATGAATGAATAATTCTCTTTGGTATATGCAACAGAAGTTGGCGATTGTTTTTCAATCACAATATCAGCCAAAAAAATCCCATAAGCAGAAAGAATTGATGAGTATTTATGAATTGCAACATCTGTAATACCTAAATTATTAGCAAGAGAAACAGCAAATTGACCACCAGATCCTCCGAAACATGCTAAATTATGTTCTGATGTACCATACCCTTTTGATTCAGTAATTGTTCTAATTGGTCTTGCCATTGATTCTACTGCAACATTCAAAAATCCCAAGGCAACTTCTTCTGGTGTGAACTTCATCTTAACATCATCACTTTTGTTAATTTCTTCGGTTAATTCTTTGAATTTTATAGCAGTGATTTCAGTATCTAAAGGTTCATCTTGGTTTGGACCAAAGATTTTTGGGAAATATTCTGGAATTAATCTACCTAAGAATAAATTGGCATCAGTAACAGTTAAAGGACCACCTTTTCTATAACAAGCAGGACCCGGGTCAGACCCAGCTGATTCAGGACCAACTACAAAGATTCCATTTTTCCAAAATAACATTGAACCACCACCAGCTGCAACGGTTGAGATATCTAATTGAGGAGTTTGTAAACTAACTTGACTTACAACAGTCTCATAAATATGTTCTAATACTCCAGAATATCTTGCAACATCAGTACTTGTACCACCAGCATCAAATCCAATTGTAGCTCTTTTTGTTTCATGATCATAACAAGTTTCTCCAAAACCAACCATACCACCAGCAGGACCAGAAAGAATAGCTTTTAAACCAGTGAACTTATACCAAGGACATAAACCTCCATTACTTTGCATGAATAATAATTTATTACCAAAGGCATCTAAACCACCTTCAAAACCTTTACCAAACCCTTCAATATATTTTCTAATAACTGGTGATAAATATGCATCTGCAACTGTGGATGATGCTCTATTGACAAGACCAATCATTGGTTGTAATTCATGACTTACTGATACTTGGAATCCAATTTTTTTAGCAATTTCTGCTATTTTACTTTCATGTTCTGGATAAGCATATGAGTTAACAAGACATAAAGCAAGGGTTTCATATTCTCCTTCTTTATAAAGGTCTGTTAAGTTCTTCTCTATGACTTCATAATCAGGTTTTTTCAAAATTTGAATTTTGTTCCCAGTTGGTCCATCAATGATCAGAGGATCAGATTCATCAATTAGAAGTTTATCACCACCACCTTCAGAAAATGTAGCAATGGTAACTCTTTCATCAATTTCAACCACCTTCTTTTGTAAATGGCCTAATTTTTTGGCAGTTAAATCAAAAATATTTGGTCTGGTTTGGTTTCCAATAGTTAAGACATCTTTGAAACCTTTAGTAGTCACAAGACAAACATCTGATCCCTTTCTTTCTAATAAAGCATTGGTAGCAACAGTTGTACCCATTCTAATACTATCAATTGAATCCAATTTAAGTTTTTCATCTTTCCCAATTTTTTTTCCCAGAGCTTTCTCTAAGATCAATCTTATACCTTCTGTGGGGGCATCTGGATAATTCTTTGGATCTACAGATAAGAGCTTGAATACATAATCTTGTTGATCTGGAATCTTGGCAATGAAATCTGTAAATGTTCCACCTCTATCTATAGCAATTTGAATACCTGTCATTCTTTATAAAACTTATAATATGGACTTTGGTCTTTTATATATCAATGAGGTAAGTGCCCGGTTGGCTTCGCGATCGGTACTTTTGTCAGATCTGCCGATCAATCGGTACAAATTGCGTTTTTTGCCGATAACTGGAGGAGAAGAATTTGACTGGGGTATGTACTAGGGATTGTAAGAGAGAAAGCCTATCATGTGAGGTTGTTGTATACAGAATGTGCTTATCCATATATTCCATTTCCCTGTAATCTCTTCTATTTATACTCTTACATATAACTTTACTCATTTGCAGTAATCAATACTGCGTATATATTAATAAATTACCATACATAACGGAACCATTTCTCTTTTTCAACATCAGTTAAATCTAAAGCATCTAAGTCCTCATCAACATTATCTTCAGCAGGTCCAAACAACGCATCTCTTCTTCTATTCTCTCTAATACAAAGTAATGCATATACTGTAATAGATACTAAAGCAGCACTTGTAAAGCCAAGAATTGCATGATATCCTGTTGGATATTTTGGCTCTTCACTACTGATAAAGAATTGTGGAGCAATAATATTTGAAACACAATAAGAAAGGAAATTGACAGCATTGATGGCAGATCTTTTGGTTTGTCCAGCTGTATTTGCAAAATTAAGAGCTGTCATACAGACGTAAGGCCCCCAGTAGAAATAGAAAAAGTAATATGCCATTAAAAGATTTGTTTTACCCTCAATCTTCATCATTAAAATACAACAGATTAATGGAACAAGACAAATGATAAAAGCAGCCACAGATCTGAATTTTTTAGGGTAAAAGTATGTTGGAATGGCAATAATCCAAGAACTTGCAGTCATGAAAACACCGGTTGGCATACCTAATAAAGTGGTTCTCAATGGTGAATAACCTAACCCAGAAACAATTTGAGCAGCAAAAGTAACTAAAGACCCATTAGAAACATTAATTGAAAGAACAAAAATTGCCATTACCCAAGTTTTTGGATCCTTGAGTGCTTCAAACACTTGTTCTTTCTTGTAATGAACGTTCTTGATACCAGTTCTATTTTCTTGAAGTCTATGGATAGCTATATACTTTTGTCTGTCATTTAACCACCTAGTAGTAATAGGAGAGTCTGGAATAATAAAGGCTGCAATTGCAGTGAAAAATAAAGTGATTGCTGCAAAAACTATAAATAAAAGTCTCCAATTTTCAATTTTAGAATGTGCATGTCCAATGGCGTAAGATAAGATACCAGTAATAATTGATGAAAAACCAGAAAACCAGATAGCAGTTCTAAATGGTTGTTCTGACTTCTTATAGAATCTAGCTGTTATCACCGAGTTAGCAGGAAATAAAAATGTTTCACCCATACCTAATAAAAATCTCATAGCTGCAAGAGCTTCAAAATTATTAGCAGCTGCCATACACATTAATACAATATTCCATAAAACAAAAGAACCAATAAGTGTTTTGGAAACGGAATATTTTTGTATAATGAAATTTGCTGGTGCTTCCATTATTAAATAACCAAAGTAGAAAATAGAACCAAGCCAGGCATATTGAGAACCTTGTAAATTAAGTGCTTCTCTCATCCCATAAACAGCTGCATTACTGATCATGACTTTATCTGCAGCAGCCAAAGTAGTAAAACACGTCATGATTGGAATCATCATAAGATCAATTTTCCACACAACTTTTCTAGCTTCTTCTGGTGTATAATCACTATATTGAGGGTGGTCAAGCAAGAATTTTGCACCTGCATCTAAATCAGCATCAAGACCTTCAATAGAGGCTACTTGGGTTTGAACTCCAATCTTCTCCTCTTTAGGTGACGTAGTGTCCGAAATAGAATTATCACTAGCCATATTGTTTAATTTCATTATTTCGAGAATTGTCCCCATTTTATGTATGAATTTTGGTTGCGAATTATATGCAGTCAAATCTCTCTTATCCCCATTTTAGTAAAATGGTTATCGTATGCGACCCGACCGATAAGAATTCCGTAATCACGAAGAAGTCATTTTATCTTTTACGTTTCCAATTTTTTCAATTATGACTGAGTCTGTTCTTATAGTAGGATGCGGAGTATTCGGGCTCTCTACTGCTCTTGAACTAGTTGAGAGAGGATATAAAGTTACTGCTATCGATGCTTTCCCTGTACCAAGCCCATGGTCTGCAGCGTGCGATTACAATAAAATCATTAGATCAGAATATGAACTGATAGTATACACAAAGTTGTCAGTGGAAGCCATGGAGCTTTGGAGGTCAAGAGATCTCTATAAGGATAACTATAGAGAATGTGGTCGTATTTTAATTACACCAGAGCTGCATGAGGGCAGAAAAAAATTCGAGGCAATTGGTATTTCTAACGTTCAAAGTCTTGGTTATGGTAAGAATATTACTTATCATAAAGGAGGGATTGAATTAGGTCAATGTTTTGATTTTTTGAAGTTCAACACAGTTCCTGAAAGTACAGAGTTTAAATGGAATCCAGAGACTGGTGTTGGTTTGGCTGCAAAATCTTTAGAAGCAGTATACAAGAAAGCCAAGGAAAAAGGTGTTGAATTTATTTTTGGAGATTCTGGTAATGTCATGGAAATTTTCAAGAGAGATGGAGTAGATCATGTTATGACTAAGGATAAATCAACTTATACAGCAGATAAAATCTTGATTACATCAGGTGCTGCTTCAGGTAGATTATTAGACCTTAAACAGCAACAAGCTGCTTCAGGACTTTTTGTTACACATATAAAATTAACGGATAAAGAGTATGAAAAATTCAAAAACATTCCAATTGTTTTTGATTCTGATTTAGGTTACTTCTTTCCACCAGATGAAGATACTAAACTCATTAAGATTGCACTTCCTGGCTCGGGAGCTCAAAATTATATTCCGAGTTTTAGAGGAGAATTCCGTTCCTTACCACGGTACAAGAGTGAATCTCCGAATGACACAATGCCCTTCGAATGCTTATCACAAGCCAAAAAATTACTTGATACATTTGTTCCAGAATTAGCTTATCATAAATTAATTGATCATAAAGTTTGTTGGATCGCAGATACTTCAGATTCAAATTATATTATAGATAAGGTCCCATATTTAGATAAAGTTTTTGCAGCCACTGGTGATAGTGGCCATGGATATAAACTATTGCCAAATATAGGTAAGTATATAGTAGATATGTTAGAGGGAAGACTCGAATCCGAATTGAAAGATCTTTGGAAATGGAATTCTGAATTAGAAGGATTTGATCCATCCAAATTGTCGTGGAGAATCTCAGCTGACAATACGGAATTCTCCAAGATTCAATGGGTTAAAGAGAGGAATTCCGAAAGGTTAGAACAATTATAATATACAACTCCTTTATCAAATTCCGTAATCCTCTTAGGGCCGATCGGGGTACCTGGACGCGGGCTCGTACCCTGATAAATTGGCAATCCGATACGATTCATCTAGGCAAAAGTACTCTTCCTAACGGGAATATGCTCAAAATGAACGTGAGGACTTTACTTAGGACAGGTTTTCTGTTTTCCGAAACAACTTTAGTACCTTTTGATAAGGCCCATCGGGCGCATAAGATTGCCAAATTTTAAATTGGAGATTCTTGTATATTTAATCATATATCGGCAGTTAACAAAATATTTACGACAATGACTTTCGAGAAGAGAATAAGTATCGCTATAGATAGAGGTGGAACTTTCACTGACGTGCTTGCAATCATTCCAGGACAAGATGACTATGTATTTAAGTTATTATCAGTTGATCCTAATAATTATCAAGATGCTAATATTGAAGGGATCAGAAGAGTTTTAGAGCATGCCCATAACGTTAAGATTCCAAGGGGTGAGCCACTTGATACCTCATCAATTGAAAGTATTAAACTCGGGACCACTGTTGCAACCAATGCATTATTGGAGAGAAAAGGTGTTGCTACTGCTTTAGTCACTACTAAAGGGTTTAAAGATATTCTTCATATTGGTAACCAATCTCGTCCAGATTTATTTGCTTTGAATATCGTTAAACCAGAAGCATTATATAAAGAAGTAGTAGAGATTGAAGAAAGAGTTACACTTTCTGCATATACTGAAGATGCAAAACAGTATGATGCCCTCGGTACAGTTAATGATAAGGATGTTGTTTTAGGTAGTACTAAAGAAGTAGTTAGAATTCTTAAACCATTAAATAAGGAAAAAACAACGAAACAATTACAAGCCTTAAAAGACAAAGGTATCGTATCAGTTGCTGTAGTTCTCATTCATGGATATAACTACCAAGAACATGAGAAACAAATCGGTGAAATTGCTAAAGAAATTGGCTTTAGAAATGTTACGCTTTCACATCAAGTATTACCTATGATTAAAGCTGTTAATAGAGGACAATCTACATGTGTGGATGCTTACCTCACACCAATTGTTCAAGAATATATTGAAGGGTTAATTAAGGGATTTGAAAAGGATTTCGAAAAACATACAAGAGTTGAATTCATGATGTCAGATGGTGGCTTATGTGATTATAAGAAATTTACAGGATTAAAATCATTATTATCCGGTCCCGCTGGTGGTGTTGTAGGTCAAGCAAGAACATCGTTTGATCCAGAAGATGGAACTCCAACAATTGGTTTTGATATGGGTGGTACTTCAACTGATGTTAGTAGATATGCTGGTTTAGCTTTCGAACAAGTATTTGAAACTACTACTGCAGGTATTAAACTTGCTGCTCCTCAACTTGATATAAATACTGTAGCTGCTGGAGGTAGTTCAATTCTTTCTTATAAAAATGGATTGTATTTAGTTGGTCCCGAAAGTGCAAGTGCTCATCCTGGTCCAGTTTGTTATAGAAAGAATGGACCAAATTTAACCATTACTGATGCTAATTTGATATGTGGTAGAATTCTACCTGAATTTTTCCCAAAAATCTTTGGAGAGACTGAAGATCAACCTTTAGATAAAGAAGCTGTAATTAAGAGATTTACTGAATTAGCTGAAGAAATCAACAACGATAACCCAGATCTGAAACCAAAAACTCCATACGAAATTGCATTAGGATTTTTAGAGGTGGCTAATGTTGCAATGGCCAAACCTATTAGACAATTGACAGAAAATAGAGGTCTTGATGTTTCTAAACATAATTTAGCTTCTTTTGGTGGAGCTGGTGGTCAACATGCTACTTCTTTAGCTAGAGCTTTAAAAATGAATAGAGTCATCATACATAAATATTCATCTATCTTATCTGCTTATGGTATTGCTTTGAGTGATGTGGTTAATGAAGCACAAGAACCAACATTGACTGTTTATAATGAAAACAGTAAGAATCATTTACTTGAAAGATGTGAAATACTAAAAGAAAAAGTTCGTAAGGAATTAGAAGATCAAGGTGTTAAAGATGTGGATTATCAAACTTTCTTCAACATGGGATATAAAGGTTCAGACTCTAAGTTGATGATTTTACAAACTCTGAAGGACTTTTTGAAATCTTTTTATGATTTACATCAAACTGAATTTTCATTCAACGATTTCAAGAAGGATGTGATAGTAAGTGATATTAGAGTCAGAGGAAGTGGTTCTGTCAACAAGATTGAGGAAAGATCACCTTTTAAGGATTGGAATCAAATATCAAAGAGGCCAGTAGAAAGTGGAATTGAAAAGACAACCACGCAAGTATTTTTTGAAGGAGGTTTTCAAGACACTAAAGTTTACTTACTAGGTGAACTTCCAATTGGATCACAAGTTTCAGGACCAAGTTTAGTTTTAGATGCTACACAAACTTTATTAGTTGAACCTGATTCAGTATTGACTGTATTACCAAGACACGTTTTTGTGGATTTAAATAATCCAGCATCTTCAAAAGAACTTAATATAGATGTTCTTGATCCTGTTCAATTATCAGTCTTCTCTCATAGATTTATGTCAATTGCTGAATCGATGTGTTCTACCTTACAAAAGATATCAGTTAGTGCCAATATCAAGGAAAGACTTGATTTCAGTTGTGCTTTATTTGATGAATTTGGGAATTTGGTTGCAAATGCTCCATCAGTCCCAGTCCATTTATGTTCAATGTCCTTTGCTGTCAAATATCAAATCAATTATTGGGGAAAAGATTTACATCAAGGTGATATCTTAGCTACCAATCATCCTAAAGCTATGGGAACACATTTACCAGATATTACCATTATTTCACCTGTTTTCATTGATGGAAGGATTAGATTCTTTGTTGGTTCAAGAGCCCATCATGCTGAAATTGGAGGTACAGTGGCAGGTTCAATGGATTCATCTGCTACTCATTTAGATATGGAAGGTGCAAAATTTGAAGCTTGGAAAGTTGTTCAAGGTGGTGTTTTTGATGATGCTGGTATTCAAAAATACTTTATTGATGAACTAAAAGTATTACCAAGGTCTTCACCTTCAAGAAAGATTAGTGATAATATTTCAGATATAAAAGCCGCTATTGCTGCTAATCAAAAAGGTATAAATTTACTCACAGATGTCTTTGAAGAATATGATACGGAGTATGTATTATTTTATATGAGAGGTATTAAGGATACAGCTGAAGCTGCTGTAAGAACATTCCTTAAGAAATTAGCCAAAGAAAGAAAGGGTGAGGTGTTATACGCTGAAGACTTTATGGATGATGGAGCTAAATTACAATTAAAGATTTCTATTGATGAAGAAGATGGTAGTGCAACATTTGATTTTACTGGAACTGCTGATGAAACTTTCAATTGTTTCAATGCCCCTTCTTCAATTACATATTCTTGTATTTGTTATTGTTTAAGATGTCATATTACTGAAGGTGATATTCCTTTGAATGAAGGTGTTTTAGAACCTATCAAAGTAATTATACCTGAAGGAACTGTTTTGAATCCAAGTATTACTGCAGCTGTTAGTGGAGGTAATGGAATTACTTCACAAAAGATTACAGATGTCATAATGAAAGCCTTTGGAACTGTTGCTGCATCTTATGGTTGTATGAATTGTATTACTTTTGGTCAAGGTGGATACAACAAAGAAACTGGAGAGATTATTCCAGGGTTTGGATTTGTTGAAACTATTGGTGGTGGTTCAGGTGCTGGTAATGGATTTAATGGATTTAGCGGTACCCAATGTCATATGACAAATACTCTTATGACAGATCCAGAAGTTTTAGAACAAAGATATCCGGTATTATTGAAGCAGTTTGCTGTTCGTACTGGTAGTTCAGGGAAAGGAAAATGGAGTGGGGGAGAAGGTTTAGTAAGAGAACTTCAATTCACGTCACCATGTCACGGGTCTGTTTTAACTCAAAGAAGAGTATTTAGACCTTACGGAATGGCAGGCGGAGGTGAAGGTGGTAGAGGAGAGAACCGTCTTGGTAAAATGAGACCAGACGGTAAAACAATCGATTGGAAACATCTTGGACCTACAGCAGAGATAGAATTAGAGGTTGGAGATATACTTAAGATTTCTACCCCAGGAGGTGGTGGCTATGGAATTGCTGAAAAAGTATGATTAGTAGTTAGATACAATAAAATATGGTATAATCTTATTGTAGAGTTTCTTGTAAGCAGCAAATACTAGCAGCAAATACTATAGAGGGTAAAACTTTTAACTGCGCACGACCATTGACTTTTCAGGGTCCAGGAGTTAAGTCCGTATACCTCCTTTTGAGCTGCCAAAAGAAGATATTCTGTATTAATTGCTATATCATTTTGGACGGTTACTTATCTCCTCTAATCTTACCACTTTTCTACCCAAACCATCTGAATCATCGGATATAGTGATCATAACCGAAAAGAGTCGTCTCACGACTTTTTCGCAGATTTCAGATTTAGTTGCAACACCATGAAGCTTCTGCATTCATGGCTCTTACGTAGGGCTGTACATATACTGAGTAGAGGTCTTTATAACCCCAGACCTCTTGGTGTATATCCTATTTACAGGACATTTGTCACCAACACCAACTCCGAAAATGTACTCAAGAAAGTATTCGATGATCAAAGATTTTTCAATGATTTCAATAAAACAGCTTCGAATACAAAAGGATTATTCCAAAACGAATACTTGAAAGATCCACAGGGGTTGATTCAGTTCTCCAAGGATTCTTTGCAAACGGCTAAAGACTTGGTATCGCAAATGTTAATCGATGTGAATACTGATACTAAAGGACAATTAACATATATTAGAAAATTAGATCAGTTAAGCGATGTTTTATGTCGTGTTATCGATGTAGCTGAGTTCATACGTAATGGCCACCCCCAACAAGAATGGGTTGATGCAGCACAGACAACACATGAACTACTATTTGAGTATATGAATCAGTTGAATACTAATGTGGATTTATACACAAGTTTGATAAAGGTATTGTCTGATAAAGAAGTTGTTTCACAGTTGACCGAAGAGGAAATCAAGGTAGGAGAGTATCTCAAACAAGATTTCGAAAAATCTGGTATTCATATGGATGAAGAAAGCAGAAGAAATTTTGTAGAATTGACTCAAGAAATCTCAGTTATAGGAGCTAATTTTTCCAATGGATTACACTCTCTCGACTCCTTCTGGTGTTATGTAGAGAAACTGGATTTTGAAAGCATTACAGATTCGAAATTAAAACGAGAAATCATGAAATATCAACTGAAATCACCTAAAAAGGCAAATAAAAGTATTGTTTCTATACCTTTGATGGAACATATCCCATATTATGTATTGACTAATTGTTCTTCCGAAAGTATACGTAGGAAAGTATGGATATCATACCATAATGCATCAAAACATCAAATTAAGCTTTTAAATGCTTTTGTGAAATATAGAGCAGTTTTAGCTAGGATGTTAGGGTACGAATCATATTCCCATCATCAACTAGAATCTAAAATGGCTAAAAACCCAGAAAATGTTATGGCATTTTTATCTAAAATCCAAACAAGTCTTTTAAAGAATAAAGATAAGGGACTTTTAGAGGAGATTAGAACTCTTTACAAGTATAAAGAAGGTGCCGATTTATCTTTAAACGATCAAGATATCATAGATGAAGTCAAACCATGGGATAGAGATTATTTATTAAACAAATTACAAGAAGAACCAGAAAATCAAATGATGAATGATGACATAAAAGATTATTTATCTATTGGTACTATAATGTCAGGGTTAAACGACCTATTCCGTAGTATTTATAACATTGAACTTATACCAGAATCAACAGGTAAGAAAGAAATTTGGGATGATCAAGTTAGAAAGATTAAAGTATTTGATTTAATTAATAAGAATACTTTAGGTTATTTGTATATAGATTTTTGGTCACCAAAAGTATTTCCATCACATTTTACAATAGTCTGTTCTAGACAATTAAATACAGATATTGGTATTGAATCTCTGGAAATCATTGATAAACAAGTTCATCTTAATGATGAAAAGGATTATCAATTACCTGTAATCTCATTAGTTTTCAATTTCCATAAAAAATCTTCATTGTTCCCATTTTCAGCAGGTCCAACCTTATTGAGTTTAGAACAAGTTGAAACCATCTTTCATGAAATGGGACATGCCATGCATTCAATGATTGGTAGAACTAAATTACAAAACCTCTCAGGTACAAGAGCAGTCACTGACTTTGTTGAATTGCCATCAGTTTTAATGGAGTCATTTGCTAAAGATCCAAGAGTTATTTGTAAGATTTCATCACATTATAAAACAGGAGAATCATTAAGTCCGGAAATTTTCGAAAAAAATAATAAACAAAAATTACTTCTTTATGAAAGCGAAATATTTATGCAATCGAAAATGGCAATGTTAGATCAAGTTTTACATAATTCTGATACAGTTAAACAAATGGCAGAAAATTTTGATGTTTTTGATACAACACCAATTTATCATAATTTAGAATCAAATTTAGGAATTTTTGCAGATAAATGGTCAACTTGGCATGGGAAATTTCTTCATTTATTTTCTTATGGGTCAGTTTATTATTCATATTTATTAGATAGAGCTATAGCTGATAAAGTATATAGAGAATTATTTTCTAAAGATCCATGGAGTAGTGAAGCAGGTGAAAAATATAAAGATTGTATATTAAAATGGGGTGGTACTAAAGATCCATGGCATTGTCTTGCAGATGCTCTAGAGGATGAGAAGTTAAGAAATGGAGATTCTAAAGCTATGGAAATTATAGCAAATGATTTTAAATAATGTAAATAGTTAATTTATTATTAGTAGCAATTTATCACTAGCAATTCTCACTCACACTATCACACTCCCTTTTTTGCAGCCAATTGTGAACTAGTGCGAAATCAGCAAGGAAAAATTTTCAATCTTCACACTAATTTAAAACCAAGAAATCACCATATTTAAGAGTTTAAACTTCAACAATGAACTCTAGAACTTTTAAACTACTTTCAACAAGTTTAAGTTCTAAACCCGTGATTTTGGGGCCTGTAAATAGGTATGGATTTAATGGTATAACTAAATTATCATTTAAGCCAGCCCTCCGCGTACGAACCGTAGGGTATCTTGGAATAAGACAATTTCATCAGAGTATCAATGTATATAAACAGATAAAGAATAGCATAGAGAAACCAAAGGATATCACTCCCAAAGAAGGTTCTTCGAATTTAAAAAATACACTTAGTCCAATCACAAAGAGTACATTACTTGCACAAGCATCAGGACCAATTTCAAGATTACTTATTCATATAAAATGGCCACTTAAAAGAAATAACAAGCCATTTTCTATAGACGATGTATCAGCCATGTTTTCATGGTTAGTTATGGGAAATGTTTTATGGGTCATCCTCGGTACAACTACTTTTGGTCTTGTGCTTGTATACTCACTTCATACATTTGATAGTGTATGGAACAAAATCTTCAAACAAGATGAAGAGGTGGGCTCAGACAATAAAAAGAGAGATGATAGTTTAGTTGGATATTTGACTAATTCAATTTTATCTTATGGTCTTGGAATTAAATTTATTTTCCAAAAAAATCATGTCCTTCCAGAATTTAAAGATGGGAAATTGATTTTTAAAGATTTAAAAATTATTTCTGATTCTAAATCAACTAGTAATTTATCTTTTGATTGTGATGTAAACACCTTAAGTCTTTCATTATCATTTGGTAAATGGTATGATGGTATGGGGTTAATACAAGATTTAGAAGTATTTGGAGCTAATGGGAATATTTATAAGAATTTCGAATCAAATCCACCACCAGAATCTCAAGAATCTAATGTTGTATTCAAAAGATATCTTGATTCTATTCATTTTCAATTTGATATGAGTGATCAAAGAGATGAAGTTTCTGAACCAACAAAAGGTTCAAGAATTGATCCTGATTATCAACTTAGTGGAGTCAATATTCATGACTCTTATTTTGAAATTCATGATACAAGAAGTGTTTCAAAACCTCTTAAGATTTCAATTTTCAATTGTGAATTACCAAAATTAACAGGTAAAACAATGTTGATTGATTTTTTTAATGCTAGTAATGTTAATGGATCAATAAATGATTCAATGTTTACAATTCATCGTAAACAAGATTATGATGTATCTAATGAAACTATCCGTTTTAAATTAGATGGAATTGATTTAGGTAGATTATCACAAACTTATCAACTGAAATTTAATTGGATTATAAATGGTAAAGCAGAAATTGTTGCAGATATTAGATTCCCAAATAATAGACCACAAGATTCATTATTTGAAACAGAATACAAAAAGATTTCTGAAACAATTAATAAGATTGTTTATGATCTTACATCAATTAATAACTCTGATGTGCCAATTGAATCAAAAGGTGATGAAACAAAATTGATGAAAGGTGCTTTACAAGCTATTTATCAAACATTTAAACGTGATAAAAAAGTATCTGATCCAGATGATGAATATGTTATTATTGACGCAAAAGTTAAATTCCATAATCTTCAAGCATCTTTACCAAAAGAATTGCCAATGGCTTCTACTGGTAATGTACCATTTATAACTTTACATGATTTAAGGTCTCTTGTTGCATATATAAATAAACTTGATAAAGATTCAAGACCTCCAATAACAATGAAAACCACTGTAATTGAAAAAGTTTCCGATTTATATAATGTTGAAAATTTAACTCAAGCAACTGTTTTTGATGTAATTATAAGTGACATCTATGAAGATTTCTTAAAAATGATCAAATTAGATGAAAAGAGAATTATTGATTCAAAGAGTTCAATGTGGTCTCACTCTCTTGCAAGTCAACTTTTATTACTTGGTTTAGGAGTAATTGTATGAATTATGATTAATGTATATTATTTATTAAAAAATGTAGTTCTATTTATCTTTTTTCTTCTTAACTAAAGGTACACTGAATTTAGCCTTTGAGCTTAATAATTCTTGTGCTAAATCCTCATCCTTCATAGGTTTAGCTCCGATTCCTAATAAAAGCCCTTGTTTCCTTTTATCAGTATTGATTTTTGGTTTGGTGACTCCTTTTTCTTTACCTTTCCATCCCATCCCTCTTAATAATGCTGCACCAAAATCCTCTACTGGGACTTCATCATAAGTTTCAGAAGTAACTTCATCGGCATCTTCTTTTCTTTTAGACATTTCAATCACTGTTCCTGTGGTTGTTTGGTCTCCACTAAGTATAGCTGCTCTAGCACGGGATTCTTCGTCACCTAAAGCCTCCGTTGTACTTGTTCCCACTGTCTCTGTCTTGCCTGAAGCCTCTGTTGTACTTGTCCCAACTCTCTCAATCTTACTACTTAACTGATCAGGTCGTATTACTAATTCAGGTTTGATTTCAACTTTTGCATTTTCTTCAGCATCGAACGTCTCTATTTGTGTCTTCTTAGACTCTTCATCTTCAGAATCTGATTGGCCAAAAACTCCTTTCTTTGGCCCCGTTGTATCTTTCTTTTTACCTAACAGAAACAGGATCTTATCACCTTTTGATTTGGCCTTTGCATTCTTCTTTAAGTTAAACAGAAACCCTGACATCTAGTTGCGATTATAATCGCGTTGCAGCCATCGCAAGTGATAGGTTTATAATAGCCATAATTTTCATAAAGAAACGGTCAAAAAGAATGCTAGCATATAATTTCTTATTCAAGGTTTTGTCTTCCTCTCCACTTTCTTCCCTCACTTCCCTTCCTCTTATCCATCTTAATTCTCATGTCTTATACCTTCTTCAAGTCGCGTTGAAATCTCAGTTTATGGTTCATAGGTAATGCAGAGAAACACGCTAGATTCTCTTCTACGGACCTCTCGTAGTATAGAGTCCGAGAAATACCTTGACCAGCCTCATGAACAACAAAGATCTGATCCTACGAACTTTTCTTTCGACCAAATGGAACTGTATGACGAGTCATTTACTGATATTGACATTTCAGATAATAGTGATTTGATTGACCCATTATTACTTTCACAAAACAACCAAAGTGATATCTTACCAAGTATTCAACCACAGCAACAAAAGAAGAAAACCTTAAGACTTCTGTCCATATTAACGGGGAATCGTTCAACTCCAAAAACTGATAATCAAATACTTCAGACAACTAAACAAGATGAAATCCGTGAATTAGAAAAGAAAATACATAGAAATGAATCAAAGCCAATTAGCTTAAAGGATATCCTACTGATGAAGAACAAAGAAAAACAAAAAGAGAAAGATAAAAAAGCTCTAGCAGACAAACAGGTCCCTGTGATTGATTTAGAACATCCAACTTTTGATCCTGACAACATTCCAGTACCTTCGAATCTGAAGAAGGTTAATGCAAGAGACCTACTTCTGGGTTCTAAACAACTGTATAAAGTGACATTAAAAGTCGATAAAGATGCATTGGCGTTTTATAAGAAATTTGAGAGTTCTTTAAAATCAAGAGGTACTTCCCAATTTATTAGGAGACCTAAATATTTCATTACTTTAAAGATCGATGGACTGAAACTAGTCCAATTTGAAGAAAAGGTAAAGGCAGTTATTCCTACAAAGACCAAGAACGCCAAATCGGTTTTTGATATGATGATGAAACAATCTGCTTCAACTACAGTGAAATTAACCCCACTTCAAAGATTGAAAGAGTTAGATCCACCCATTGTACATAAATCCGAAATGCATGTTTATGAAGATGACATAGAAACGCCTTCTGTATCATTACCATTTAATAAAAGGACGCGTCCTAAAATCGAAATTAACGACACTTATGAATATATCTCTGCACCAAAACAACCTTCGAGTTTTTCACTCTCATACACAAAACAGCATATACCGATTGAAGAAAGAAGAAATAGGATGAACCAAATATGTCCACCATCTAATCCTCTCTATTTTTTCGAAAACATTCCTCAAGATCAATCACTTCTTTGGCCACAATTGTTCGAACCTTCTCGTACGGCAGGGCTATTAATTCTGGACTTCAATAAAAGGAAACTTAAGTCTTGGATATCTAATTCCTTCTCTAGACTTAAAACTCAAACGTTCAAACAAAGGAAACTCGGGAAAAAGAAGAAAAAAGATGATTTTATAGTTTATGATTTTGAAGACTCAGATACTGATGAAGAATTGTTCTTTCCTTTACTAATACTTCATGGTGACACGGGAGTTGGTAAATCGGCATCTGTGTATGCTGCTATGAAGGAAATTAATGGATACGTACATGAAATCAATTCTGGTCAAGCTCGTGCAAGAAAAGATATTTTAGGAACTCTTAAAGAATTATGTACTACACAATTGGTTCATAAACAAGATGAAGAAGGAGATTTCCAAAAAGGAATCGTTTTATTAGAAGATTGTGATATTCTTTTTGAACAAGATAGAACTTTTTGGACCGTAGTACAAGAGATTTTGGAGATTTCAAGAAGACCAATCGTTATTACATGCACCGACCCATCTGTTATACCAAAATCTTTAGTAGAAAGCGCTTATGAAGATGAAGCTGTTTTGGATTTGAATTCTGGTAGACCAAATGATATTGATCAATACATAAAGTATTTATGGGGGTGTTGTTATTCTCAAGGATATGATGTTGATGTTAATGTGTTGGAGTATTTGATAAAAGAGGGACAACATCATCAACATGTTGATTTAAGAAAGTGTCTTCTCTCTTGTCAAATGGTATGTATGGGAGAAGATGACTCGATGTCTTGTGATGGTGAAGAAACAATTATAAGAGTTGGTTTTTCAGAACTGAGTAATAATGAAGAATCTGATACATCACTTTCTAGTATCACTGACTCATTGGATCTTCTTTCGTTCACAGATGTAATAGAAACAAATGTCTCTTCTCAACTTCATCATGATCCTATAGAAAACGAATTTATAGACATCTACTTCATTGATGAATCTCACCAACTTCGTCAATCATTACTTCCACATGAAAAAAGCATTTTAAAGCATTTAAAAGACTCATCTACATCATCTCCTATTGAAATAATCCCACACTATACACATAATCAAATGAGAGAATGGATAAATGATTTCGTGGGTAGTAGATCCAAACCAATGCCTGCTATGTTGAGAGGTTTACAATTGCAAAGAGCTGGTCCAAGAAGTACAAGGAATACACTCAATGATAAATATGAATTCTGGAATCCTGAATGTATTGATATACCTGAAGGATCAATATCTAAGTATCTCAGCCCATCACCATTTATTCTTGATTTTTCCCCATTTGTTAGATCATGGTGTGCATTACAAGTAGATCTAGATAAGCTTCCTGGTGAATACCAAAATCAAACTAAATTTAGAATTTCTTGGAGAGAATTTCAACAACACAATGAATTACCATTGAATACATCACCATATAAGAACTTGCTTGAAATAGAGTACGAAAGGATCAACGGAGTTGAATGATTCATGAATATACATTAATAGTTTCTATAAACTGTAGGTCTCCTCTATATAAACTTAGCCTTTGTTCTTATTCTTCCACCTCCAAATGCTCTAGGAGCTCTATGCTTTAAATCTAATTGTTGTAATCTTCTCCACGCCTCAGCTATATGATTCTGTTGGATTGGAGTAGCTAAATTATTTGGTTTATCAAAAAGGTATTTACGCTTTCTTGTCTCTATTTCATCATTATTTTTACTAACTTTTTGATAAAGTTTTTCTTCTAATCTTTTCACTTCCATTGCTTCTTCAGTTAAAGAGCAAACCATTTCAAAAGTTAAGAATCCAAGAATATCAATTACATCATCATTTGGTCTTGTATCACAAATCTGAGTAATTTGAGCCCATTCTCTAAATCTTCTTGCCTTTCTAAATGTAAAAGATGCTTGTCTACATTCTGACCAATGAACATATTCTTCACGGGTCATATTTTTTGTTCTATCATCAGCCATTTTAAGTCTTTTTAATGATGCAAGAGTGGCAGCTTTTTCATCATCATCAACTTTTTCTGCTTCTTCTGATGATTCTAAATGTTGTTCTGAAAACATGAATTGAATCTCCCATGGTAATCTTATCTTTGATTTTTTGTATTTTGTTAACATTTTTGTGGTATCTTGAGTTTGAGTTCCAGCTGGTCCAGCAGCTTCATTTTCAATTAATGATTCAGTACCTCCACCTTCTTGATCTTTAGCATTTTTTCTGACATCCTTCCATGAAAGATACGTTCTAAGTCTGTTAACTTTGGCCTTGTCATGTCTAATTAAGAAAATCACATCTTCTGGGGCAATTGATTTAGTACCTCTTAAATTTGATGATTTACCTGCTTCGACTAGTATATCAATTACTTGAGCTCGTACGATATCTTCAATTAAGGATGTGGTCTCAACTGGCTGTTCATTTGACTCTCCTGAGACAAACATCATTTGTTGGATTTCAACCCTATATTTATATTTACTATCGATAGTTGTCATACTGCTACTAGACCTAATGAGGCTCAATTCGCACTTAAGCAGTCCCACAATAATTTTTGATGATTCCGGGTAATAAACTCATCACTATAAAGAGAGTAAATCTCACCTTGAAAATTTTTTATTAAACAAAATCGTATGTAGTCTTCTGATAACTTTGGTAATGATGATGACAAGAGTGCATTTGGCTCGAGACTTTATGTCGATGTGGAAGAAACCAAGCTACCTAACACCATCTTTCGGCTGATATTACCATATCTTTAAGATATAATACTAACTAGGTAGATTGAAGATTATTTGAATATTGTTCCTGGGCACTTGTGCTTTGTGTAGGACTTGTGGGCCTTAGTGTAGGACTTGTGTAGGGCCACTTGGGTGAAGTGGCACTTGGGGTGTAGTGGTACTTGTGGTGTAGAGTGCGATGAGCTTACAAATCTGTCAGAGTTCTCTTATTACCTATACTCTATACTGCTATTATCAAAATTAATAAAATCACTAATGCCACTACCAATATCCCTATACACCAATCACTTCCCCTCTCTCTATTCTTTTCAATTATCCAATTCACTCGTTTCATTCCTCTTTGTAATCTATTATCAACCCTATCTAAATCTTGATCTAATTCATCTAACATCATTCCTTGATCTTCTAGTTCGGATCCCATTATCATTGCTTGTTGATTTAAATTCCTCATAGTTTCATGAATAGAATCAAGTTGAACATCTTGGTCTCTGATTGTTTCTTGTTGTTGGAATTGATTGAACTCATTATCAATTCTATTTTGATCATTAAATGGATCTGAATCATCTTGTGATATTCTATTTGACATTGTACCAATTTCTCTTTGTCTTCTTGGATCATTAAGTTTATTATTCCATGATGTTTGTAATGATGATGTCTTGGTTCTTAATTGTTGTAAAATCTCATACCTTTTATCGATATCTTGTGAAGTTAATTTAAATTGTTGTGGATTAGATTTTGATATTTTAAGTGCTTCATCTAAGTCATTGATGATTTCTTCTAATTCTTGATATCCATTAAGAAAGTCAAGTTTAGATTCTTCTGTTATTGTACTTGTATTTTGAATGAGGGTTTCTAATTGGTTTATCTGTGTCCATGCATCATCTTGAACATCATTAAATGGATCTAAACTCATGATGAAGAATTGCGACTTGTTTTTCTCAACATGTCTGAACCAGAAAATGGAGGTCAAGAGATTAAACAAGAGATAAAAGGTCCAAGTATTAAAGAGGAAACGCCGATGGAAGATATAAAACCCCTTGAGGATAGATCATCAACTGGTACACCAAATAAGAGACAAAAGGTAGAATCTGATGAAGAAGAAGTAACTGAACCAATGCATGAAATTGTTGGTGGATCATCTGTAAGACAATATTTAAATAAGAACCTTACGGTCCATCTTCTAGAGGGGTTGAAACAGGTGTCGAAAGAGAAGCCCCAAGATCCATTAGAATTTTTGGGGAACTTTTTACTCGAAAAGTCTAAACAGGTACGAGACGGTAGTTAAACCACCATGTCTGTTCTGGTCCTGTCTATTCTAGTCCCCTCACTCCTAGCCCTGTCTGATATCTCTGGTCTACAGGAATCCTCTAACGACGTACGGCTCTACTAAATACACATATAGCATAATATACACTCATCTTCTCGTTTATTTTTCCGCATTATTGATCATGTCAGTATCAGATTTAAGACCATATTATAACCCTGATACCTTCGATGCAGGGTATCTGGTCATATATAAACCAGGGGTTGGGTTGATTAATCCCCAAACTGGTAATTCTATCACCAGTTCAATCCATCCAATCGTAAATAATTCTTCAACTGGTAGATATAACCCAGGAGCAAATATTGGTTTAAGAGGTATTGGTATTAATAAAGATATCGAATCTTTTGATAAAGATTATTTTAATGATTTGGAATTACTGGAATATTTTGATTTCAATAACCTTTCAGCCTTACTAAAGAATTTATTCTGGAATTTCTTAAAGAATTACCTCAAAATGATGGTTTTTCAACCATTGGAAATAACTCGTTTAGTATTGCAAGTTGGTACATTTGATTTTCAAAAAAAGAAACCAACCAGTCAACCAAGGTTATTAGAATCACAAGAATTGATGCCATTATCAGATGAAGAAAGTGATATGGAAATTGATTATTTCCAAACTAAAGAACGGACAATTGAAGGAGACTCTGAAAAACCATCACCAGAAAATTCACAAACAATTTGGGCTAATTCACCTTCAAATTCTGTTCACAAATCTCCAAAGAAACATAGAAGAAAACATAAACTTCAACCAATCTCAAAACATACCATTGATATCATTTCAGCGATTGTAACTAAAGATGGACCAAGTGCGTTATTCAGAGGTTTAAATGCCCAATTCATTCATCAAACATTATCTCATACAATTGAAGCATGGATAACAGGTTTCTTATCACCATTTCTTAGTATTCCAGATCCTTTCTTTTTAGATTTAACCCATCTGACTCAACCTTTAAGATCTCTTATTCTTTCGGTATCTGCTTGTGTATTAACAGGTATAGTATTAATGCCATTAGATTTGGTCAAAGTAAGACTTATGATAACTCAGTTCAATAAACCTTATGATGAAGAATTAAATCAAATCCAAAGTACAAGATCAATTAGAGAATCTATGAGGAATTATCCAACTAAATATTTAATTCAACCTCCTACAAATGTATCATTTTTAACGATTTTCTATCAATTTGCAACAAGTGTATTCCGTAAATCTGCTCCCTATCTTCTTTTCATAAGATTCAACATCGATCAATATTCTTCTCCTAGATTATATACTGTGTTTAATTTAGTATTATCTATCATGGAATTTTTCATCAAATTACCAGTAGAGAATTTATTACGTAAAGAACAAGTTAAATTCTTATTAGAACCAAAGACTTTAGAAGAAGATCCATTGAGAGTAATTACAATTGATAATCCAGATGAGATGTTGATTGTAGATTTTAACGACGGATGGAAAGATGAAGAGCCAAATCAATTCAAAAGTATGTGGAAGAAATTTGTTCACCTAGGGTTATTTAATGGGTGGAGAGTAGGAGTATTGAACATAATTGGATTTTGGGGTTATAAGATTGTTCAATCAGGGGCTTCGATTCAAGAGGAGAGGTTATAGAGAGTTCGCTCTATTTGCCTGATGAAAGGCTCGCGAAAATTATGCCTCCATTACCATCCCTGCCTCCTATGGTAGGTAGAATTATAGTAGCCACCATAGCAACACTTGTTGGTGGATATGCAGCTTATGATTTTGGTAAAGATTTTGAATTCGTAAAGTTTGAACCACATTCTGATGAAGAAATTGAAAGAAGAAAAAAAGAAAAAATCGGATTATCTATTAAACAATTAGATACAAGGAATTTAGAATATACTCCTGAAGCTAAGGATAGATTAAAGAAGCTTATTGAAGAAAAGAAAGAAGTGGGTGAATCAGACAAGAAATAAGGTCAAAAGACCTTGATATGAAATAACGATGTACATAGTTAATCATTTATTACTTTACAGCATATTTACAAGTTCGTCTCCAAGTTATCTATTTGTGTCTCTCTAATTTATTCAATCTTCTTGCTGTTGATGCATTATTTCTTGTACCTTGACCTCTAACTGGTAATCCAAGGGCATGTCTTGAACCAGCAAAAGAACCAATAGATCTCTTTAATTGGATATCGTCGTTAATCTTTTGTTTCAAGTGTCCTTCAAGTGTAAGTTCTGATAATTCTTTATTTATAGCAAGGATTTGTGGTTCACTTAATTGATTAACTCTCATTTTTGGATATATACCAACTTTAGCACAAATTTTTTCAGCAGTTAAAGGACCAACACCAAAGATGTTTTTGGCCAAACCAATCTAGAAGTTAGAATAGAAGAAACGATTTAGTAGTTGTTACATACCTTTACTAATGCATTATGTTTAATGGATTTACCAAATATATGTACACCCATGTTGAGAGTGAAAAATTTCTCACAGATGCGAATTATGGCTGCTAAATATGGCTGCTAATTTACATTACTATACATTATTGATTATTAAATTCTCCACATCTATTCTAACAATTAATAAGGATCTTAATAATCCTATCATAGTTAAGAAACTTGCGAGTCCAACAGGAACCACAGCGAAAACTACAATATTATAAAAATCAAAAAACCTCGCTCGTTTCTTACCTTTTAAATCAATATTCAGAGTTACAAAATTTTGTCCAATATACACCAAAGTTAAACAACAACTTATTAAGATCCAAATATGTAAACCATATTTATAACCTTCAGCGCTTAACGTTGAAACAATATATTGTTCAATTGTAACTATTATAGTAGACATTGATAACATTCTCAATATGGCTGCAGATGTCAGATATGTTACAATCCATCTAATCATTAACCCATCTAAAACTGAATATGATAAATATCCTGCAACTGTACACCAAATACCAGTTAAAAAGTGTTCGGGTAATTTAGCAGACGTTATTGAAGTAGAATTTCGTATATCAATATCATAAAATGCTCTCCTCCAAGATTGAATTAATCCAAGAATGCATGGGATAAGTGATAAATCTCTACACACTGCTAACGCAAAGTGTTGTCTTGCATTAAGAAACTTAAGACCCAAACTTTTTAAAGATTTGTTTTTACTTTTACCAGGAGGTGTAACATTATTTGATAAATCAGGATTTGATACACCTGCTATAGAACTTTGACGTGAAATGTTTGTAGAATTTGTTAGAGAAGGGTCTATTGAAGGAAGGTGAGAATTAGTACCGGATGGTCTTTCATGCGGTTGGATAAGACTGGTTGTACTTGTAGTATTAAACTCAAGAAAAGATTGTGAAGGTTGTCTTGGAATTTGATTCAGCTGTCTTTGTCTTGTATTCTGTTGATCGTGTAGTAATTGTGATACTTCATAAGAAGGTACATCACCATAAAGTGGATCGGGAGATTCTATTTCTCTACTATGATTCATTGAAGGTCTTGGAGTATAATCTTCTTCAATCTGATGAGATTCAAGTCTATGACTTAGTTTTTTTTTAAGGTTATCTATTAATGCCATAAAAAAAGTTTCTGGATCAGATCAGATTTTTCATATAATTATAATTCGTGGCAAGTATTTGTAGCCTTTGGTATATTTATTTGTACTATTTGGGTATCAAGAGAATTAGATCTTTTTTCACACATGAGAAATGCGAAGAGGGATAAATAGAGTTAGAGATAAAATGTTAATCTTGGTATAATTTATTCACTCTACATAGCTTCTAATTGTTGAGTAATTTCTTCTAATTCGGAATTAGCACTGTTGTATTTCTCAAGTAATTCTTCATATTTCTTTTCCAGTTCTTCCTTTTCTGATTCTAATGAAGCAACTTTTCTTTCTAATTGTTCAGCTTTAATATCAGTTTCTCTTAATTTTTCAGTGGTAGTCTTTAAATTCTTATCAGCTTCTTCTAATTCTTCTTCTAATTGTTGATTCTTCTTGGTAAAGTTATCATTAGAAGATTTAAGGTTAGTTGATTCATCAGCTGTTTCTTTAATTTCTTTAACATTACCTTCTAATTTTTCAACTTCTTCTTCTAAAACTTGATTTTTTCTGGTTAATGCTTGAATTTGATGATCTTTGTCTAAATTTTCTTGTTCTAATTCCTTAACTTTTTCAGCTAATTCATCAGACTTTTCTTGCCATTTTTCAGCGTCTAATTTTAAACTATCAATTTTCTATTTGTTAGTAAGGTTATGTGAGTGACGATGGACGATTGGTGGTGAATGTGTGGTGATGGTGTGATGGTTAGCAGGGGTGATTGGCAAGGGTGTGGTCTGCGATTAGGTGGTAATGTCTCCCATCAGTGTCAGTCTCCCCTTTGCAGTGTCAGTCTCCCATTTGCAGTGTCGGTGTCTTCCATTGGCAGTGTCCCATTGTCACTGCTATCCCCATCCATTGGCCTTGATTTCTCATATCTTCTTTTTTTCTTTGTGGCAATGTCGATTCGATTGTCACGCTTTAGGATCAAACGGTGATCTAAGTTCCCAATTGAATCCAATTGTTCTATCGTCCTAATCAATCAATCAATCATATCGTGTCACTTGTATCTCCTCTAGGTATACATACTTCTTTTAATTTATTCATTTTTAGTTTGATTCCAAAATTCGTAAAGAACAGGTATTAATTTTTTTCCCTAGCGGGTTGTGTTTACAAAATTTTATTGACGAAAACAGTGAGTCCTGATACTGAGGTTGTATTGATAAAGCAGGTGCGCGGGTGTAAAAACCTCTTTAATATTGTCCTGATACCAAAGACTTGAGTAAGTTGCAACCAGCCATCTTATCATGGCTGGCTTTCTTACTTTATTTGGTTGAATTAGTTACTCGTCTAATTCAACCATTCTATAGTTACATAAACGAATCGATAGTTTTTTCTTCATAAACTTACTTATGCTGATACTTGATTCCCCAAGTGGATCTTTTGAAACAGCTGCATTGAACTTATCTTATTCATCTCATAATTCTTTAGCTCCACTGAAAAGTAATGATTTACTTTTACCTGAAGGAAATAATAAAAAGACTTTCACCCATAAAAGAATAGTTTCCAATCCTTTTGATATAATTTATAATACAAGTGGTTCAAATTCTGGTGATGAGTTAAAGAAACCAAATCCTGGTTATTCCCAAAACCATTCTAGAAATTCACAACAAAACACCCCTGATCTGACTTATCTTCATCCTCCACAAACCCCAAGAAATCTATACACTCCAAAAAATAGATATACCCCTGAAATTGTAACATCCCCAACAAAAGGAATACGAAGAGTGGTTTCAGATATTCCACCAGTTATAACTATGATAGATCAAGGGGCTTTAACTAGATCAAGCTCAATTATATCAAGACAAGCTTCTGTTAGAAATAGATTTAATATTGCCAAAAGAAATAAAATGATTAATAAA
Source organism: Yamadazyma kanchanaburiensis (assembly GCA_030555785.1). Lineage (NCBI taxonomy): Eukaryota > Fungi > Ascomycota > Pichiomycetes > Serinales > Debaryomycetaceae > Yamadazyma > Yamadazyma kanchanaburiensis. The sequence goes on along the minus strand of JANIVJ010000005.1, from coordinate 174,203 downwards.
AAATCTTTAGAAGTTAATAGTCCAACTTATGATTCTGATTCAATTTATGATTCTGATTATAAGAAAAAATCTTTTAAACCACATAATAAGAAACCTTTCCAATCCTTAAGATTTCTCTTTCCTGTGAAAAGGAGAACTTCGTTAAAACAGAAATCTGCATATCATTTACTTAGGGAAATGAAAGGTAAGAAACCAAATTTTGAAACGAGAGAAGAATTAGAACAATTTTTAATAATGGTAAATGCTAAAAAACATATGAAAGAATTGTTACCAAAAAAGATGAAACTTTTTACTTATTCAGATATTGGATTACTTTCTAGAAAACCAATTTTACAAAAAAGTACAAGAAATTTCCATTTAAATGAAGAAAGGCCATTTTCAATAATTTCTCCAAATGCAAAAGATCTTATAATTTCATCACCTTTTAAAGAAAGCTTTACAAAGAATGGTGTTAACCCATATGGAGGTGATCCAAAATCTGTGAAAGAATTTAATTTAGAAGATTCAGTCTATAATAGATACAGAACATACGTATTTTCAGGAAAGTATAAAATCCCTCCTAAATTCACGGATTTTTTCCCTGAAGAACTTGAAACTAATCTTGTATCAAAAGGATCAACTGATCATATGAATAGAAAGATTTTATTTGAAGTCTTATTACGTAGAACATTGGCTGCAAAAATTGATTATAGATTAAGAAACAGTGGATATTTCGATAAAACTTCAAATTCAAAAACTGATAAATCTTCAGATGATAGTTCTAGTGATTCAAGTGATGCTGGTACTAATACCAATGTAAGACATAGTCATATTCCGAAATTAGTTCATACAGATTCATCATCTGAAGAATCCATAGATACTGATGATTTAATGCAACAAAATGCTTCATTATTTTCAGGTTTATTACCTTCACCACAAATAAGTTATAAATCTGATATGTTTGGAAGTGATTTCAAAATTCTGCCAACATCATTTAAAGAATCTGATATTATAAGTTCACCTGCACCTCCTACAAAACTGAGACGTACAGCATCCACTAATGATTTATTAAATTTAGTTAGACATGTTACCCCACCTATTCCATATAATGAACCTGAATCACCATTTAATACCACTATATTCAATATCAGAAGAACTAAACCAGATGAATCTGCAAGTCAAAGAAGAGATGAAGAATTAAATGTACTTGAAAAAGCAATGGGTAAACCACAATTCAATTATGATTTAGTACCAATGAATAGATCAGTAGAAACATTTTCATCATCATCAGAATCTGGTATGCTTTCTAGAACTCCAAGAATGGATTTGAGTAGAAACAATTCACTTAAATCTTTTAGAACCAACAAAAGTCTTCGTAGACGTAGTAGTACAAATCTTCAAGATGTTGATCAAAACAAAAGAGATAGTAATGCAACTACTAATTCAGGATTATCACATTTTGAAAAATCACATAATCGTCAATCACAATCTACTTCAGGTACCTCAATTTTACAAGATTTAGATGATTTATCTTCACAATTATCATCATATATTCATGATCCTGATGTCAAAAAAGAACAACCAAGATTTGTTCATAAAAATATTATAACAAATGATGATCCATTATTTACAGGTAATAAAGATTTGAGTTTATCAACACAAAACATTTTAGAAACCATTCAATTATCTGATAAATCAGAAAAAATTACAATGCAACCATCACCAACCAAGATAGATCCAAATCAAAAACTTGTTAGACAAGGAACAGAAATCGTATCAATGCAAGGATCAATTATAGCTGGATCAGAAACATCAACTAGTCAATCAAATTACCCTCAAAATTTTAATCGTAATTATACCATAAGATCAAATACTGGTAGATCAAATGTTTTAAGAAGACAAGATACAAATTCTACAAATAATCAAAGTTTCCGTTATTAGTTAGTGTATATTAGATGTATAATAGACAAAACATATTCATATCTCATTAATGGTGTTTAAGTGATTCACACATGGGCACTATATACTTTTTAATTCTAGTAGAAATATCATTATCTGAGATATTTTCAGATGTTCCTGGGTCAAGGATATTGAGTAAAGCGAATGGGAACTTTGGATCTTTTACACCTTCAATAACTGTAAAGAATTCATCAATAGTTATGAAATTTTTTTCATGTAAAGACATCAACTTAGTAAACCACGGCCTATCTTTTTGATAGTTGTCTTGGCCATTAGTTTGATGGGTGTTGAAATCGGGAATTGAAACTTGTTCGAAATCATGATGATCGTGATGTGTAGAAGTAGGGAAATGGTGACTTGGGTTTAAATAGTTAGATTGCACTTGTTGGTTTTGTAGATGATTCAGAGGTTGAAGTTGGGCTTGGGCTTGGGCTTGGGCTTGCTGAACTGATTGGTGTACTGACTGGTGTACCGATTGGTGTACTTGTGGTTGGTGTTGATGATTGCTTTGTTGGTGGTTCTGTTGGTGGTTCTGTTGATGACTTTGCTGATGGTTCTGTGGGGTCTGTTGTAATTGGGACGGTCTGTGTGTGATCCCTGGGTGCATACGATCTGTACCTTGTACCAACTGCAGATAATTAGACAAGTCTTGGCTCATTTGACCAATTGACATATTTCTCGAAGTATCAATTGTTGATAGGTTCGAATAGGATACTTCCAGGTCAGGACTTTTATCTAACTTATAAGCACGCATTACAACCAAAGGGATATTATAATCTCTGTTAAACCCTTCATATTCGAATTTTGGTACTTCACCATATAAATCATCAAACCCTTCACTATATTTTGGATCACTTGGTATCAACATTGGTAAAACTTCATTATGATATTCTGACATGTACAGAAAATGATCTGAAAGAAAAAAATCATTAACAATGATGTTTCCTTTAGAAAATTTATCAACATCCGGTAATGGTAAGGAATCACCATAAATGACTGATTTAATAACACTTTCATCAGTGATTGGTTGATTATCACTTATAACGATTATTTGGAAACGACCAAGGTTTGGATTCCATCTGAATGAATAACCAACATTCCTATCATGATTATTACTATGTAACATCAAAGTATACCATAACCTATATCTGTTATGTATTACAAACTGTAAATGTTGTTGGCAAGAATATTTTGTGTAAGTTGAATAAACAGTTTCAGGATTAACAATACGAAGTTGGTTACAGATATACATCCAAGCTCTTTTATTCATCTGGGGATTGCTATTTTTAGGGTAACTGTGAACAACATCAGACAATAACTTTATGAAGTATTGATCCATTTTAGGTGACCATCTTTTATATTTTGTTGATTTTGACTTTAAGTCATATTGTGTTAGGGACACTTTTTTACCGTTTAACCCTTTGTTCAGGTTCATAAAAATGGAGGTATTTTTCGTTGGTAAGAAGGGGTTTTTGGAGGTTTATACTTTTTTATTAAAGTAAATGGTGTTTTTATTATTCTTTATTAGATCTTAGTCTGGGGACTTTTCAAAGTTAAGTGATCTAAAGTGTAAAAATATGAGAGTTAAAAGTGCGGGTTCTCAAAATAGTAAATTTTGCAACTTTGAGGTATCTACAAGGTTTCTCTGAGTGTATATTTTCTCTAGTAAATCAATTACTAGTTCCGTTAAATCTATTTAAAAACTTGCCACTACCAATTCTTTTTTTAGTATCAGATTCCATTGTAGGAAAATAATCTTTTTTATCAGGAACACTAGTTGTACCAGAACCAGAAGGAAAATTTAATAATCTTTCAGATTTATCAAATTGTTTACTTCTATTATAAGATACATCATCAATTGAATTAGCTTCGGATTCTCTTAATTTTCTATTGATCTGATAATCTTCATGAGATTCTTGAATACGATTATACTTATCAAGCATTTCATAAACTCTTTTTCTCTTTATTGAAAGTTGTTGACTAACACTTGAAGTTGTTGAAGATTGATTTGGAACAGGTGTTGAAACAGGTGTAGATATACTACCACCAGAAACAAGATTAGAATTCAAATTGTTAACTGCAGAAATTGAAGAAAGCCTATTATGTAAACTCATATAAGTTGAAGATTGTGGTAAGATCATTAATAGCCCATAAAGTGTTTTATAAAGATATGGATTCTTTTCAGGTTCTAATAATTGTAATCTTAATTTAAGAAATATTGGTGATTCAAGTAATTGTACAAGGACATCAAGTTGTGATAAAAGTTGATAAGTAACTTCCAGTTCTGAAATACTTTTGATAATTAAGAATGCAAGGTCATAATTAGCTGTTAAAAGACAAATTGATAATGCACTTGAAGGATTATGACACCAACTTTGAAATAATGTTGAAAATAATGCCCAATCTTCGATTTTGTAAACGTCTAAATTTTTTAATTTTTTTCTAAATTTTGTTAATTCAGGTGTTGTAAGTAAGATATTGTTTAAGGTTACAATGATTAGATTTAAAAATTCATGGCTAACATTATCCAAAGAGCTCAAGACTTCAGAAATGGTTTTAAAGATTTTTTCAGAATCAAGGGTAACACATAACTTTCTAATGATGAACTCAACTTTACTTCTTGTTAATGTTGAACCATAGTTAGTTGAAGTAGTATCAAGATTAATATCTTGGATCTCTTTTTCAAAAAAATTGATTAACTTAACCATGAAATCTTTAAAGAAATCTTGATTAGTTTCAGAAATTTTTGATAACAATTGTAATACCTTAGAAATAACTTCATTACTTGAATCGGTTGCAGATTGAAGTAAAGCAGTTAAATCAAAAGTTGATCCATCACCATCAATATTAACGAAACTTGAAGGTTCTTTAGAGTATAAAAAGATTAACCAATCCAACAGAGTAATCCTAGCTGATTCATTAGCGCATGTTAAACATTCCCTCATAATATTATGAAGGGTTTTCGTCAATTGAAATTCAACAAATTCTTCATAAATTTCTTTATTTAAGCCTAAAATTGAATTTTCACTAATTTCTATATCTCCTTCTTTTGGTGATTCTTGGGTTTCATCTTTTGGTTCATTTTCTTCTGTGTGGGTTTCTTTGATAGATTCTTCACTCAAACTTATGAATAAAGATTGTAATGATAAATTGAATTTGAAAAATTGGTTTCTTAATTCAAAATCTTTATTTATATCTGATGATGAAATGTTTTGGATGGTGATTGTAACACATTCAGGAAAGAAATTTGTAAAACTAATTGGTGAAAATTGGATAATTTCTTTTAACCATTTAAGTATCATGAATTGAACTTCTAAATAAATCTCATGACCATCAACCGAAAGATCATTTGGTTTTTCTGCTGGTGTTTTCAAGAAAGAAAGAAGAATATCAATAATCTTTTGGTAATCAATAAATATATTTTGTCCTTCGATAAATTCTTCTTCTTCAGGTTCAGATTCTTCAGGATCTTGTTCTTGAGATTCACCTTGTTCATCTTTAGTTTCTTCTTCATCATCCTTCAACTTCACGTCTTTAACTTCATTCATCACCTCTTCAATTTCATTCGTCTCTTTCTTTGGTGTTTCAGGTTCAGGTTCTGCTTTTTTCTTTAATTTTTCAAGTTCATTTTTTTTCTCTTTTATCATTTGTTTCCTTTTAACTTCATTCTTTACATTTTGAATGGACTTAACTTCTTTTAAAAACATATTCAATAAATTTTGTGTTTCAATTCTAACATCGGATGGTGCACCATTCTTTAAAAAATTAATCAAAGGTTCTAAAAAATTTGGTAAAAAAGTAATCAATTCTAAAGATGGAATATCATCAAATAACTCCAACCAACTTATTAAAAACTTCTTAGCAAATGGATCTGTAATATACATTCTTTCTAATAAAGTTGGAATGAATTTTGGTAATGAAAATGCCTTTTGAGTATCTTGAACTTGATTAACTTGAATAGCTGTACCATCTTCTCTTACTTTATGACTTTCAATTTCATTATCTTGACCAGTTTTTTGTTGTTGTAAAACTGATACATAATTTGTTGCCTTTGCACTAACAATATCTTTAATTAATCTATCCAAGATATCTGCAGCATTTTTAACTGATGCTTCTGAATCAGTTACAAGTGTACATAAGACATCAAACAATTCATTAAAATATAATAAGATTTCACCTCTTGCAACTTTGGCAATATTATATAATGATTCGCAAGCATAATATCTAACTCTTGCATCGGTATCTTTAAATGTTGAAAAAATTGGATTAATAATCTCATCAAGGTAATAAGCAATTGCAAATGGTCCTAATGCAACAGTTACACTACCAAGAGCAGTAATTGCACCCATTCTGGCGGAATTGGTGCTACCATTTGCCAAATCACTTAATTCATTAACTATATTATAAATTTCTTCACTATCATTTCTTTCGACTGCGGATTTGACAAGAACTTCAATCTGAAGAGCTGTAGCCTTACGCTTTTCGTAGATATGATTGGAAAGATCTTTAATCAATGACGGGTTTAGGACTTTCTTCCTTTCCATGATAAGATAGAGATAGTGAGAATAGTGAGGGAATTCGCCAGTCTGATCTCAGTATTCCTACAAGTGTTCTCCTTCCCTTCTTTCCTTCTCCTGTCTTCTCCTATCCTCTCCTATCCTCTCCTATCCTCTCCTATCCTCTCCTGTCTTCTCCTCTCCTGTCTTCTCCTACACGCACTCGTTAATCATTATCATTACTCTACATAACTATCCTTCATCTGGCTTTCGTCTCTTTATTTCTGGTTGAGAAATATCAACCGATTCGTTAGAACTAATACTTTCACTTTTCCTTGGTGAAGAAAAAGTGTCAAAATCTGGCAAATTACTTAAATGAACATCAGTTTTTTCATTAGATTCATGAACATGTTTTGGATCAATTTCACTTGGAAGTATTGATGAGAGTATTTCAAGATTCTTAACACTTATACTTTCAATTGATGGGATCATCACATTGAATTTTATAAATAAATCTCCCCTATTGAATTGTGAAATATCTTGAATTGTCTCATTATCATCTGTTTGATAAAAAATCTCATCAATATGATTATTATTTATTGGCATTCCAAACCCTTTAATTATTTTTGGAGTATTTGAATTAATTGATCCAACAATCTCTCCTTGTTGAACTCCTTGACTATTTAATTGTTCATGTCCATGAACATTAATAAACACTTTTAAATCTTGCCCTTTCTTCAAGAAATCTTTAATGAATATATTTCCTCCAACTAATGCAGTTTTGAGATCAATGTTATATTCCATGTATAAATCATTAAATCTTCTAATTAAATAATCATGTTTTGATTGTTTAATCTTAACTACAACATCTCCAGGAATTAGATTTCTTCCTTCATCTGCTGCTCCTTTAAGTACAATTTGACTTCCATCTTTTGTACCTGGTTGAACTCTAATTTGAATAATTTTTCTTTCTAAAATAAATCCATCTTTACAATCTGAACATCCTTTTGAAAAAATATTTCCAACTCCATTACATGATTCACAAGATCCAACTGATTGATATTTAGTGAATTGATTTGACATGGTGGTTACAACTCTACCACTACCTAAACAAATCTTACAACTTGATTTATTAAATCCTCCTTCCCCTTGACATTTAGAACATTTGGTTCTTCTTGGTAATTGTAATTTTATAATCTTACCATTGGCTAAGTCATCAAGACTCAACTTTAATGTATGATGAATATCTTGACCTTTACTAACAGTGTTATCTTTACTGGGAGGTGCAGGTCTAACAGTTTTCTCCATATTTTTTGTATTAGGTCCAAAATTTGCATGTCCGAAATTTGCCAGTCCGAAATTTGCCAGTCCAAAATTGGGGTTTCCAAAATTCATATTGAAGTTATTAAACGCCATATTTTGTCCAAACATCCCTTCAAATGGATCATTCATTGAAGTTGAATTAAAAGCATTATTAAAATCATTAAATACTTGAGCAAATACATCAGTTGCACTTCTCGTTTGAAAGCTGGTAGTCCTTTTAGGTTGTGGTTTTATCGACCCGTCTAATCCAGCTTCCCCATACATATCATATAGTTTTCTAGAATTTGAATCTTTTAAAACTTCATAAGCTCTTGTAACTAATTTGAATCTTTCAGTTAATTTTGGATCATGATTAGTTTTATCAGGATGACATTTCAATGCAATTTTTCTATAAGATCTAGATATCTCCTCAAACGTAGCTTGAGGACTTATAGATAATACTTCATAAAATTTTGTATCTACAACCATATTATTTTACATGGAGATTAAATCATTTATATTAAACCGCACTACCAACCGCGATTTTCGATAAGGTTCTATAGAATAAAACGCGATTTAGAAGTTTCTATTAATTTCTATAAATACTATATCACTTTCTATCAAGACTACTATGTAATTTATGTTCTCTTAAAAAGAAGGCAGAAAACAATCCAAAGGTTGCACAAATAAAAGCTAATAAAAATGCTCCTTTTGCTGCACTATCATAACAACTTATTACTGCTAATTTAACCGCATCAGGTAATAATTTTGAATATTCCGCATCTTTTAAAGATTTCTCAATAATTTTTTTTGCAGCCTTTTCATCACTAATAAATTTTGGTATAGTTTTGTATAATTTTTTACTTAAAATCAGTTGGAAAATAGCTGATGCTGCGCTTATACCTAAAGTAGACCCTGTAAATCTTGAAGTATATTGTATAGATGTAGTTGCAGCTTGATGTTCTGATGGAACTGCTGCAATAAGTGCGAGTAATGAAACTGTTAACATAACTGCATACCCCCATCCTGGTAACGCCATTAAGATTAATTGAATAAATGTTGATGTTTTAGGTGTAACCAATAAGAAATTGAATACTCCAATCCATGTTGCAGTAGCTGATAAAATATTTAATTTATAATATTTCCCAGTACGTTTCATATATAAACCTGCACCAACTGATCCCAATGAAACACCAACAAAATTTGAAATAATTCTTAATCCAACCTTACTGCTTGGTAATTGAATTACACTTGTTAAATAAAGTGGGAAATAAAATATATAAATAAAACATGCCATTGTACCAAACCAATTTGATAATGATGCTGAAACAACAGTTCTATTACTAAATAATTCTAATGGTAAAATTGGTTCAACTGCAATATTAAATTCAACATAAACAAAAATTCCTAACAATATTAAAGCCATTATAATGAGCATTAAAAATGTCCATGAAATATATGAAAAATATTGATTACCTAAATTTGCAGCCAATGAGATTGTAACTAATGATGACACTAAAAAAAATGAACCTAAGAAATCTATTCTACCTAATTTAGCTTTAGCATCTCCTGATGATCCATTACCTGGTGAACCAGCTGGTAAATTAAAAAAGAAATAAAAGACTAATCCAATTATCGCTGCCATTGGAACTTGAACTGCAAATACAAATGGCCATCCAAATACATCATTAAGAAATCCTCCTAAAATACCACCTGATGCTGCACCTAATGAATAAGCAATATTACCAAACCCTTGAAATACACCTCTGTCTCTTAAAGGAATAATATCAGAAAGTGCAATAGTTGTAACTGCATTAAATCCACTACCTCCAATACCTGTAATAAATCTACCAACTACAACACATTTAAAACTTTTTAATGATGTAATAGTGCATCCTAAACTGAAAAGAAATGCACACATTAAAAGTACTGGTTTTCTACCAAAAATATCTGATATTTTCCCATATAACGGTTGAAAAGCTGCTGCTGCTAAAAGATATGAGGTTGCAATCCAACTCATATTTGGAACTTGATTCAAATCGGAGGCAATAACTCCCATTAATGTAGACACGATGGTACTATCTAATGCACTCAAATAGGCAGCAAAATATGAAGCAATAAGAAAGGTATGGAGTTCTAATCCTTTCAAGGCATATCCACTATATTTCAGATTTTCTTCTGGTGTCTCAGAAATTGATTCATAATTATTTGAATGTTGTAATAACTGTTGTTCTTCTGCAACGATCTCACTTGCTACTAGTCCGGCAGTACCAGATGAAACATCGTCCAATTTACTAGGCTCTAAATGAATCTGTCCCGTCATTGATAAAAGGTTTTTTGATTTTTCCTCTCCTCGAAAAAAGTGCCGGTCCGTTATCTTCTTACATAATCATCCTCCACTTCTTATATAATCAGAGCGGAATTATTTTAGTCCTCCTTAATAAAAAAAAATCGTGCATATACTATAGATCTATTGTAAAAATTCATCTCTAAAATGTTCAATATGATTGTTTGATTTACTTGAAAGCCTCTTAACTTCTCTGTTTCTTATTCTATTTTCAACTCTTTGAGTTTGTCTTTCCTTTCTTGTTAATTGAGTTGATGATATACCTGGAGCATATCTTCTATCAACTAAAGCAACTGATTTTTGTTGATCTGTTGAATTACGTATTAATGAAGCAGGTGGATGAATATATCTGAAGTTTGAACGATGTACAACTGCTTTACCTGAAGGTAATCTTTTAATATCTGAATTTGGATCATTTGGCTTATATCCATTATATGCAATAATTTTATTATCTTCCTTAAAAGAAACCAGCTTTGTAGAAGTACTCTTTTCATCAACTCCAACATCAAATTCATAAAATTCTGCAATCATTTCTTTCTCCAAATCATCTTCATATGGAATCTTGCAATGTCCTTTGGTACTTAAATGTTGCCTTATACCTTCAAGATTTTTACCAACAAATCCACATACTAAACATTCATGATCTATTAATACAACTTCTGCTAAAAATACAAGAAGACCTTCAAGATCTTTTAAATATGTTCTTTCAGGAATGTACAAACCATGTTTACCAAACATATGTTTTATATTATTTTCGATACTTTCATGATTCAATCCACAGTAAAAACATTTAGTGAGATGAACTACATCTGAATTCTCAGTAATAGATTCAGCTTCTGATTCTGTAATATCTTCTTCTTCTGTAGTAGTTCCGAATTCTATATCATCAGATTCACTGGTGAAATTTAACTCTGATCCTGTTTCAACATTTGATTCAGATTCATATACGCTATGGTTATCACCTAAAGAAAATTGGGAATATTCACTTATAGTTGAAGCTGGACTATCATCTCTTTCAGTATTTTCTTCTGATCTTAAGTTTCTACCACGGAAAAGAGGTTTAGTTTTTGTTACTTTCTTTGTCTTAATAACAAATCCAAATTCATCAACTTCTTCTTGTGAATGTGCAAGTCTTTGCTGTTGTAAAATCTTATGAGCGAAGACATCTGATGAGATACTTGGAAGTTGTGCAACTCTTCTTTTTAAATTATATCTATGCCACTCAGTTTTCATGTGTTGTCTTTGTAGATCAGCTGCTACGAACTTGATCCCACATGTATTACATGTAAACGAAGAAGACTTTGGGTTAGACCCATGGGGCATAAATGATGTGGGTTCCATCTTGAAAATTTGCGACTAGATTTGGCATGATGAGATATCACAAGAAATCCTCTATTATTCTCTACTATATCTATATTACATCTACTTATCTATTTATGCTCATCTATTAAACATACTAGATGGTTCCGGCCATGATCTCTTAAAAAGATTCATAGCTACAACATCTTGTGCTGATAATTTCCCATCGAAACTTGCTTTAAAATATCCATGTGTACCCAAACTTTCTTTAATAAACCCTGCACGTCCCAGTGGTGTATAAACAGGAACAGCTTTAAACCAATTGATATCCTCTGAATTAAAAAACATATAACGAACTGTAACAACTTTTTTATGAATCTTAACTGGGTGTCCTGTAAGAATAGCTCTTTCAGCAACAATTCTAGTATGATCACAATTTAAGTAAGTACCTTGTCCAATTAATTGTAAACTACCATCTTCCTTTTGTCTATAAAAAATTGTTGGGGCATTATAGAAAAGAACTGGTGCAATACATGTTGCAATTGAAACATTACCAGGATGATGGAATCTTTCTAATTTATGAACATTATTACTTGTGTTTGATGCTTGATTGAAAATAGGTTTAATGACTTGTCTTCTTGGTCCATATTGTGCTATAATTGTTTCTTTTGATGCAATTGATTCTTCAAAATCTTCCCAATTTTCAAATGAAAAATTGACAACTCCTAACTTGTGTTCATGTTCTAATAATCCATAAACAACGTATGGTTTAACTTTTGGATCAAAAAGTATTTCTGAACCTGCTTTGATGTAAATTTTGATTCTACTTGAAATATTAACTTGTGCATTCTTAATAGCATCTTTTAATACTTTATTTTTAGTAGATTTATAATTAGAAATTCTTAATAATCTACTCCAGAATTCTGGTGCTTCCTCATCGTATTCATCATATTCCCAATCACAATTTGCAAGTGATTTAAGACCTCTATATTTCTTTAATGCTTCTTTACCTGATTCTTCTGGGTGTAATTCGATTTCATCTGGGAACTCTTGATCTTCTTCAACATTTGATCTATATTCATCGAGTTGTCTCTTTTCTTCTTCTGGTGATAAATCAACAAACATATCTTCATTGTCTTCCATATCATCATGCATGTCATCATCTTCCATTTCACTCATATTAACTCCTTCTTCTTCTTGGAATTGTTCTGGTTCATCTTCACTTTCTACATCTGATGCTCCTTCTAAAACATCATCAAGCAACCATTTACCTTGATAATCTGATGTACCTTTTGGAACTTTGAATTTAACTCTCTTTGGACCACCTATTTCATCTGTAAAGTATTCTTTACCATCCATTCTAATACCATTATTATCCCAATCATCATCCCAATCCCCTTCCATTTCAACCTCTTCAGGATTAAGCTCTTCTAATGTTTCTCTATTTTCATTTGGTTCAATAATATCATTCATCTCTCTTGAAACTTTTTCAATTCTTTCAATTTGGAAATCACCTTTACCTGGAATATGAATCAAATTATTAGCATTGAATCCTAATCCACGAACGGTACCTTCAATAACACAAACATTTTCATCTTCTTGATAAATATTATCTGCGATAAGATACCCTCTGTTATCTCTCCAATTAACAGCTTTAGGGAACTTTTGACAAACGTTACGAATACAATTCAAGCTTTCAGATTCTGTTTCTAATGCGTATAACTTTTCTTCAGTTGGGAAGAAATGTTTGAAATATGAAGTTAATGATTGTCTTACATCTGCTTGTAAATTCTTTTTAGGATATGCTGAAACTAAATTTGGTAAAACTCCCATAACTGATGCAATACCTTGTGAAGTTGCGGCTCTTAGTATTTGTTCACCATAACTTTGTTCAACTTCTTGAGTTGCAGAGATTCCAAAGATAACGTAATCTGATAATTTACAGGCATCTAATACTGATAATAAATCATTTGAATCTGGAATTATAATCTTAAGATTAGATCTGAATCTTTGAACTTTCACGTTATTTACAGAAGGAAATTGGAACTCATATTCTGGTTCATCTTCTTCTTTAACACTATGAAGTAAAGTTGATGCAATTTGACTAGATGATAAATCTGGAGTTAATGGTACAATAGTAACGATCTTCTCGGCTCCTTGATTACCATCAAAGATTTTACGAATAAGTTTTGATTCTAAAATCTTCTTATCTTTCAATTGTCTTGCATGATTCTTTCTTTCGATTTTTGACATTTGTTTGATCTGAGTACCAGTTTTTCCACCCTTTTCAACTTTACCTTTAGTGATGTTTTTTAATTGACCTTTAGAGGCATGCTTGGATTTGAATGATTTATGATCTTTTTTGACCGTGGCCCTATGTGAATGACCTCCCATTATATTTAATATAACCTATACTAGTCTCTATAACCTACCTCATCTCATCTTCGCACAAACCTAGTTCCGATGATGTAGGGTTTTAGCCCTAATGAGTCTGTGACCGCGATTCGAGTTATCTTTTGTGTAACATTTGCCGCGCATCCAATCCTCACTCAAATTTTACCTTCTCAGATAGAATTTTTCAATATAATCAACTAGTAAATGTATGTTAAATTAAAACAAAAGAGACGAGATATATTAAGTGGACATTCCAAATCACCATACCAGAGATGAACATAAGAAGCATTTAAGACGATATAAAGTTCCCGTACCACATGTTTTTCCCAAATACTATGAAAATTCACATCACATACGAAATATCAAAGACCTCCAACTAATTTATTATAAATTATCAACATGTCCACATGTCTCAAATATAACTAATATTATACTAACTTCTTTAGATGGCACACGAATCCGTTTGGTTTTCCCACCCAAGAAACTTTGGTAAAGGTTCAAGACAATGTAGAGTCTGTTCTTCCCACTCCGGTTTAATCAGAAAGTACGGTTTAAACATCTGCCGTCAATGTTTCAGAGAAAAGGCCAATGATATTGGTTTCAACAAGTTCCGTTAAGTTATTTGATTATAATACTGCATTACAAATCATTTAAGTAACATCTTATTTAAACGGCTTACTGTGTATAATTAATTAATGGATTTATCCACAATATAAAATTTCAGTATAAAAACTGTAGACTGGAGCGTGTATTTTTCGTATATAAGAACCTCTTTCGAAATTTTCTCTATGTTTCTTGGAATCAAAGAGATTTTACAGATACTCCGAACTCTAAAGAAAGTAGCAATGCTCTTTGAAAAGATTGAAGTTTTATAGTATTGCAGAAGGTGGAAAGGGTAGATCAAGAAGAATCAGTTAAAGGAAAAGGATGAAGAATGAGACATCATAAAGATCATCAGAGTTGTTTGAGAAAACTTATAATTATAGTCTTTTACTTAAAGATGTACTGTATGGATAGAACTTACGTTTTTAAAGAAACTATCGGCACCTTTCAATATGTTCCTGATAACTTGAGACAGTTACAAGAATCACACCTTAAAAACACTTTAAGCCTCAATAGGTGTACTTGCAATATAGCGTAGACTATTGAAGAACAAAGGCTCGTGGTGTACAAACACACTTTAGAGTAAGAGTACTAGATGATAGAACTTATAACTACAGATATATCCCATTAATCGACATTCGAAATCCATCGCCTCACTAAAGAGACCCAACGGATAACAAACTTCCTAATGGGAGGCATTTATCTCGGGAATGACAAATTAAATAATTAATATGGCAACGGTGGTAACTTGATTATTTGCATTACCCCGTCGTGGCAAAATATTCCCTTTACTTTTTGATTAAGGAAAATATTTCTTCATTTCTCACTTATATAGTCGATGCTTTGAGAAACTTACCCGGATGGAGGATTTATATATGTAGAAGATATAACTTGTATTAAGCTGGGTGGTGTCTTATGATGAGTTCTGTAATAAATTTAACGGATTTCATATGTTTTGGAATGCTTGTCACAAGTACGTGATTTTTCTAGTTTTATATATATATACAAAAAATGCTAATTTTGCAAATGCTGCAAAATTTACGATAATGACAAATTATGTAGAGAAATTTAAAGATAGATGAAATGGAAGATGTAAGATTAAGATTAAATAAATATAATTTAGAGAATGAGACACACAAAAACAAAACATTGATTAAACAAAACTAACTAACTACTCATCTCTAAATACCATATTCTTTAGCAAATAAAAGAATTTCATTAGCAACTTCTTTTGCATGAGTAGTACCAGCAAAATGTCCAGCTTCTAATTCAACAATTTTAACATTTTTAGAATCTCTTTTAAATGGTGCTTGTCCTTCTCTTGGAAAAATAAAATCATTAACTCCCCAAACTGCTAAGATTGGAACATTAGATTCTCTAAAATATTTTTGAAATTTTGGATATAATTTAACATTATTTCTGTAATCAAGGAATAATCTAACTTGATTTTCCTTAGTATTTGGATATTGATTCAATAAATGGAAATCAACTAATGGACTTTCTGGATTAACTCTTGAAGAATCTGGTTCTCCATGATAATATTGTTGAGCATATGGTTCATAATCAGTAGCAAGTTTACTCATTTCTTCTTTAATTTCTTCTAACTGATTCTTTTCATCATCTGTTAATGATTTTTTATCCATTAAAGGCCATGCAATTTTCAATGGATTCCAAAAATCTTGAATACCTTCATCATAAGCATTACCATTTTGAGAAATAATACTAGTAACTTCAAACTTTGGATTAACTGCAAGTCTAAGACCTGTTGGTGCACCATAATCAAAAATATAAACAGTAAATTTCTTGATGTTTAATTGATCTAATAATAACTCAACAGAGTAAGCAATTTGATCAAAAGATAAATCAAAATCTTTTGGAATTTTGGTTAATCCATATGCTGGTAAGTCTGGAGCAACAATATGGAATTTGTCTTTTAATAATGGGATAATAGTATCGAATTGTCTTGAAGAAGTTGGGAATCCATGTAAAAGTAATAAAACTGGTTTATCTTTGGATTCGGTTTCTTTATAGAACATTTCGACTCCATTGCTAAGCTTAGTGGTGTTGTAAATAACTGACATTTTAATTGATTGATTGATTTGATTGAATTGATGAAGAATAATGGTGGATTTGGGGTTCAATTTATACTTAATCTTGTGGGGTTGAATCAATTATCGTGCCTGGCAAATTTGTCAGCGTATTATAAATATTACACAGCAATAAAAACAGGGAAAAATGAAATTCAAAAGTATAGAAAAAGAACAAGAGTGTGCTATATGACTTGTCAATATGCTGTTATCTCATCTATGAAGCCCGCTAATGGTGTTGGTGGTGTTGGTGGTTGCAAAAAGCGCATCTTGATGTCTCACATTTCACACCTCCAATATTGAAGAAATCTGGTACAATGCACGACTTTACTAATTCGCTTACCAATGCTGACAAAAATGCAATTATATGAGTATCCTGCATATCAATGCTGACTGTGCTAAATAAATGTAGCAGGGTTCTGGGGTAATAAGATTGATAATCTGTCACTATACGTACCATTTACATCCTCCTTTCACTATCTATCCAACCCACTACTTTATATTTTCTTTGAATTTAGTAGGAACTAGTTCAAAGAATTTAAGCTTTTGGATAGAAAGATACCCTGAGTTCATGAAGGAATTAAAGCTCAGACTCCATCCAAGCTATGCTTGGTAATATTTCTTTAGGAACACCACATTCTCTTGGATCAGTTGGAGATTGGCTCACCACTCTTGGATCTCTCATTTTGCAACCTCAGTGCGTGAAAATTTCAACCATGTCAGGTAACGGAATCAAAGCCTTATCATTCTTGTTAGTGGGTAGTCTTAGTTGGTATGCTGGTGTTAAGTTCTGGCAACCTTTAATCATGTATGTATAACATTTGTTTATTTCGATCCACAATTAACAATAGTGAACAATTACAAAAAGATGGATCACTTCGTAAAGATATAGATATTCCGGAATTAGAGAAACAACCTGAATCTTGGGAAGATATCAAGGCTGGTATACGTGCCACAATAAATCCCCAGGCCGAGGCTAAGAAAGATAATAACTTTCAAAGAGATCTTAAAGAAACAGTACGAGAAGTTCAAGAGCAGAATAATACGGGTAAATAGTATATATGAAGAAATGAATAGAAGGATATGAAATTTGTAATTCTTTAAAGTGACTTGGTTTCTTAGCAGTGGTTATATTCTCCCTTTAACACATCATGTGGCCTAGTTATCTTTCTCTATATCATCTCTTCTCAATCGCATCGCATCTAAATTTTTCAAGATGGGTAAGTTAAAAAGAGGTAGAAAAAATCAAAGAGCTAGACACAACCCTCTTAAGAGTAATAAACCAGTCGATACCAAGAAAGATGACAACACAAGAAAAAATAAGATTCTTCCATTGATTGAAAAATTACTGTCAAGAAGTCCAAATGATAGATCAATGGCATTAGGTGCAATTACAATACTCTGTGAAGATGAAAGGATGAGAAAGATGTTATTAAAAGAAAAGTTAATTCAAATAGTAATGGAACAATGTTTAACTGATAACAGTGACGAAATTGTTGTTGAATCATTTGGATTATTAAGAAACCTTGGAATTGATGAAGGATATGATGTTTTGAAATATTATTGGAGATCAAACATTTGGACAACTATACAAGCATCATTATCAAAGATTGAATCTTCATTCAAATATTTATATGAAGAACAACCAAAAGAATTGACCAAGAAACAAAAAGAAGATGAAAAATCTAAGAAGCAATTATTATTCGATTTCACAGAACATGTTTTAGCATTAATTGTTGTTATAGCTAGTGGATCAAATGATTTATACGATGAGATTTTTTCAAGACTTGATCCAGTTTTAAAGTTGGTAATTGATTTAATTAACCTTCATGTATCTTCTGGTAAATTAACTAATAAGCTTTATAATACATTATTAGATTTTATTTATGAATTTTCAAGTGAATCAGATGATTTTATTAAGAAACTTACTGAATCAAGTTTATCATTAGAAAATATTCTGGAATTTTCAAACTCTCCATCACAACAATCCAATAAACTTGGGAAAGTATATATCGATGGTATTAAATTCCAAGTAAATGAAGTACTTCAACTTGATACAAATAAGAATCAAGTAGCATCAAATATTTTAGAATCATTATTCAATAATCTTGATATAGATTTACAATCATTAGTTGAAGCATTTAAACCAAAAGATAATGCAAAAGAACCAATTCAAACTGAATCAGAAATAAATCAACAAATTTCTGGTTCAAGTGATGAAAAACAAGCAGCCAAAACTGATTTACAAACCATTGAAATTGTAATCGATTTAACCACCAGTATTTTTGAATATTTAGCTATTAATGAAGATTTCAACGAACCAGTTGAATTATCACCACAAGTATTAGATTTATTATTCAAAGTAATTATTCCAAGTATCAATGAATTAATTAAATTTAGTCAAAATAATCAAGATACATTTTTATTATCTAATAAACTTGTAATTTGTTTAAATAATATGGCATGGTTATTTTTAAGTCTGGAAACCATTCCAATTGAATGGTTTGAAAAATCTCTTGAATTATGGGATATTGTACTTGAAATATCAAAAACAGATGATGAATTTGTTCAAAAAGATTGTTTAAGTTTCCTTTGGGGAGTTGTAAAAGCAATTGGACCTGATTCAAAATCAAAAGTAAATCCTCAAATGATACATGATTTAATTCAAAAAGCTTCAAATTATATAATAGAAACAGAAAATAATAAATTTTCTGAATCTCTTGAATTTGCTCTTTCAATTATTGGATTTACTGGTAGTATAGCATTAATGATAGAAAATACATCTATAACATTTGAAATTTCTGAATTTCATTTAAAAACAATTGAACTGTTGGTACAAAACAAATCAGTTCATAATCAACCAATTGCAATCGAAATCATATTAGAAACTATAAATTCAATGTTTGAAATTTTTGGTGATAAGAGTTATAGTTATGATTATGAAATTTTTGTTAAACATAAATATAATGAAAGATTACAATCATTAGAACCTTTGGTAAAAGATGTTTATAAAAAAATTGATAAAAATAAATTTGGTGATTTAAAAATAAAGGGTGAAGAAACTTGGACAAATTTGGGTAGATTCATTCAATATAAAAAGAATGAGTAAATAATATATAACGTACATACTTTCATTTCATTATCTATACATCTATACATCTTAATCTATTGGTGGATCTTCACCTAAATCACTCTCATCACTACTCATACTTGAAACACTCACTATTTCAGAATCAGTTTCAATTTCTTGAGGTAATTTACTATCATCCTTTTCAGCAACACCAACAACCCCCCATTTAATTTTAGTAACTTCTTCTAATCTTTCTAATATTTCAACCATTGGTGTGAATAAACCAAATTGTTTTACTTCACCATCATAACTATGTAACATACCAAGTACACCTAAACCTTTTGATTCAGAAACTGTATTACAATCTTCTAATTTAGTTAACACCCATGAACCACTATCACCGCCTGCAGCGAAAGCAGAATTTGAATCAATTGAATTAATAACAAATTCAGATGAATGAATTGCTCCATCTAGCCAGTAAACTAATTTGATACCGTTTAAAGTACCTTGAGTAAACTTAGTTGTTGAACCATATTTAAATACTGATAATCCAGCATTATTATTTCTTGAAGCAGGTAATTCATCATCAATTTCATCGACATTCAAGTCAAGATCTTGTTTTGATCTTTTAAGATCAATTACTTTTCTAACATACATATTATCAAACATTAAACCAGGATCAAATTCATTAAATGATATATCATCACCAAGGAAATTTTGATCACATGTTAAATTTTTATTTACTTTAATAATTGCTAAATCTGATAATCTTTTTTCATTTGAATCTTTTAATCCAATAAGAGTTCTTTCACCCCAAATAATTTGACCAAATCTATGAATTGGTAAATTTCTTATTTCATGATATTCTTGTTTAGTCTTTGAATTTTTTAATTTAACCCTTTTCAATGGGAACATTTGATCAACTTGTTTAAGTACTGATCCATAAGCAACTTTAGCTTCCATCATTGTAGCATCATTTTCATTTCTTGATAATTTCTCATATTGTTGACTTAAAGCTTTTTTATATAAAGAAATTAAAACTGATGAAGGTGATGATACATGAGGATATTCATTTTCATTACCATTATTAAGACAAACATGACCACAAGAAATAGCAAATTTTGAATTTGAATAAGTTTCTAAATGAGGTTGTTTTTCAATATCAATCATTGGATAAATATATCCACCCATTGTACCAGAAGTTCTTGAAGCATTTTCAATTGAAATTGACATGGCCATTGGTGGTTTAGTAACATCTTGAGGATTTCTAAATGGTAATTTAAATTTTTGTAAAGATGGTTGAGGAGTTGATGGTTGAAAAGATGGTAAAGGTTGATTTTGTGGAGGTTTTGTAGCAGCTAATTCAATTTGATTTTTAACAACAATAACATGAATATCATCATATAAATCATGTAAACTTTGAGTTAATTTATGATGATAATCTGTTGGATTTGGATATCCAAAATATAATGTTAAAATATTCATATCTTTAGCAATACCACGAACAATTGGAGCAATAAAGGAACCGTTTTGTTCTTTGATTTTAACCGATGATGATGCCATTTTATTTATAATATTAATTATAACATCTTCATTTGGTAAATTTTCATCATTACATCCAATAGCAAAATTTTGAGGTTTAACCATTTCAGCAGTTGATGAAATACTTAATCTTCTATTTTGAGTATTAAGAGTAGAAGAAAATTCATTAAAGTTTCTAACCAATAAGAGTTTTAATTTTATGAAAACTTCATTCTCTAATAAATTATCATAAAGATTAAGATAAACCTTCATGATTTTTCTAAGATGATTATTATTATAAGTAGTGAATTTCCAAGTATCCAGAGGACCAATATCCTTGATACTTGAGGTGAAATTCTTTAATAAATCAATAATATTAATAACAGCACTTGTTAAATTCAGATTTGAAGTATTATATTGATTCATTGCAAAAGAAATATCATCACTTAATTGACGTAATTTTTCTCCAATAGCTTCAATAGGATTACCTTCATGTAATTCTTCTTGAACTTCAAGAATTTGTAACCTTTGACCATATTCTAAACCACTTATACTTGGTTTTGATTGACTTTGATTTGAATATTGTGATGATTGGTTGGTTGAAAATGTTCTTTTACTAGTTGAAAAAATGGATTTATCATGTTGACTTGAATCTCTGGTAAATACTGAAGGAGCCGTATGATCAACCGTATCATTTTTAGAAATTGAAGGATTTAAATTTAATTGAGGATCATTTTTCATTTTATCATCAAACATTTCAACTTCTCCTATAGAGTCTCTTGATCCCATAGTACTGACACTTTGACGGTTGGAGTTACCTAACACAGAAGCCGATGTGGACTCAGGGAGTTCCTCTTGTCCACTTTGTTTACGATGACGACCTAAAAACTTCTTCATAGACATGATTAGAGATGATAATGAGACGAGGAATCTTAAATGCCATTCGCATTTTGTGTGTATCACACGACCACTTTTTACCCAGGGCTATACACCCAGATAAGAGAGATAGAGACAAAGTTATAAGAAGTTGAAATCGATTTGTTTTGAGGGAAATTATTGGAATTGTTTTTCAATTTTTGCTAAACTTCTTTTTTTTTCCCCTCTTGTGTGTCCGTATCTAAAACCAAACAACTACCCCAGTTTCTCAATTCGCAGGATTGGGTATTTTTTCACTGACTATATTTCATAATGCCAGTTTATTCAATATCTCATGTGGAGAATGTTAGGGTCTGTGTTGTTATGGTAGGATTACCAGCCAGAGGGAAATCATTGATTGCACAAAAAATTGTTAGATATTTATCATGGTTATCAATTAAAACTAAATGTTTCAATGTTGGTTCATATAGAAGAAAGTTAGCATCAGGAACAGGGGCAGATGCAGATGCACTGTTTTTTTCACCAGATAATGAAGAAGGAATCAAATATAGACATGAAGCAGTCCAAGCAGCTATTAAAGATATGATGAATTGGTTTTGTGATGAAAATGGAGTTGTTGGTATATTAGATGCAACAAATACAACTAGAGAAAGAAGAGAACAAATTTTAAGAATTTGTAGAGAAAATTATATTGAACCATTGTTTTTAGAAAGTTGGTGTGATGATGAAGAATTAATTAGACAAAACATTTTAGATGTTAAAACCACTTCACCAGATTATTTAAATAAAGATGAAGAATTTGCATTATCAGATTTTAAGAAAAGAATTGAACACTATAAAGGAGTTTATGAAACATTGGATCTGGAAAAAGATCAAAAATTAAGTTTTATTAAATTAATTAATGTTAGTAGTCATGTTATATTAAATAGAATTGAAAGTTATTTAGAATCAAGAATTGTTTATTATGTTATGAATTTACATATTAAACCAAGAAGTATTTGGTTATCAAGACATGGTGAATCACAATATAATTTGACAGGTCAAATTGGAGGTGATGCAAATTTAAGTGAAAGAGGTTGGAAATATGCAAAAAAATTACCTGAATTAGTTTTAAAATCTTTAGGACCTGAAAATGAAAATACAAATTTAACAGTTTGGACTTCAACTTTAAAAAGAACTCAACAAACTGCTTCATTTTTACCTTATAAAAATAAATTACAATGGAAAGCTTTAGATGAATTAGATGCTGGTGAATGTGATGGTATGACTTATGAAGAAATTGAACAAGAATTCCCTGAAGATTTTAAAGCAAGAGATGATAATAAATATGAATACCGTTATAGAGGTGGTGAATCTTATAGAGATATTGTTATAAGATTAGAACCAATTATAATGGAATTAGAAAGACAAGAAAATATTTTAATTATAACTCATCAAGCAGTTTTAAGATGTATTTATGCTTACTTTATGAATGTACCACAAGAAGAAAGTCCTTGGATGTCAATTCCTTTACATACATTAATTAAATTGGAACCAAGAGCTTATTCAACTTTAGTAAGTAGGATCAAAGCTGATATACCTGCTGTAAGTACTTATAAAGAAAAGGGTACTTCTCAATTAGGTGAAAGTGAAGGTGCAAACACTTCAAAGAGTAGAGATATAATTAAAGGGGATGAAATAAAATCATAAGAATTTAGTTAGGATAGTATAAGTAATACACACAAGTAAACATTTATTGACTAAAAACTCTAATCCCATTTGGTATTCTTACCTCCAGATACACAAGTTCCGGTACTGGTAGTCCCACAAGCAACATCTCCCCATTCACCATTTGGTCCAATTAATAAGTAACCTCTCCAATCTCCACCATGGGAAAGGTTAAGACACCAGATTCCATTATAATCATGTTGGATATATTGATTCCATGCAGCTTCTAAACCACCCCTAATAGTTGCCTCTTGTGCTGATGTTTTACAACTTCCAGCTGCTGTATAAATATACTTGAGACATTTATGATTATCTTTACATACCTTATGGGTAACAACACCACATTCATTATGTTCAGAACGATAAATGATTTCACCAGGAACTTTAGTATGTAATCCAAAATACCAAGCAGCTGCTGCACCTCCTAACGAACTAAAAGCTCCAATAATTGTAGCCATAGCTGTTGCACAATCTTTAACATTGGCTCTTCTACTGATAGCAGATTGAGATACAAATGAAAAAGATTGATTTCTTAAATCAGTAACACTTGAATCAGTAAGATTAATATGAAGAGATGGACTAAGAACAGTACCATCTTCAAACACAGCTGCTGAAACAAATAATGAAAGCTGAATAAAAGCGAAGAAATATGTTAAGTTCTTGAACATGCTTGAACTACTGAATTTGAGAGAAAAGAGGTCCATTTATACATGAATTTTTGGTTCAACGTTTGAAGCTTAAACGACTTCTTGCAATTAATATCCTATCATCACAACGTTTCTAATTTATTTATTGAAACCTTCAAGGTTATTCCTATATACTGGTACAAAGCGTAAGTGTAATTAAACACTTTAAATATTGAGGTTGAATATTTTTGCAACCACCAGGGAAACTAAAAATAGTGAGAGGTGTTCATACGAATAGATCAGTTAGCTGTTCAAGAAGTATTCAAGACTAGAAAAATGACTCTGATATGTTTGAATGATACATTATTATTACCGATCGGATATAGACATTTAGTTTGTCTAAGTTTGGTGCCGTTCATTTCATGCAGAACAACCCCGGATGTCGCATCACAAGTTAAATCATGTAATTCAACCTTTTAACGTGCATTGAATACAAGGCGTTGCCGGAATGAACATATTCATTTCCATGATACTACATAGCAACCGAAGCACAACGAGGCCCACATGGTGAGTTTTTAAATCACAGCACTGCATACTGAATCAGGTAAGTACTCATGAGCCAAATTATGAAGGGTCCTTTTTTTGGTCACTTAAAGCCGCATCATAAGTCCGAGTTAAGCAGACCTGTCAAATTTTCGAGAATAGACTTTTGATATATGCAGTCTGGGGTATTTGTCTATATAAATGTGACCTTCCTCCATCTTTTTCATAAATCAAAATGTTAGTCAACTTTGCTCCTGATTACGAACCATATTTTTTTCAAGCTTTTTATTTCACATCTGGAATTGTTACAGCTGTAACAATTAATGCAGTTATTCCATATGTATTAGCGTATTTATTGTTGAAGAAAGGTAATTGGATTTAGCTACCATAGGTGTAGATAGTATATTGTGTGAATATAAATATTTCAGTGACAGAGGTTGTAAGCACAGGAGAGTTTGTCAGAGGTTAGCGTGTGTAAGATGACTGTAATAGATATATTGGTCATCTGGGAAGTAAGCGTATCCTTTTACAGGAGATGACCAAGCATCAAAAGCCAAAGACTTAAGGCACTCATGTTACTATTTCCCTCTTGTTGAAGGTGTCCGTTGGAAAAGCACAGGGGGCATCCCAAGACACCCCACCTGATTCTCCACCTGATTCTCCACCTGATTCTCCACTTGATCAACACCTCATCCTACACCTAACAATCCTTGAATATTTATTCAATACATATTTTACAACTCTAAATTACATCATTCGATGGTATTAATTAAATGAATAGTTTTGGAACCTTTTTGCTTGTTCCCTAACCTTCTTCTCATAAGCAACTTTATCCTTTGTGAAAGCTCTCCAAGCAGCTTCTTGAGCAGGAGAATCTGGATTTGGATTATCAAGTAATTCTTGAATACCTAACACAATTTGTTTAAGAGTAATTGCAGGTCTCCAATCTTGTTCTTCATTCAAAATAGATAAACAAATTGTACCACTGGGATAAACATTAGGATGATAGAATCCACTTGGTAGTTGAACTTTTGGAGGTTTTGAAGGATATCCATCAGGAAATGAAATTGTGACTGGATAAGTACCTTCAGCCCACATAGTATTTTCTCTACCAGGGATACCAGCTTTCCAATTTGATAAGTCTATAGATCCATCTTCTGCCTTATCAGGTTTAGCGTAAAAACCAAATGGATGATCTTTTCTCCAAAGTTTCCTTTCTTCCTGTAACCGTATCTTAGTTAAGGACATTGAAAATTTTTGTAGATAAAATCGCGTTATCACACCGAGGTAACAAATAGGAACTGATAGAGGGGGATCAAGAGATTTGAATGGTTCTGATGAATTTGATGCAGAAAAAAAAAATCTGAATAATAGTAATTTCTTCTAGCGCAAATATCTACTTTTTCTTCAACTTGTATTTTGAGCCTGTTCCATAGTGGACATTTGCTACATAACTTCTCCACAAGATTCGCAGAAAATTATCATGTCTCAAGAATCACAGATTAAGGCCGACCCAGAGCCAACCAAGGAAGTTCCAAAGCCAGCCGTTACTAGTGAACAGAATGAAGATGATTTAGATGACTTAGACGATTTGCTTGATGACTTTGCAGGTGAAGTTTTAAGTAAACCACCAGGATCAACTATTACCGAATCAAAAGAGCCAGTTAATGAACCAATTAATGATGAATTTAAAACTAAATTAGAAGATCTTATTCAAGATCTTAATATCCAAGATCCAGAAACAAAGACTCAATTCGAGCAATTAGTCAAGAACTTTGAAGAAGATAATCAAGAAGTAAAAGATCCAAAAGATTTTGATAATATCATGAAAGATACAATGGAAAGGTTAAAAAATTCAGGAAAAGATATTGATGAGCAAATTAAAAATGATCAATCAGCTTCAAATCCTGAAGATATGTTGACTCAGTTACTTTCTGGATTAGGAGGTGGTGAAGGTGATATGGATATGAGTAAATTATTAGTTGATATGTTAGAACAATTATCTTCAAAAGAAGTTTTATATGAACCAATCAAAGATTTAAATACCAAATTCCCTGATTATTTGAAAGAGAAAAAATCTTCTTTATCACAAGAAGATTTTGCTAATTATACAAAACAATATGAAATAACGAATGATATAGTTGAAATCTTTGAGAGCGAAACCTATAATGATGATAATAAGGAACAAAGAGAGAAGGTCAATAGTCTTTTAGAATCATTACAAGAATTAGGTCAACCACCTTCAGATCTTGTTGGAGATGCAGGAGATTTCCCAGGGTTTGGAGGTTTAGGTGCTCCAGGTACTGGAGGTGATGGATTAGGATTTTCTGATAAAGATTTACCAAAGGATTTCGAAAAAGATTTAGAAGAAGGATGTAAACAGCAGTAAGTAGATAATAATCGGATATTTATTGATACTCTATTCTATATTTTTAACCCACTTCTCTCGGCAAACTCTTGATAATATCCTAACATATCTGGGGTTATACCTCTTGAGATTCCCTTTAATGCATGATCAAAATGTTGTTTTCTTACACAATCTGCAGTATTATCTTCCATGATAGCAGCAAGTCCAGACTCTTGACATAATAAGGTAACTTCTGCTCCTGAACATCCATCAGTTGCACCAGCTAAATCTTCAAGATTTACATCTTCGACAAGATTGAACTTCTTAGTACATTTCTTTAAAATCTCTAATCTTGCTTCATAATCTGGTGGTCCAACATAAATATGTCTATCAAGTCTACCAGGTCTAAGTAATGCAGGATCAATTTCTGTTGGTCTATTTGTGGCACCAACAATGACAACACCTTTTAATTCTTCCACACCATCAATTTCATTCAATAATGATGTTAATACTTGTTGGGCAGCACTTGTATTTGCCCCTTCTCTATCACCAGAAATTGCATCTATTTCATCAAAAAATATAATTGAAGGTGATGCAGCTCTTGCCTTTCTAAAAATTTCTCGTATAGCTCTTTCAGATTCTCCAACATACTTATTGAAGATTTCTGGCCCTTTAACAGCAAGGAAATTAAGACCTGATTCTGTTGCTAAGGCTTTGGCTGTAAGTGTTTTTGAACATCCCGGTGGTCCATAAAGTAATACACCTTTTGGTGCCAGAACTCCTAGTTTATTGAATGCATCAGATGCTTCAAGAGGAAGTTGAACAACTTCAACTAATTTCTTTTTAAGTTCATGTTGTCCTCCAATATCACTCCAATAAACCTTTGGCATTTCTAAGAAAATTTCTCTCATTGCTGATGGTCTTATATCTGGTAATGAAGCGAATAAATCTTCAAGGGTAAGTTTGATTTCACCTTGTGATAATTGTTGTTTAAGTCCACGATTAATTGCTTTCATAACTGATTCTCTACATAAGGCTGATAAATCTGCCCCAACATATCCATGGGTTTTAGAAGAAATGGTCTTTATATCTTCTTCGGCTAATTCATATTTCTCTGGATTCATTCTATTTATAAGTTTAGTTAATATATCATATCTATCTTCAGCATCGGGTATTCCTATTTCAACTTCTTGATCGAATCTACCTGGTCGTCTTAAAGCTGAATCAATAGAATTTGGTCTATTAGTAGCTCCAACCACTACAACTCTTCCATTATCATTCATACCATCCATCATGGTCAATAAAGTTGCCACAACTCTACTTTCAGTTTCTCCACTATCATCAGAGGTTCTACTTGGAACTAA
Source organism: Yamadazyma kanchanaburiensis (assembly GCA_030555785.1). Classification (NCBI taxonomy): domain Eukaryota; kingdom Fungi; phylum Ascomycota; class Pichiomycetes; order Serinales; family Debaryomycetaceae; genus Yamadazyma; species Yamadazyma kanchanaburiensis. The sequence goes on along the minus strand of JANIVJ010000005.1, from coordinate 145,683 downwards.
TGAATCAACTTCATCCATGAATATAATTGATGGTTGATACTTTCTAGCTTCTAAGAATATCTCTCTTATAGCATTTTCTGTTTCACCTAAATATTTAGAAACAATTGAAGGTCCATTAACGCTAAGAACATGTGCGTTGATATTTTGTGCTACACATTTAAGTAACATGGTTTTTCCTGTTCCTGGTGGTCCATGTAAGAGTATACCTCTTGGGGGAGATATACCGAATTCAGAGAATAGTTGGGGATTATGTAATGGGACTTCTATTGTGGATTGAAGAAGAGCGATTTGTTTTGATAATCCACCAACTTGATTGAAATCAAGGTTTTTTTGAAAATTATATTTTGATGGAATCTCTGAGGATTTGGAGAACTGGGTTGTTGTTGAACCTTTGGAGAAAAGATAAAATGGGGTGATAGTGGATGATGTTGTTTCACTATTTTCGAGTGATAGGTTCTTCAACGCATCCTCTACACCATTTTCTATTTCAATGATTTTCAATGATACTTTCTTATCATCTACCTCTATATCATCAATTTGCAACCCTGGTGCAACCAATCCAATTTCACCTAAAATCTTTTCGATTTTCTTCTTTGAAGTATCGAAATCGGATTCTAATCCATCGATTATACTTATTTGTAAATTGGATGCAAATTCTGGTTGTTTTAAATACTTTTGAATTTGGACTCTATCACCAAGAAGAAACCTAGCAAGAGATCTAAAAGAGTTAGAAATCCCAATAACATTTGAATCGATTATTTCAGGATCACTGTATACGGATGCAAGAACTCCAGGCTCAGCACTATCAGACTTGTTGAGTATTACAATATCTGAATTATTAAATTCAAGGGCCTCAAATATTTCTGGGTGCAAATATACTTTTGCAGCGGATTTTACATTCCCGTTTGAAGATGGTCTAACAATGAATACCTTAGGAATCTTTATTTTCTTAGGAGCATCTGTAGGAGAAGAAGAGGAACTTTTCTTCTTTGTACTAGATTTCGAACTCATCTACTTTAAGAAGATATGACATCGCGAACCTCATCGCTATCACATCTCATCACATCTAAGACCATGTTCAAATATACACCTAAATTCAGTAGGTTTAATGGTGTACGACAGTTAGCATCATCTTGTCGATCCTTCAATAAAGAAATGGCGTTTACCGTACTTCTGTCCCGCGATTGGTTCGAAAGATATCATCACAAATTGATTGATCCAATGAAAGGTTCACCATTACAATCAATATATCCAAAATCAGTTCTAGAGCCAAGTATGTCAGAGAGACGAGATCCTCGATATATGAGACATACACAAATCGGCATGTTACTCAAAAGTAAAGAAAATCGAAATGTAAAAGCTTTTGATGATGCAACAAAGAAACTACAGACAGTGATAGGAAGTGAATTTGATATACTGAAAAAAGAGTCATTGGCGATTCTTTGTGGATTGAGTGATTCCCAAGTCCTAGAGAAAGAGTTGGGTGATACACTGATCACTTTTGACTCTGAAAAGTTGCGTCAAGTTGGTAGTAACCTTTATAAAATGACTAGAGATACACTACTTCTTTTTGGAGATAACCAGTATTTATCAACTTCTTGGAATGATTTGAAAGGAATTTTAGATCAGTTAAATAGGGACGACCATATCATCCCCGAGTTCATGAAAAAGAATTCATTGTATGGGGTAGTTATACCTTTTAGTGGTGTTAGGTCATTAACAGGAGAAGATGATGGGACTTTACGTAAAAAAATCAGAGATGCCACTTCGATTGGAAGTTTCTACACGATGATTGGGTTAATGTCAGTAAAGTTTGGTAAAGAAGCAACTGTAGAGAATTTTCTTGTTCCAAAAGTATTCAATGGGAAAAATGGGATTATTGAGATAATAACCAAGGGGGTTAGATAGAAGACCTTGTACATAGTAAACTGTATATTTAATGATTAATGATAATGAACTATAAATATAACGAACCACAGAAAACAATATCTCTTTTAATCCTTTCTTGAGCATCAGTCATTTTGGAATGCAATGTTGAATCACCTATAATCAAAGCAGCATTCTTAACTTCACGACAAATTTCATCTAATCTTGTAATAACTCTAACAATTGTACCTTCAGCTTCAACACTCATTTGCATAATCTCATTAAATGACATACCTCTTGCCCATTCATAAATTACATTCATTAAAGCGAATCTTTTCCTTTTAACAAATTCTTCTTCTTCACTTGTTAACATAACTTTATGACTAACGTAAACTTTTGTAACATCATCAACAATGTCCAAGATTTTTTGTTTACCTCTATCTAATCTTGGAGTAATTGGAGGTTCATCTTCTTCACTTGTTTTACCTTCGTACACAAATGCTGATAATAATGCAACGATTTCTTCAGGTTCAAAATCTCCTAAGAAGTTATCTAATATAAGTTCTGTTATAACCAATTCCCATCCTGAATTAACTTCACATGCAACTCTACCTTTAAGAACAACATTATGTTTTTGATCGATAAAATTAAGGTGTTGAAGTACTTGAAGACGTTGTTCATAATCAGGAAGTAATTCTAAATTTTCATCTGAAATTAATCTTTGAAGTGAATCAATTTCTGATTGAATTGCTGCTTTTTGATGGAATTGACTAAAATGTAATTTAATATTTGGACATTGTAAACATTTAGATCCTCTAATTTTATCTAAAAGACTATTTTGTTTTTGTACGATATCGTGAAGGGAAAGTTGGGTAGCTTGAGTAAATAATACAGGTGCCCATTTTGTAAAAAAAGACTTTACTAAATTAATATTTTCTTTGGCTGTGGCTAATGCATTTGAATCACTTTTTAAAACTCCGGTAATTGGAGCTTTAAGTTTATATCTACTTATAAATACTAAATCTTCTAATTTAACTGCATCTAATTGATATGATTCACCAAATTCAATAAACTTAAATTTCTTTAAATATGTTTTAATTGGTATATATGGATGTTTAAATTTCTCATTATCATTCATAAATTTCTTACCATGATTAAATGTAAGTATAAGAATTCTTTGAGTGGCATGATCAGATCTATAAATGAATCCTGTTTTTATTGCAAACTTTTCATCTCTATAACAAACTAATCTACCAATAGTTAAAATAGTTGAACGTAAAACTGGTGAATTATTTGCTTCTTTAGAAATCTCTCCCCATGATGATTCATATTCCATCATATCTTCATATAATTCATTCATTCCTTCGAGATTACATTCATCACAAGGATCAATATCACAAGTTTTAATTTCTTCTTTTAATTCTTCGACTTTCTTTTGATGTTCAGGTAAAAGTGTTTGAGTACTGTTTTCACTAAATGAATGTTTAATCATCTCTTCAACTCTCAATGCTTCAATTCTTAAAAGATTTAAAATCATATTATATGTTAATCTGAATTGTGATATTAATTTAGTTGGTGTTCCAAGTGTAACATCTTTAAAATCACTCATTTGTAATGGATGATTATATGACATTACAATAACTGTACCAGTTTTATCAAGACCTCTTCTACCTGCTCTACCACTCATTTGAGTAAATTCTCCTGGAAGTAAATTTCTAAATCCAGTTCCATCATGTTTTCTTAATTCATTAAAAACAACTGTTCTTGTTGGTAAATTTAATCCCATTGCAAATGTTTCAGTTGCGAATAATACTTTAACTAATGTCTTTGCAAAAAGAATTTCAATACATTCTTTTACAATAGGAAGTAATCCTCCATGATGTACTGCAATACCTCTACTTAATAAATCTCTAATCTTTAAAATTTGTGGTAATTCTCTATCTTCTTTTTTCAATCTCAGAATTGCTCTATTAATGAACATATGAATTTCAGATTTTTCTTTTGCATTACAAAAATCAATTCCTTGTAATGTATCAGCATATTCTTCACATCTTTTCTTAGAAAAGACAAAGATAACCGCTGGGAGAAGTGTATTCTTTTTAAGATATTGTACCAAATTACTCCATGTATTCTTATTTGGTCCATCTCTTTTAAATGTTCTCAGATTGTTACCATTATTATTACCACCTCTTCCACCTCTGCCCCCACCATTACCGCCTCTTCCACCACCACCACCACCTCTACCTCCTCTTAATCTATTACCACCACGAGTACTACCCCCTGGTCCCCCTCTTGATCCATACCCTGCAACAATATTTGGTGCTTGTTTTGGTTTATCACCTTCTAAGACCAGTTTATGTTTTTGGAATTCAACTTCCAGAAATTTTCTCGTAGCATCAATAACTTTATATAAATTTTCTTTTGCCCAAATTGAAATTTCTAATGGAACTGGACGTTTTGGTGTTGATATAACATAAATATCTTTTTGTTTTGTTCTACCAACCCAATTTGCAAATTCAAATGTATTTGGTACAGTTGCTGATAATAAAATGTATTTAACATGGTCTGGTAACATAATAATAACTTCTTCCCAAACCACACCTCTATCAATATCGTTAACATAATGAACCTCATCAAAAATAACAAATTCAACATCTCTTATAAGATCAGCACCTCTATATAACATTGATCTTAAGATTTCTGTTGTCATAATTAAACAATTGGCTTCTGGATTAATTTGAACATCTCCTGTAATTAATCCAACATCAATATCTTTAAAAGTCTCTTTAAAATCTCTGAATTTTTGATTTGATAATGCTTTGATTGGTGATGTATAGATTGCCTTTGTCATGTTTCTTTTAGCCATTGCAATTGCATATTCTGCAACAACGGTTTTACCAGCTGATGTATGGGCTGCAACGAAGACTGAATCTCCTTGTTCTAAATGATAAACTGCTTCTTGTTGGAAAATATCTAATTTGAAAGGCCATTTTCTTGCCATGTTTGGAACGACTTCTTCAAAATCTTCAATTCTATGATTTAAATCGACAACATGTGCCCAATCTTTTTTGACTTCTTTTTCTTTAGCTAATTCTTTTCTAAATGATGAATAATCTATTGGAACCAATCCATCGATTTCTGATGTATCAACAGAGAGTGATTGTTTAACTTCATCATCAATAACTTCTTCAATCTTTTCTTCTGAAATTTCTTCATCACCTTCTTCTTCTTTGAGATCAATTATATCATCATTACCTTCTTGTCTAATTTCAAGACCTCTTGTAAACCCTTGTGGGATATCGAAAAGTCCATTTTCGTCTTTATGTAAAAATGCTGTTTCATCCTTTTGTGCTGGTGCTGTTTTACTTTCCATTAAACCACCTGGTTGAAATGGTAAAAAACTGGTTTTACCTTTGATTGAATCAGATTTATTACCATATTTTCTAGTGATGGATAATGAATTGGACGCTGTGGCGTTATCTATATCTGATAAACGTACGGATTCTTGATAACTGTCAATAGCACCTTCAATTCCTGATCTTTTAAATCTAAACAGGGTTCTTCCAATTGGATTAGGACTATTAAAAAGACCATTATAAAACCTACCCATATCTGGTTCTTCTTGATTATCGATGAGGTCAAGAATATCCCAGGGTAATTCATTATCTGGTTTAAGGAGTTCTTCTTCGTACCATGTGGTATTGTTTGGTTGTGTTAACAAGTCAAGATCAATCATGGTGTTGAAAATTGTGAGAGATGTGCGTATGGGTGCAAAAGAGAAAGCATTCCATAAATCAGATAGGTACGAAAGAATGTAGATATTTTCTATTTTCTACTATTTACTCTAATCTACTCTTCTCCTACAATTTTGGTTTCGATTCAATTCCACCAGCGGTTGCATCACTATTGATCTCAAGCTTTCCACTATCATTTTCAGTCTTATCTTTACCAAAAAATATAACAGTAGCAGTTAAATCATCTCTGTACCTTCTTGAAACAGGACTTGGAATTGATATCAACATTGAGGTTTGTTCTCTTGAACCACCATTTGATAAAGCATTTCTAATTAAATGTGTTGATACATTTTTATCATCTAATAAATAATTATTTCCTTGAAGTGGACGAGTTTTTCTAAATGGTTTTTTCGAAGTTTTATCATTTGTTATATCATGAACTTCAGGTAACTTATTTTCATTTGATCCAAAATATGACCAAAATGAATGTTTTGGTTTAATCATTTTTTCCTTTTCCATCCATTTTACAACTAATCCAATAATTTCTTCATTTGATAACATTTCATATAATCCATCACTTGCCATTACAAGAAAATCATTTTGATCAGGATTAATTTTAGTTGTTGTTATAACCGGTTCTGCAGTAACATATGGTGGAGATTTTAAATTATGTGGTAAAGATTTACCAAAGAATTGTCTATAAATTCTTTGTTGAATTGAAGCAGGTAATTTATATCTACAATCACCAAAAGCTCTTGTTGGTTCTAAAGTACCCAAAACCCTACCATTTTTAACAACTCCTGATTCATCTGGATGTTCACTAATAATTCTTGCAACTTCTGTTGGATTTGAACCAGTTTGATCAATACTTAATTGTCTAACCGTCCAGCGATTATCTTTAAAAGATCCAAGAATTGCTCTAGAATCTCCTGTAACTGCAACTTTTAACATTTGACTATTTGTATCATAAAATGATAATAAAGCACATGATCCTGATAATGCTGGCATTAATAATTCTGCAGCTTTAGTTTTATTATTTTCATTTAATAATTTCTCCATATTCTTATTGACAATCTCATGGTCTAATTTTAAAAATCCATTTTTAATTGCTTGATCAATTGTTGCTCCATTTGGAACATATCTTAAATTATCTTCTCCTGTTGGTTTAAAAATTGTACCAAATTCTGCTATAACATAATTAATCAATTGATCTCTTAATTTACTACTGGTGGTCCATCCTCCATGACCATCAAAAACTCCGAAAAACATCCAATCGGTTGATGTTTTAATATTATTATCTTGTAAGATTGGTACTTGAACAATTTCTTCAGCTCTATCATCTTCAATTGGTGAATTTGATGCCAATTGACATACATCATATCTTGTAATTCCTTTACCTCTATTAACAAAATAACTTTCTTCAAATTGTCTTAATTTCTTACTAACTTGTTCATTATTTAAAACGAAAACTCCTTCTTTATGTTGTTGATGACCTAAACTGAAATTTTGACTAATGGATGAATTGGATGTTGAATAAAGATTCTTTTCATTGCCTGTTGGTTTCTTAGATGGATCTGTTTCTAATTCATAATGATTGGATTGGTTCAATACAATATATGATCCAACAAGTAGAATGCCTGATATAAATGCAGTTCTTGATCTTTGAGATTTCCTGGTAGCAATGTTAATTTTATTTATTGGTTTGAATTGGTTCGACTTGCTTGTTGATAGAGTTCTTCTTATAGTTTGCGTCGAAAGGTTTTGTAACCTTTGTCTTGCCAGTACAAAGTGCATGTCGGGGTTGTATAATAAATGTGAAACAAGGGGTCGCACTGAGAAGTGATATTTCAGAGGTTCTCAGAGTTAGAGTTAAAGTTAGAGGCTACAAATTATTATTATTGTATCTATTACACTATAATCTATGAGTATTTCAGTCCTGATAGTTGAATACATCAACTCCTATAATACAGTAACATAAATATGTAAACAACCTAGAGCACATAAAATAAGGATTATTATACTTATACCGTCCTACATCGACCACAGTGTTAAAGATTAATTAGTTGAGTTTACCAACACCGCTTAAGCAGCAATGGTAACTTCAACATCAACACCTGGTTCGATGGTGATTTGAGTAATCTTTTTAACAATAGCAGCTGGGGCTTGTAAATCGATAACTCTCTTGTGGATTCTCATTTCAAAGGTATCCCAAGTTTTAGAACCTTCACCATTTGGAGTCTTTCTGGTGGTAACTTTTAAGACTTTAGTTGGGATTCTAACTGGACCTTTTTTAACAATTTGAGATTGTTCAGCATTTCTGATGATGTTAGCTGAAACTTTTTCTAATTGTTTAACTTTGGTAGAAGTTAAGGTGATTCTAATCTTGTGGATTTCTTGTTCTTGTTCTTGAACTTTTTCTTTGTTGATTGGAGCAGACATTGGAGTTGTAGTTGAAAAAAAAATTGAAATTTTTTTTGTGAGAGTAAAAGATCAAAAGTCGTGCGCGGGTGATGGGGCTCTAGCCCTAATGATCACGTGAGGTGTTGAAGAATAAGGTGGTTCCAGGGTTGGATATGAAGAGAAACGTTATTTTAATAGAAAACCAACGTTATAGCAGTTTTCCTCTCTGGTTTTTGGGTATGCAAGTTATACTGTATAGTGACGAAGACCCTAGGTGTAAGCTTAAGGTCTCGTTCAGAATCTCCACTCGCTAAACCTCCACATTTCACCCCTTAGATATACCCTTCGAATTCCTCTCTTTTGAACTTTCCACCCTACTCGTCCCTCCACCGTATCCTACTCTCATCTACACTTTCCCTATCCTCTATGCTATCTTTTACCTATGTACAGATCTATCATTATCATCAATTATCAATCTCTTTCAGAACACCTTCAAGACATTTCCACAAAAGGTTCTGCTCTTTCGTATTGGAATATCCACTAACAGCCCATCTGATCTTACCCTCTTGATCAATCAAATAAACATACCCACTACAACTATTATCACAATTAAGTTCTTGTTTAATATCATAAGGAAATAAAGAATCTGATAAAATGAAATATAATCCTCTTCTTTCTTCTGGGAGACTCTTTCTGATACTTCCTTTTACTGTATTAACCATGAGTCTCTTAGCCCAACCTTGAGGTATATTCAAATCAATGATTTGTGCTTTAGGGAATTTTTCAGTAAATTGAGTGTAATTATTTCTAAGATAATCTTCTTTACCAGATTTGAAAAAAGTATCAGAACACTTTTCACCTGAAACAGTTGAAAAAATCCTTACTAAACTAACTTTACCTTTAAATAAATTGTGTAATTGTGATTCTGACCCATTTATTGATTTTGCATTAACATTTGGAAAGTACAAAGCCTTATCGGATTTGAAATAAGAAACCGGAGCATTGAAGATCTTCCCGTTTGTATTTGTGAAGGATTTAGATTCATAAAATGGAGAATGTTTTATATCTTGATCTAATTGTCTTTGTCTTAATTCTTTAGCTTCAGGATTAAATAATTCATTAATTGACCATTTTGAAGAATTTTTTGGATTTAAAAGAATTGGGGCAGGAAGTCCAAAAGATTTGGAGATTATACGAGGTTTGGTAAGTGGAGGTTTACTCGTTTCACTTAATGTTTTAAGAAATCTTGGAGTCTTTGACATAATTTTTGAAAAGTGCGAAGTCAGCATATTATAACCCATTATTCAAACATGTCCATTATATTAAGAGATGGATTTGCAAGTAGATCACTTGATCATGTTCTAGAAGATTTACTTGTTAGATTCTTAGTGAATGCCCCAAATGAAGATTTATCATCAAGTGAACGAGTTTTATTTCTTGTCGAAGAAGCTCAATGGTTTTATACAGATTTTTTAAAACAAATGTATCCAGGATTACCATCAATGAAAATGAAACAATTTAGTACTAAAATATTAGAAAAATGTCCATTGATTTGGAAATGGGGGAATTCCTCTGAAGCTTTATCAAAATTCGGTAAATATAAATCTAGTATACCAGTTAGAGGTATTGCATTATTTAATTCAGATTTAACAAAAGTTCTACTTGTTAAAGGATACGAATCGAATTCTTGGTCTTTCCCAAGAGGTAAGATCTCAAAAGGTGAAGGAGATTTAGAATGTGCAATCAGAGAAGTTGAAGAAGAAACAAGTTTTAGTGCCAAAAATTTAATTAATGAAATTGATGTAATTGATAGAACTATTAAAGGTAAGAATTATAAAATTTATCTTGCAAAAGATGTACCAGAAGATTTTGATTTCAAACCAACTGCCAGAAATGAGATTTCTGCAATTGAATGGTTTGATGTAAAATCTTTACAAAAAAAAATAAAATATAATCCAAATAATTTTTTTATTTTACCCGCCATAATTAAACCAATAATAAGTTGGATTAATAAATCTAAAGGTACTGTTAATGAGATTGAGTTGATGTTGGATGCCGAGGTTAAATTAAAGGAATTAATGGGTATTGGTAAAGAACCTGAATTAATTAAAAATGATGATGCTGGTAGAGAATTACTTGATATCTTACAAGGTGTAAAGAATGAAAATGAAGAAGCTATCCAAAGTGTAACATCAACTCAATCTGAATCGGAGTCTGAATCTGAGTCTGAACCTGTTACGGTAACTGTAAGTGTACCACAATCTATGGCTGCTCCTTATGCTCATCTATTAGATTTAGAAAAATCCCAATCTGATTTTAAAGGTAATTTACCTTTCTTCAAAGGATTAACTAAAACTCCAAAATTAGAACAACTGATTAATACTCCAAGTCCTGAATCTCTTGGAAATCCTTCAAAATCTTTAATGAATCCAAAGGAATTATTATCTATATTAAACAGTGGTAGTAGTTCAAAACAAGATACTACACCAAATGGTGACAAAAGATCTGAGGATATTTCAAGAAACAAAGCAAAAGCTCAAGAGTTATTAAAATTATTTCAAAAAGATGATGTTACCCCTGAACCAGTTAGTAATATTGGACAACTTCAAACTCCATATTCGGAACCAGTTCAAGAAAATACACCATCTTCTGAACCAGTTCAAGAGCAAACTCCACCTGTTAAACCAAGATTACTTAAAAGATCATCTAAAGAGGATAATCCTTTATTATCTTTATTAAGAGGAAAATCTGATGAGAAATCAACTTCTTCTGGATCTTCCAGTCCAAACACATCTGCTAATACATTAATGAATCTTCTTAAAAGTCCTCAACCACCTCAATCCAATACATCAGAATCACCTTCTGATTCTAATCCAATAAATAAACTGGCTCCACTGGATTCTGGAACTCCAGCAAATGATTTATTAAGTTTATTAAAACCTCAACAAAAAGCTTCTAATGAATTATTGGGAATGTTACAGCCAAAAGGTCAAGAATCTATTCAAGAACCTCCTGTCCAATCACCACCTGTTGAAGAACCTCCTCAAACCCAATCTAATAATTCGGCGCATGAATTATTGGGTCTTTTAGGTAAGAAGGTCGAGCCAGAACAGCCCGAAGTGATACAACAAGTTCCAGTTCATATTCCAGAAGAAACTCCTGAACAAACAGCTACTGCTCCTAATTCTGATTCTGCTGATGAAAAATTTGAAGATTCTGTTGATCAGGAATTTGAAGATTTCGAAGACTTTGAAGATTTTGAAGATTTTGAAGATTTTGATGCATTGAATGAAGAAATTACAGCTACAACTCAACAAAATCAAGAGGAATATTCAGAACCAACTTATCAACCTGAGCCTTTTGTCCAACAGGCAGAACAAGCTCAGCCAGTACAACCTCCTGTACAACACTTTCAAGAATCTATTCAATCTTCTCCTCTTAGCTCATTTGGGTTTTCATCCCAAAATTCTACCCCAGTTCCTACAACTTATGAACAATATCAAAATGGTCTTATGAATAATGTCAATGATGGTCAACCACAAGGAAATTATAGACTTGCAAGACCTGGTGAACCTTTAAACAATGTTTCTGATTCAAAAAGAGAATCAAATAGTTTACTTGCATTACTTCATCGTGATAAACAATCAGTTTCAAGTTCACCTGATAGTTCGATTAATGCAACTTATGGAAGTCCTCTGCCACCAACTCATCATAGTGGTAATAGTCTTTTAGGGCTTTTGCGTGGAAGTAATCCTTCTACGCCAACACCAAATCAATCACAACCTCCTTATAAACCTGAATCGCAACCTCAACCACAAGAAGAGGTAAGATCAAATACTGCAACTGATTTACTCAGTTTACTTAAAAAGCCATCAACTTCTTAGACGTGTTACGAATTTTTGTTTATTGTTTATATAGATTAATATAAGATTATTTTATATTTATGCTAATCTAGGGTTCTTCAATGGATGTGTTCTTTTGACTACTTTTCTTCGTTTGGTATCAACTCTAGAGAAAACAGAGTTCGGGATTTCTGGTTCTCTTTTGGTTGAAAGTGATTTTGGAATTTTTACTTGTCGATTTCTATCAATCATCAAACAGCATTTTGTGGAGAAGATCAGATGTCTAGATAGTCCTCTATTTTTTGTTATGAAATCTAACATATAGTAAGGAGAATCGAAATTATATTGTTGTTCATGAATCATGAAGTCCAACATCAAGTCATTTGTTTCATTTGGATTGGGTAAAATGTGCTTGAGATTTTTATTTAAATAATTGTATTGGAAAGCTAGAGGAAATTTCAATAATAATTTCCCATGATCATCCTCATGATTGTGAATAGACCATTTTGTGGATTCAATTACAATTCCATCAGTTTTATCGAGTTTTTGATAAAACAGGGGTTCAAAAAATTTATCACAAATTATCAAAGAAAGAGATTTGTCTAAATTAAGAAGTGATTGTATACCTTCTTTCGTTACATTGGTATTGAATAGATTCAATATACGTAGAGACTCCAATCCTCCGTCTCTAATTGAAGAACGCAAATAACTAACAATGGAATCGTCTACTTCTTTACCATTAGATAAATCAAGACCTGCAAGATTTTTTATTTTGAATAAAGATATATAGTCCTCACGAGAGAGAGATGTGGGACAACAAGATAAATCGAGGAAAACCTTGTTGTCTATGGTTATATGGTTTAAGTAGTATGTTAAATCACTTATTCTTATATTACTAAAGAGATTCTCTATTCGATGGTTTCTAACATTTGGTATTAAACAATCTTGAAGATATGAAAACCTCATGGAACTCAATTGATCTGATTTTGTATCTATGATGCTATGACACCGGAAAGGTGATTTTTTATCTAGTAGGGTTGCAAAAGTAATAAACACCTGTAATGTATCATTATTTGATAACAAAATATGATTCCATATCAAACGAATCAATTTAAGTGGGAGTGATGACATGATTGAACTATTCAAACTATCGGCATTTTCTGCAATTTTTCTAGAACATAAATTTTGTAACGACGGTAAAACACCACTTTTACCTCTTGGCTTTATAAATGATGTTTGATATAAAGGATGTTGAGTGATCCAAGAATAATATTTAATCGATTGCGAGTCGAGAAATGAAACATCTTTACTAGCACCAAGACTATGAGTCTTCTCTGACAGTACCTCTCTATCTTTCTGGATTGGTTTAATACTACCAGATTTTTTCCCAAAATAATATCTCTTTTTAAACCCTTTCCTAAACCTCTTCTTCATAAAATAGTTTCGCAACCGCGATGAATTTTTCATCTCATCTTATCACTATTAAGGTATGAAGTTAGATACTAGTCGTATGAGGTATTTAACCTCAGATGATTTTAGAGTTTTGCAATCTGTTGAACTTGGATCCAGAAATCATGAGCTTGTTCCAACTCAAATGATCCACTCTATCGGTGGTTTAAAAAATCCTGCTGCAACCAATAGAGCTATTGGAGATTTAGCTAAAATGAAACTTGTTGCAAGATTAAGAAATGCAAAATACGATGGGTTTAGAATAACGTATAATGGATACGATTATCTTGCATTAAAATCCATGCTTAATAGAGATACTCTTTATTCTGTTGGTACAGCTATTGGTGTAGGTAAAGAATCAGATATTTTTTCAGTTAGTGATAAAAAAGGTAAGCAAAGAGTATTAAAAATTCATAGATTAGGTAGAACCTCATTCAAAACGGTTAAAAATAATCGTGATTATTTAAGAAAAAGACAAACTTCAAATTGGATGTACTTATCAAGATTGGCTGCAAATAAAGAATATCAATTTATGAAAGTCTTATATGAAAATGGATTTTGTGTACCAGAACCATTTGATAACTCAAGACATACGGTTTTAATGGAATGGATCGATGGGTTGACTATGAAAAATTTAAGAAAGCATAAAGATTATAAAAAATTATATTCTGATTTAATGAACTTTATTGTAAAGCTTGCGAATCATGGATTAATTCATTGTGATTTTAATGAGTTTAATATCATTATTAGAAATGAAGAAGATGCTAGAAATCATGAATTCGATTTTGTTGTTATTGATTTCCCACAATGTGTTTCAACAAAACATGTTGATGCTGAAGCTTATTTTAAAAGGGATGTTGAAGGTATAAGGGCATTTTTCGAGAAGAAGTTTAGATATTCTCCACAAGATGATGAAACCATGTTTGATACTGAAGGTTATGGTGATGGTTTTAAATATGCATATCCAAAATTTAGTAGAGATGTTAAAAGAGAAAAGGATCTTGATGTTGAGGTTGAAGCATCTGGATATGTCAAAAAGGATAAGAAAAAAGAAGCTAGAGATTTGGAAGCTGCTGTTCAAGGTATGAGAGAAATAAGGGATGAAGAAGAAGAAGAAGAAGAACAAGTTGATGAGGAAGATAGTGAAGAATATGAAAGTGAAGATGAAGATGAAGATGAATATTCTGAAGATGATTATGATTCTGAATTAGAACAACTTGAAAAGGAAGAAAAGGAAGCACTTGAAGAGAAGACTAAAGAAGAAAATGAAAAAATCATAGAAGCACTCACAAAAGGTACAAAAGAGCTAAAAATGGATAAATTAGGAAATTACATACTAGAAGATTAATAAGATATATATATTTGTGTATTAATTTTTTTTCCCTTACTATTACCTAAATATAAACAAAAAAGGAGATAATAATACTAACCTAAAACTCTTAACGAGTAGCCATACCTTTGGTAACAGCTCTCTTTAAAGCTAATTCAGCTTTTCTGTAATCATCAGCAGAAGAATCTTCGATTTCTAAAGCAGATAAAGCTTCAGATAAAGCGTTTTCAATCTTATCTTTAGCAGATTTCTTCATTTTAGCAGATAAAACTGGATCAGTGATAGTTGATTCAACAGAAGCAACGTAAGCTTCTAATTTTTGTTTGTGTTCGTGTCTCTTGGCGAAAGCATCATCGGATGATTTGAATTTTTCAGCATCTTCAATCATCTTTTCGATTTCTTCTGATGATAATCTACCAATAGAGTTAGAAATGGTAATGTTAGCAGATCTACCAGTTGATTTTTCAACAGCAGTAACCTTTAAGATACCATTAGCATCAACTTCGAAGATAGATTCTAAGACTGGTTCACCAGCAGACATTGGTGGAATGTTCTTTAAATCGAATTCACCTAATAAAGTGTTTTCACTACAGTTAACTCTTTCACCTTGGTAAACTGGGAATTGAACAGTGGTTTGGTGATCAGCAACGGTGGTGAAAGTTCTTCTTTTGATGGTTGGAACAGTGGTGTTTCTTGGAACAACTGGAGCAAAGACATTACCTTGCATAGCAACACCTAAAGATAATGGAATAACATCTAATAATAATAAATCTTTGGTATCTTCAGAGGTAGATTGACCAGTTAAGATAGCACCTTGGACGGCAGCACCGTAAGCAACAGCTTCATCTGGGTTAATAGATTTTTCTAAAGCTTTACCATCAAAGAAATCAGATAATAATTTTTGAACTTTTGGAATTCTGGTAGAACCACCAACTAAGACGATTTCATCAACTTGAGTTTTTGGAATCTTAGCATCTTTCATAACTTGTTCAACTGGGTCTAAAGTAGATTTGAATAAAGCAGAGTTAATATCTTCGAATCTAGCTCTAGTAATGTTTGAAGAGAAATCTTCACCTTCGAATAAAGAATCAACTTCAACGGTGGTTTGAGTAACAGAAGATAAGGTTCTCTTAGCTCTTTCACAAGCAGTTCTTAATCTTCTTAAAGCTCTAGCATCACCAGAAATATCTAAACCAGTTTTCTTTTGGAATTCTTTCTTGAAGTGTTCTAATAAGTTGGTATCGAAATCTTGACCACCTAAATGAGTATCACCAGCAGTAGCTTTAACAGTGAAAACACCTCCGGTAATGTTTAATAATGAGACATCGAAAGTACCACCACCTAAATCGAAAATTAAGACATGTCTTTCTTTTTCAGATTTACCGGCACCTAAACCGTAAGCAATAGCAGCGGCGGTTGGTTCGTTAATGATTCTTAAAACGTTTAAACCAGCAATTGAACCAGCATCTTTAGTAGCTTGTCTTTGAGCATCATTGAAATAAGCTGGAACAGTAACAACAGCTTTTTCAACTTTTTTACCAATTTTAGCTTCAGCAATTTCTTTCATTTTGGTTAAAACCATTGAAGAAATTTCTTGTGGGGAGAAAGTTTTCTTTTCACCTAAGTAGTCAACTTCAATAACTGGGTTACCAGCATCGTTGTTAACAGCGAATGGCCATGATTTGATATCTTTTTGAACAGATTCGTCATCGAAAGCTCTACCGATTAAACGTTTAGCATCGAAAACAGTGTTCTTTGGGTTTAAAGCAGCTTGATTTTTAGCAGCATCACCAATTAATCTTTCTTCTTCAGTGAAAGCAACGAATGAAGGAGTAACTCTGTTACCTTGTTCGTTGGCAATGATTTCAACAGCAGAATCATAAGTAGCAACACAGGAGTAAGTAGTACCTAAATCGATACCAATAGCACCTTGGAAAACACCGTCAGCCATTTTTATTTATAAAGTATTAAAAAATGAAACTTTTATAGTATAAAGAAAAAAAAATTTTCAAATTTTTCATCTCATTAAAGTTGAAAAATTTTTTGGTATTACCCGGATTTTGCAGCAAAAATGAGATGAAGAGAAAACGGGGAACATAGGAGGGATACGGGGATAGATCTTGAATGAGTAAATAGGAGGGATTGTAGAGTAGGGTTAGGAAGGGATAATTAAAGAGATGAAATCCAATTTCGTAGAGGCGCTTACCGAACCTCTCATAGGCATTTTTCAAGGATTGACAAGTTTTCTGTCATTTTTCATCTCAACGGTCGGGTAGTGTATTTACCGACTGCAAAGAAGGAATGAGTGAAGACCAGACCATCTCTATAAAGAGCATATATATCATGTTAAGAGATGTGGAAAAGAGCGCTTTCATCGGGAATCACCCAATGGATCATCACACTTTATATTTCTATAAAAACTCTGCCTTGTTATCTTCAAAGACTGCCAAATTTGCTTTTATCATTTTCTGAGCCTTATCAATCATAAAATTGGTACCAGTTAAACGAAGCCATTGGTTAGTCTTTTTACTAGCTAAATGACCCTCGATAGTGATTGGTAAAGCTTTAATTTTACACCCACTTTCTCTTCTAATTTGATTCATCCTCTCACCATTTCTACCCATAAGAAATGCTATTTGATTCTTTTTAAGTTGAATTAAACGATCATTTTCTGTTGAACAAATTTCAATTATTTGTTCATGAGTTTGAAGAATTGATTTTGTTAATGGTTCAACTCCATAAACAGAAAAATCTATAATCTCAGGTTTTATTTCACCAAGAGCCATGATTTCCTTTATTAAGGTTGGTGAGTTCCAATCAGGGGTTATATTAACAACAGGGATTCTATTTGTCCAATAATAGCAAGGAGCTACTCTTTTGAAACTTGGTGGTGCTACAATTACAATTTGTGGGAACATACTCTCTCTTACCTCCATGACGATATTTTTACTTTCCATCATTTGATAGTAAAGAATTTTCCTACAGATGAACTCAATTTGTTGCTTTTCTTGATTTCCCAATATACTAACGGACCAATGGCTGAATAAGACCTTTTCACAGTGGAGAAGAGGATGGGAAACGGTTGATCCCTTACTCATTGTGATGGTTTTATCTCTGTTGATATCACGAATGATGTCAGTTAAGACATGAGTTGGAAGTATGAATCGTAGCTGATACCCAGGATCCACAATCTGATTTCTTGATCTTGATAACTCGGTGTCATAGGTAATATTTACCATATCATGAGTATGGAACACGTTAAAAATATTTTCATTTTGTTGGGAGAGTTTTGTTCTATCTTTGGAGGTATTGGAAATTAGTCGATATACTGATTGGGAATCATTGGTATCTCCAAAAATTTGACTCATGTCTTGGATTGACATATTAGATAAGGAATATGTGATGTGTATTTAGGCTGCAAAATCGCACCAGAAAAGTTTAATGGGGAGCTGGGTTGAGTATGATTATTGGATATTAGTTTATTCACTATATAATTACGTATGTTAAATACTCTTGTGATTCTATAAACTTTCTTTAGATCTTGATCTGAAATAATCATACAAGAATTTGAATTGATGTCTTGTTTGAATCATCATTACTCTACATTCTCTCATCTGTTTTAAAATTGAATAGATAACATCTTCTTTAGTTTCATCAAGACATTCTGGATGAGTCAATATATAATCCATTGCGATAAACGTACCGGTACGTCCAACACCAGCAGAACAATGAATAATAGGAGTCTTTACATTATGACTTTTTTTTAATTCAGTTAATGTATTCAGAATATTAACTAATGATTCAGGAGTAAAAGGTATTTTGGCATCTGCCCAGCCGAAATAATAAATGTGCTTGACCTTCTTTATATCATCACCGACTCTAATAATTAAATTAGTGATAGTAGTAAAACCATATTCTTCACAAGATTCATTTTCTACACTAAGACTAGGGAGATCAATATCCAGAAATTCAGATGAATCAGAGTAATCAAAACATGCACCAGGACTTTTTGGCCAATATGGAAAACATTTTCGAATAGGACCTTCAGAGATAGGTGTAACCATTACAATTATAACTGTATCTTCATTTTTAAGTTTAGCTTCATTATAACACATTGACCAAAAATGAGCAGCAGTCCTTTCAAGAGGACCTTGAGTAGCAATGTATTCTGAGTCAGGATCTAGCTTTATATATGAAGCATTTATATAATCCAGTGTCTTTGGTAAAGCAGGAAGGCTCACTCGGGTTTTATCCCAAGGAATTACATTATTATACCTGTTTCTATAGGCGTTTCTTTCTTCTTGTGATTTAGAATATGACCAATCCCTATCATTGAGTCTTTGGTTTTCTAGGGCAAGAACCTTATTGAATTTTTTATTGATACTATCATCATCTGCATTTCTCCAGGACTTTGTCATAGTGATGAGATTCGCAAATGAGATCAGTGATGAGGACATTTATTATCTATTTACTTAAAGACTTAATTACACCAGCCTCTAATCTTTCTTGAATAACACTATCTTCTTCTGTTAATACCCCTGCTGTCTTTAATACTTTAGCAGTATTCTCTACAACTCTTTCCCAATCAATTGGTGCTTTACCTAAATCAGTATTAAATTTAACAGTTTCAATCCATTTTTCAGCATCTTGTTTTGAATAATCAAGATTTGCAGCAATATGATCAGTTGCTTCGTCTTGGTTCTTCCAAAAATATTCGATACCTTTATTTAACCCTTGTAAAAATAATTCAATATTTTCTTTATTTTCATTTAATAATTTAGTATTACAATTTATAACCCATGAAGGCCATGGAGTATAAATTTCACCAATTTTTTTAATTTCTTTATTATCGTAATACTTTTTAGAAGTGAAATGTTCCCACATAAAAGCATCAGAATTGTTTAATTCATCATCTTTAGTGAATTTTTCATTAACAGAATCTCTTAAATTTTTAAAATTTGATAAGATTGGATGTTCAGAAAAGAATGGAGATTGAAATTTTTCTTGTAAACCAAGTACAAAACTCATTATATAAGAACCACTACCAATTCTTGAAACACCAATTTTTTTATTTTGTAAATCAGAAAGTTGATTAATATCAGATCTATCATAACCTGAACTAACAGCCCAACATAAAGGAGATTCAACATAAGTACCGATCAATTTATAAATCTCATTACCTTTTGCAATATCACTGATAAATGCTTCAGTTAATCCAATAGCTAAATCTACTTCATTTTCATTTAATAATTTAATTAATCTACCACTTCCTTCAATTACTGGTACGAATTCAATTTCTAAATCTCCATAATATCCTTGGTTTCTTGCAAGAAATAAAGGAGTAGAAAAATGTTCTGGAATATATGCAACTCTTAATTTTAACGACATTTTTTGTCAATTTCTCAATCTTGAAAATATTAATTTCGCAGTACCTTTCTACATAAAATCTCTATTGCCCTATATTCACCTATTTAATTATACTAACAACAACTACTTGATTGTTGAGTGGTTGGATTCGTTGATAAATCAATTCTACCCACTTCATTTGTTTGTGATGTTTCTTGTGGAGTTGAATTATCTGGAATCTTTGATCCAATTCCTACAAATACTTCATTAACATTAAAACTTGTCTTTGCACTTGTTTCAAAAAATAATAAACCTTCTTCTTCTGCTAATTTTTGTCCTTCTTCTTTGGATACTTTACGTAAACTTTCTTCTTCATTATCATCTTCAACTAAATCAAATTTATTACCAACTAATGCAATAGTTATATCTTTTGAAGCTTGTTCATGTAATTCTTTTACCCAATGTCTTGCCTTTAAGAATGATGCAGGCTTAGTTATATCATAAACTACCAATGCGGCTTGTGCATTCCTATAATACATTGGCGCTAATGATGCAAATCTTTCCTGTCCTGCAGTATCCCATATTTCATATTTAATAGTTTTATCTCCTATTGTACATTTTTGTGTAAGAAATGCTGCTCCAATTGTTGGTTCTTTATTTTCTTGAAAATCGTTCGAAACGAATCTTAAAACAAGTGATGATTTACCAACAGCTGCTTCTCCTAATAATACTAATTTAATTGCTTTAGCAGGATTTGGGAAACTCATTATCCTTTGCCTTTTTTTAGTGCGAAATCATGATAAGGTATGGATCCGTGGTGTAAGGGTGCGAAGAGTTTATTTAGGGTGTAAGGGTGTATACAATAATGCTGTCTATTTTCTATGGTTGCAAATCCAAAATTCACAATTGTATATAAAGTTACTAATTAAGTTTGGATCTGATGCATAAAGGGTTGATACCCTGTCCTTTGGTTCATCTATTTTTTCAAATTCGAATCCAATAGTTTCTATCAAATTTATTAAATCTTGACGAGTTAATTCAAGTCCTTTGTTCATGGTCGGAATATGATTTCCTTCATCATCAATATATGAGGTTACGTTATTATCTGATTCAAAATGCCAAAGTAATGGTCCACAATTAATCCAACTTCCTCTTGAAACATTTTGTATAGTTTTCAAATATTCAATTACATTTGATGCCGTATCTAAGAAAAAACAAGTAATTACAATATCAAATTGTTTGATATTAACAGATCTAAAATCATTTGGTATATTTTTATTACTCTTTAAATCATCTGGTCCATATAAGTCTGTGAAAGAACCTGCTGTCATAGACATTAATTCCATGAATGGAACAGATGGATGATTTTTTTGTAAATTAGAAAAATCCGTTTTTAAATGAGGTTCAATTATAACTTTACGAAGTTGATTATCTCTATTTTCAACATTTGATAATTTATGAAGAAATGGATAAATTTCATGACTTCTATTACAAAAATTTAAAATATAATTAGCCATTAAAAGCATATGATAACTAAATTCATTACCTTGAGTTTTATAACCATTTTTAACTAATTCAAATACAAGTTTACCAAGTCCACAACCTGGTACTAAAATATTAATATTTTGTCTTTGATCAAAATTTGGATATTTTTCATTTAATTCATCAACAATCCTTTTAAAAACTTTTCTTTCACATTTACCATCTTCGCTCCATTCTCTTGTAATTTGAAGTAAAATCGATCTAACTTTATCAAAATCTTCATAATTTGGTTCACTCCAAGACGGGGGGTTTGGTTCTACACCAAAATGATTACATACAGCTAAAACTACAAATTGAGTAAATTGTTTATTGGTTTCAATACACTTTTTAAGTTTTTCAGTGTGTTCCGGATACCAATTAATCAATCTTTTTTCATCTTCAGATAGAGAATTAAATTTAATATTTCTGGGTTTGATCAATTGATCAAATTCCCATTTATAGAAGTTATAAAAGGCAGAAAATACCGATGTTAAAGCATCATATTCTTGTGAAGCTTCCATTAAAAGAGTCTATTCTATTACTGCGAAATTACTTAAATAAGAGTAAATGAAACGACAAGTCGTTGCTGCGAGAGATACTGCGTATCGCACTAAGACTGCATAAGGTTGACGATGTAATGGTACTTGCATGAGGTATGGAAACTACGTAATGTTGATTGAATAATGACGTGTAAAAGAACAAGAGAAAAAATACTTAAAGCCGAAGTGGTCTGATGTAACTGAGTGAAAAAAAAATTCATGTTGTGATGCCTAAAATTTTTTTTTCAAAATCAAAAAAATTTTTAGGCTGCAAAATGTTCTATACACTCTTGCGATAAAGTTATACTTTATTACTCTATAAACTTACTAATTACCCAATTACATCACCGTCTAAAAATCCCATTGATGTTAAAGTTAAATAATCAACTTCAACTTCTTCCTTCTCTTGTTCAAAATCTTCTACGTGTGGAAAATGATATGGCCTTATAAATGTATTACCAAAACTTTTGATATTTGTCTCTTTAATATCTAAAGACTCATAAAAAATTCTTCTCAATTTCGATATATTTATAACAAAACCTTTACGATCTTCAATTGGAAATAAATTTTTAGTTGAACTTTGATAAACAATTGTTTTATAAAGAAATTGAAGTCTTTTTTGAAAATAATTTATACCTCTAATTAAATAAGAAGTAAGTATTTTTAATTCATTTTTACAATTTTTAAAAATTGGATTTTCAAAATCTTCACTATTAAAGATTTCATTATCATTTATAAAACTGAAAACATCCAACATTAAAGGACTATCAAAATCTCTTAAAAAATAAAATTTAACTTGTGGTAAAATTGCAAACATAGCTTTTTTATAAAATTTATAAAAAAGGTAAACAATTTTTTCTATTAAATGATTTTTTTGATTTATTACAAGAAGATTTGAAGGAAATAATCTAACCCATCTACTTGTCATTCTAAATAACATTTCTTCTTGAACAGCATTATCATCAAGATGTGATATCAATAAAGGTAAATATTCATTTAATGAAGAATCCGTGTATTCCCATAAGTTTTTATAATGTTTTCTGATGGTAATAAGAAGAGTTGGATTTTCTGGTAAATTGAATCGATCAAGAATTTTACCAAATTTAGATAATGCTATACGATATTCATTTAAAAATTCAGGATCGTATCCGGGGAAATAAATTGATTTTTCAATATTATGCATTAATTTCAAATGAATTGGAATTAGAGGGGGTGGAGTTAATTCCTTTTTGATGGATAAATCAATATTGTACTTTAACACGCTAAATAAACCATCAGAAAAACATCTTGTTGAATTACAAGTTGCTTCAGGATCATAAATTGACATTAAACTAAGAATATAACTAACAGAAGAACATAATTCAGGACTAAAGTTTTTATTTAAAAATACTCTAAGACCTTTAATAACAATAGCATAATATTTAACTGAAACAAGAATTAAAATGTTTTTAGTATTTGTAACATTTAAGAATTGTTTAGAATCAGAAGTAATAAGATTAAAATTATTAAAAGTATTAGAAATTAAAAAATTTGTTGTTAAATTTATCAAACAACTAAACATTAAATCTGAATCATAACTTTGATATAAAAAAGAATTTAACCATAAAGTATATAATTCTCTAATTTGTAAAAGAGAAGCAGATCCAGTAAATACAAGAGGACCAATATCAGCAACTAATTTAAATAAAAGAGATCTATAATCATATTCAATTTTTTGTAATTTTTTAAATTTAAAATCACCAATTATTGAACCAGGTAAAGATTTTTCACGAGGAATTGGAGTTGGAGAATCGAAATTCATTAGATTTTGTGGTAAAGAAGGATCAAGACTTTGGAAAAGATATTGTTGTAAATCAGGAGATAAAGTTTTTGAAGCATTTTCATCACCTTCAATAATCCCATCCATATTATATTGAACGTAATTATTATCACCAAATGGTGATAATCCTTGATTATTTGTGATGGAATAAACTGGATAAACAATTGATAAATCTGATGTTGGTAATAAATCATCAAAATTTTGACTAATAGAATTACCACCATAGTTAAGTATATTTGAATAATTTGGATTCGAAGATGTTGGGGTTGTCTTTAAACCAATGGTTAAATTATTTATTTCATCATCTAAATTAGATGCTTCCTTAACTTCTTCATCCTCTTGACTTATGCTTGCTTTATAAGTTCTTAATTCTTGTAATTTTTCTTCAGGATAGTTTAAATAACCACACTTTACTTTATGTTTAATACAATTTAAACATTGTGGTAAATCTTCTGAACATTTTACTCTTCTCTTTTTACAATTTGGACATCCAAATTTTGAATTCTTATGTCTTCTCCTTTTAATTGGTTTATCTTTATCTTTATCATTCATTAGATGTAATTGATTTAATTAAACTTTTCATGAGGATTCGCATATAGATATAATCGAATTTGGCATAACTCCGTAGGTAGTGCAGGGCGACACAATGACAGAAGGGAAGAAAGAGACAAGGGAAACGGAACAAGTCAGAGTGTAGAGGGAGAGGAGCCAGAACGAATCAAATAGGAGCATAATACATATACTTACTGAGATAAGACCAGAATCTCTCAATTATC
The DNA here is from genome assembly GCA_030555785.1 of Yamadazyma kanchanaburiensis. Classification (NCBI taxonomy): domain Eukaryota; kingdom Fungi; phylum Ascomycota; class Pichiomycetes; order Serinales; family Debaryomycetaceae; genus Yamadazyma; species Yamadazyma kanchanaburiensis. Next base: position 121,061 of record JANIVJ010000005.1, on the reverse strand, counting down.
ATTGAATTTTGTCCAACCTGATCCCCGTGAGTCACAGAACCTAGTCACCTGGTCATTTCCCTTTACTTGTTTAACGGTCTCGAACAATATAGATAATCTCTATTAAGCCTTGATTATATAATCTTATTGTTAGATTATTTTTTTTATCTGGGGTTACTTTTATGCGGGATTTATTACTTAATTTGATCTTCTCTTGTTTAAACTATTATTCGTCTATATGCAAACCGCAAATCATATCCGAATTTATTTTTTAATCGGTCCGACATTATGGAATTTTCTAAAAATAGTTTCTTTTATTTTTTTCTTTCAAGTTTTCATTATTTTTCGCTATTTTCAATCTTTTCTATGTTTTCATTCTAGAAAGGCTTCAACTTAAAACCTTCTTGATAGTATCTTTTTCATCTCTCGCTTAACAAGTGCTCAAAGTATCTTTCGCATCAGTCGATGCAACTTTTTTTTTTCTATTTCTTGACATTTTTACGACGTGCACTAATTATTAGCAGAAGCGTGATTTTACGTGATTGAGAATGTTGTGATGAGGACGATTAGAAGTGCATCAGGGTTTGAAGGTGATTACCATTACCTTTGATATCTAGCCACTTCATAGCCACATCTCTATCACGAACTAGCCACGTCCCATGTCTTTGGCTCGCTCCTATTGTGAATTCAATTCTTCATGGAATTTAAAATTCCCAATTGGGTATTACCCACCGCAAGTTTCATAACCAGATCAACATGTCAAGTATCGTAATTGCTACCTTTAGTAGATATTATACAGGAGGAATATTTTTTGAAATTAGACATTAGGGGATGCACAGGGGGTAGCGATGGTATGGTATATGTAGAAGCACGCAGGGTCGGAGACGAATAGAAAAATGGAAAAATGGAAAAATGGAAAAATAGAAAAATAGAAAAATAGAAAAATTAGGAGTACACCGAGAATGGCAAATGATAAGCGGAATGTAGACGGGGCAGAAACGAAACCTTATAATATACTTTAAGGGATTCATATTACATTAGAAACTATACAGATACTACGAAATGTATAATTGGGATAAATATTGCAGGTGAAACAAAGGGGCTTGAGAGTCTCGGCCGAGATGCACAAGGGGTTGATACATCATTAACCTGTAATCTGATACAGTACTTGACAGTACTAACAGTCTCTTTTACTCTTTCTTCTACCCCATTTCAATTTCTTCATATTAAATTATTTATTAAATACATAGTCAATGGCCACAGGCCATTAAATGCTAATAATCATAAGATTATATAAAATACAGATCATTTAAATCATCATAAAATTTTTCTTCTAAATCACTCTCATCATCCATTTCGAAATTACTATTAATTAATTGATCATTAAAATAATTATAATTCTTGAAAAATTCAACTATATCTTCGGGTTCCATTGGCTTATTCATAATTTGAGTAAAATTATAATTTGGAACATGTAAGTAATCTCTCATATCTCTTTCATTTTTGAAAAAACCTCTACCAGGAATTGTTGCAGAACCGAAAACATTTGATTCATCGTTATTAAAGAGATAAAAATAATCTAATTCTAAATCAAATGTTAGTTTTTCAAAGTCAACTACGTTTGCAAAAATATTATAATCAAAATTCAAATCATGATCAATTTTTTTTGGAGCTCCTAAACTTTGTAATAACCAATCAAAAATTGGATCCGGTTCAACAATTGAATTTGGCATATTTATATTATTTTTGTTTATAAATTGTTCAATAAAATTCTTTTTGAGTTCTATTTGATGTTCTTTATTATAGTGGAAAATATCAACTTGGTTTAATTGTTCTTGTGTGATTGTATTATAAAGAGGTAACCCATTAATTTTTTTGAAATCAAGTGATGAAGGTATATGAATATAATGATAATTTTTAATAAAAGTATTGGTAAAATTATCAATCATAACTTCATTTAATATATGCTTAATTTGATCTTGAGTTACTGGTTGGGGGATATCTTTAATATAATAAATATTACCAAATGTTAAGTAATTGTGAAACACTGATAATACATTATACCTTTTTCTGAAAAACATTGTGATCCGGTCACAATAGATACTGATATCATACAAAATTGGATTCGCTTTAACATTTTCTGAAACATCTGAAACAATACTTGTCCAATCAAATAATGCTAAATTTCCCTGAAAATTGGTTAAGAATAATCCATTAATATTTGGGAATAAGTTGTTCAAAATCCATGCTAATGAATGATATAATTTTAATCCGATTATTTCAAAGGGATCTTTAACATCTTCAATAACTTGGATTTTAGCAGGATATGAAATTAACCAACTTCTTAATAATTTATATAAAAGATTGTAATTTGTTGAAAGTGATTCAGGAGAATTTTTTTCAAATAATTCTATTAAATTTTTTGTATATCTAGTTAAATGATTGAGGTAAAAGATATTTTTCCCATTTAAATATCTTCTACAATTTTCATCATATAGTTCAACATATTCATTAAATTCGTATAATAAATGATGTTTATAACTTGGGAAAAATGAAGATTTTGATGCCAAATTTATATAAGTCATAATTAATTTTGTTTCTGGTGATAAATGAATTTCTGAATTATAAGTTTCAGATTTTTTTTGTAAAACAATTTCAAATATACTTATAAGACCTTTTGAAAATACTAATGAATTATTTAGATTCTTAAATTCTAAAATACTCACTTTATTCAACATTTCACTGGCTATTATAGCCAATTCAATATCGAAATTTTTCCTCGAAATTAAATATCTTAAATATCTTAATGAATAATTATAATAATAATGACCTAACTTTAAAAATTTACCTCTCAATACCAACTTTTCGGGTTTGGATAATACAAACTTCTTGATTGGATTGGCTCTCATATAGTAAATGGATAATGTTAATAAGGATGTTACAATCAAATTTCTCTCAACTAATTCTTTTCGACTTAAAAATTTTTTGAACAATTTTACTTCAATCATTTCTATTGAATTTGTTTTATAATCTGAATTTTTTAATAAGTTGAAAGTTGTCGGCATAAAATGGGAATTTTCTAGTCTACCCATTTTTTCTAGTTTATCCATTCTTGTTCAATCATATATAGTCTAAAGGGATCTCTAAATAATTTTCAAAATTTTTATTGGATTCGCGGAGTGTATGCAATAGAACTTATTTTCGGTTCAAGTTGACATTTTAGATTAACTGAATAGGATGTCTTAAGCAGATGAAATTTGTTTGATAAAAAAAGTGGTTGTTCGTAAGAAGCTTTGAAGAATTGGTGGGTAAGTATTGGAATATATTTAAGAGTGCTTTGGTTGATATTATTCTTTCGAAAATTTTGCTTTAGGTTTGCTATATTATCATTACAATATTTTTTATAAACATTTGGATTACATAAGCGTGCAGATACTACATTAAAATAATGCATATATGAAGACGATCAAGGGACTAAGGCTAAATTAAATATTTGAGAAAAATCAGTTTCTAGACTAAATCGGGCAAATGTAACTTCAAGGAAAAACTTTCCACCCATCAAGTTCAATAATAATCCTACAATTCCTTTTCTAAAATCTCAATATCATCTATATTTCCTTTACCATCTTTATAGTTTCGCTTCGGATGATTTGCGGATACGGTGCGCCAATTAATAAAAAATGGAAGTAGTTTATTGTTTTCTTTTTTTTTTATTTATTAAAAAAATTACTCATTGGAATATCGGCAAACTTGACACCAATCCATATTTATTTGGATCTACCAGTTTTATTACCGACTTACCTTACCAACCTTAACTTTAATAATCTAAACTTTAATAATTAATCATGCGTACTTTAAATCGATGTGCATTATCGATCCTGTTGAGGCGATTCTATACTCTAACAATACGTCTCTAATCAATGACTAAAATGAACATTTGGGCGATTGTCTACATATAGATAAATGTTCCATACAATTATGATTGGCAATTTCTACAGATGGCGTGACAGGTTGACATTACTCGTGACATAGTGTAATTTGAATTAATTATTTGCAACCCCCGGGTTGCATATATATTATCTATACAATGAATTAAATTGGCGATGCCTTTTCTTTCTTGGTTGCATTATACCGACACCTGCAGTATGATTCTGATTTCGCATCGTACTTCCAATAACGGAAGTGTCTTATTGTTGAAGTGTTTCACTTATAATATTCTTACTATAATCATAATTAGTAACTCTTCTTTGGATCGCAGCTAATCTAACAGTATTAAATTCCCATTTAATCTGTTGATGATTTAAAAACTCTTCTACTAATTGAGTTGGATTAAAATCACAACTACTTAATCCAATTTCATAATCAAAATTATTATTATTATCAATTCCATTTGGATTTTCAAAACATTCTTGAGGATAATGCAGGAATTCTGGGAAATTTGGATAATTTGATAATGATAATTTAAATTCGAAATTTTCATTAAATTTTATTGGTTCTTCTTTAAAAGGTAATTTTTTAGGTAAAATTTCAATTAATTTTTCATCAGAAGTATCAATAAGTTTTAAGAAATCATCATCTAAAGCAGATTTATTTGATAAATAATGACCATATAAAAGACTTCTAAAATTGAAATAACTTATAAGTCTTAATAAATTTGTTGATAATCTTTTTAATTCAGATACTTGAAAATCATTTAAATTATCTTTAACTGGATCAAGTTTAAAACTATTAAAATCAAATTCGATTATTGGATAAAGTACATGAACACAATCAATATTAAGTATTGATCTGATAGGTGTAAGAACATGGTTCAAAGCTTTACCTATTGTAATAAAATAAAGATAAAAAACTCTTTGGAAAACAAATACTTTACTACCCATTGAATTTGCAACACTTGGTAACATTTTAAAATATTTATTAATTAATTCGAATAACAGCGATAATTTTATTATACGAATTGTATTATCAGATTTATTAAAATCTTTATTTATTCTTTTAAGTTGTGGTAAAAAATCTTCTTGAAGATAACTTAAAAAATTTTCAAATTCAATACAATCATGTTTTGGTAAGAAATCTCTAATTTGTTCACTGCCTTTTAAAGATTGATAAAGATTTGATGAATTTGTAAGAAAATCTTTAAAATATTGAAATTGTTTAGATATAGTATCTATAACATCAAAATCTAAATCTGGTACTAAAGAAAAATTAATATGATTATGAAGTATATCCATAATATATCTAACCAAAGGTGTTAATTGATTATAATTCTCACACCCCAGAACATATTTATTAAGTAATGATGAAGTACCAATATTTAATTTTAATGATGTTTCAACTGATGAATTTAATAGAAAATAACTTGAATAACTTGATAAGAAACTGATTCTTATAGTTTCTTCAATATGACATTTATCAAGTCCATTTCTCATACTTTTAATTAATGTAGCATAATAAACATAACTTAATGATACAAATTTATTTAATACTTTTTCATCAAAGAAAAAATCACTATATTTTTTTTCTGATTTTTCTCCTTCTCTTTTAGGTTTAATCGTAACAGGTTGATATTTATTATGGAAATTCTTTAAATAATCACTTGTAAGAACAACATTAACATTTGTAAGGAGTAAACCTAAAGATTTATCAAGAAGAAATGAAGTGAACATATGATTCTTTGTACTTAATAAAAACATCTTCTTCCAAAATGCTCTAGCTAATTTACCATTCCAAACTGGTAAATAATAATATGTTTCTTCAGGACTTGGATCTTCTGTAGTTTCGGATATTTCAAGTTTTTTGAATTTTGTGGGTAAATTCAAACTATTTGGTAAAGGTTTTGGTTTAAGTACTTCTGGAGTATCATATCTTACAATTGGATATGATGATTCATAATCCATATTTGAAAAATTGGGTAATTCACTAGGAGTAAATGGCCCGTTATGACTTGTTTGATTAGATGGATGGATTGGTGTATGGAATGGAGTATGGAAAGGTGATGGACCCCCAGGTCCAGGGGATGCCAGAGGTATCATTTGAGGATACTGTGGTGTGAGAGCCATAGAAGGTAAAGAGTGGGTTAAAGGCCCTTGACTTATTGGACTTGTGTGTGATTGAATTGGTAATTGGCTGTGATTCATTTGACCAATAGGGCCGGTAGAACTAGCTGGGCTATGAGCTTGAGGAAGTGGAAGTGGAAGTTGTGGCTGGGGGAGTTGTGATTGAGAGAGTGGCTGAGGAAGTTGGGGAGGAAGTTGATGTGGAAGTTGATGTGAAAGTTGATTTGGTATTTGTGGTAGTTGGTTCTGTATCGGATTGGGTATTTGGCCTGGATGTCCCTGTATTGTATGATTCTGTATCTGACCCGTATGGCTCTGTATTTGTCCCTGTATCTGGCTCTGTATCTGGTTCTGTATATGTCCCTGTATTTGACCATTCATATGTCCCTGTATGTGTGTCTGAGGACCATTTACTTGTCCCTGTATTTGACTCTGTGGACCATTTATCTGTCCCTCAGATACATCATTTTGACCCATCCCCAGATTCATCCCCTTCAAACATTGGACTTGATATGTACTATTCATCTGTGGATTGTAATATTCATATTTATTCTCAAATGGATACCCTCCTATAAATTCAGTATCAAAATTATAATAATCAGATTGGTTGGTCAGTACCGTCAGTACACTAAATTTACTACCATCATAATTTGAAGAGCTTGTGGATGAATTTGCAGATGTTTTCTCGACTATTAAGTCTTCCTTTCTCTTATTTTCATTCTTAAGATATAATAAATCTAATTTATCTTGTGATAAATCTAAATAACTACATCTTAATTTCTTTCTTAAACAGTTATTACACTGAGGTAATTCTTCTGTACATTTGATTCTTTTGGCTTTACAGTTTGAACATCCGTCTCTTGAATTCTTATGAGTTCTTCGACTCTTTCTTTCCCGTATTCTAACTTCGATATCCATAAGTTTGGCAGATTCTATTCAAGATGTGATTTTTAGTGATGTGATTTTCGCGCGCCGTACAGTTAACAAAGACCAAACAAGATACTACAGAGGTAACCGAAGACCGACTTGAATTTATTTGAGCAATCGCCGATTAGAACACAAAATTAATTTTATTTTTTTGATTTTGTGGCTTTGTGATTTTATCAGGTGAAATTTTACTTCTTTTTACTTATATTTACTCTGGTCTACTTACAGGGGAAACCTTAACTCTAATTAAAGTTTCGAAGAGCAATCGGTAACAAACTTAATGTATTTGTAATTCAAAAGGGGAATATAAAAGTGAGACAAGTATGTACATTTCAAAGAGCTGCGATTCTAATTACCTGAAGGGTGCTTGATTACATATGGACTCTACGAAGCTTCCATACATGCACATTAGACTATAGAATCCTTACTTTATCCAAGGCACGCCCCGCCCAACATTCTTCTTTTTTTTTTTTTATTTAATTTTTTTTTGTGTATTTTTTTTTTCTTTTTTTTTTTTTTTTAATCTTTCCACATATCTTTCCATTTCTAAATCTAATCTTTCCAAGACATATTCCTTAGAAGCAAGTGACGTATGGAATCTTGAGTGAAATTGATATGGTGGAAGGTTATAGTGTATGTCTATGTGTATAGTTTAAAGGTTTGATGTAGGTGGAGTGGGGCTTATGTACAGGGTCCTAAGATGAGAAATGAGTATAGAAGGGGAGGGACGAATATATGTATTGTTGATAAGGTTATTTAGATCTTTTAAATAGGGGTGGAATGTGACAGATGAGAAAGAGGGGGCGATAGGGGTTACTCTAGGAGCGGAATGTATCAGATGAGAGAGGGGTTGATGCTAGGTGCAGAAATTGTAGCTGAAATGAAGATGGTTGATAAGAAGTTTCAGGAGGAGAATGTGAGAGGAATCAAGTAATAAGGTGATGCTTTATTGAATTAATAATAGTTTCCTAATTTACAGTTACTCGCCAAGGTCATATAAATGTCTTAACGTAGGTCTTCCATGTGGACAATTCCAAGGTTTATCCAATCCCGATAAATTGTTTAAAATTCTCTTCATCGTAGACTTAGTTAAGTGATCACCAATCATGATCGATTTTCTACATGCCTTCATGGCTAACACTGAATTGATTTTTGGTAACAAAGTCTTCGTGGGTAATTCATGTAAGAGCTCTATTAGATCATTTTTATCGAATCGAATATTTTGATATACTGGTAGATGGGTTAGTTGGAATTCATCATTCAATTTAAATCCATTTTTATATATGATATCTTTAAATTCAATAATTTTCTGTTGTTCTATCAAATTTAAATTCAAATCAATTGGTTTAATAAGTTGTTGATTTTCAACTTTAAAATTTTTTTTCAAATCTTCATAATTATATTTTTCATCTGAAGCATGTTGATCAACAATGAAAAGATTATTATCTAATCTTGTTAAAAGGAACCCAAGATTAAATTGACCAATTAATGACATCTCATTGAATTGAAGTTTACTCACTTTGATCTCCTTTTCTATAGGGTTTTGTTGATCATTTTTTAGTTCAAGAGGTTTGGTTGGTGGAGATGTAATGGTTATAGGTTTGATTTCAAGTTTACTTTTTAGATTATTTGTTTTGAATAAATGATCTTGTATATAATTTGTTAATTTTATCTTTTTAGAAGAAGAAAGTGGTGGTTGGATTTCTCTTTTTAATTGACTTCTTGAAGTATTCTCTTTTTCTTCTTTTTCTTCTTTTTTTATTTCCATCTTCATCTTTTGTCCCATATTTTCTTCTTCCCAATACTCCTCAAACCCTTTTCTTATATCATTCAAATCTTGACTAAAATTCACTATGGTTTTATTAGGAGTGACATTAACATCAATGTCTTGATTCACTATCAAGTCAATTATAAAAATCGGATACTGAAGATTATTAAATTGATTATATACCTCATTGATCAATTTAATCATTTCTTTATGTACTATAGGTCTACCATTTAAAAAAATATGTTGCTTATCTTTAATAGATCTTCCCTTCCCAATAGAGATTGTAGAGATATAACCAGTGATTTTGAAATTAGAATTGATTTGTAGATTAATTGGTTTAAGTGATTCTGTTGATTTAGTACCATAGATAATAATAAAATTATTAAGTAACAGGTTAGTTTTTTGTGTAGATATTAATACCTTCTTCTTCCCTCCTATAGTATTGGTTACTATGAACTTTATTTGAGGATTAATGATTATATAATTATATACGAAATTCATCATTTTATTAAATTCTCGTTTTATTGTCTTGATGAAATTCTTTTGACGTACAGGAAACGTATTGAAAATATCACTTACAATGACCTTAACCCCCAGTTCAACTCTTTGGTTCATGACTTTCTCTTTACTAATCAATTGTCCCATATGATCATATATCAATTCATATGATTCAGGTATTATTTCTTTTGTACTGGTTATAAATTTTATATCAGAAACAGCACAAAGAGAACTTAATGCTTCACCTCTAAAACCTAAAGTTTTAATCAGTTCTAAATCTTCGAAATTTTGGATTTTTGATGTATAATGTTTTAAACAAAGGGATTCAAAATCTGATGGATTAATACCTTTACCATTATCATTTACTTCAATTGATTCTAAACCATTTTCTTTGAATGAAATTTCAATTAAATCACTCCCAGCATCTATACTATTCTCTATAAGTTCTTTGACCACAGATAACAAATCAATAATCACTTGACCAGAAGTGATTTTTTGAATATCTGATTTTTCAATTTGATTTAACATACCGTGTAACGCGATTGCGATAACTATATGGCTGATGGACTTAAGGTATCAGAGATTATATCATTGATTAATGAATTACTTACAGGCTATATAAACAGTATTCTATACTATCATGAAGTGTATCCCAGGTATATCTTTTCTCCTTTTAGATCTTTTAATGTAATAGTCTATAGATCAAGATCCACTAAACTAAATGATTATATTACTAGTTTTATAGATGATTTTTGTAATCTTTTGATTAACTCAAAAGATATAAATAACGTGTCGATCGTCCTATATAATAAAGAGAAGGTGTGTTTCAAATACATCATCAACTTCCAAGAGTTTGTGCAACTCCTGACAAAAATCTCAACTGATATAAGTGCAGATGTTAATATGACAAATGTTGATAAGAACGAGATTTTTAAACAATTTAATTCATTTCTTTTCCATCATATCCAACACTTGAAGAATGTTTTGAATCTTGTAGAGCTTGAGTTCAAGATCTTTGTTAATACTAAATTAAATTTGAATACTAATAAGAATTGGGCTTCAAGTGATGTGGATGGTCTAGGTGTGTTTAAACCAATGTCCGAAGTAAGTATTGGATTTTTAAATTTTAGTTCGTACATTGAGTTAGAGGATAGGGACACGTAATAGGACCCGTACATTGGTCTAGAGGATAGAGACAGGTGTCTTGTTCGTACAATGTGATTGTTCTCTTGATGCGAGTTATTGTGAGTTCTGTCCTATGTATGTCATTGTGAATGTACACCCTCTCCTTGCCAAGGTTAGATAAGGAAGCAATAGACCTAGTAAAGTATACAATGCGGGAGTAAATATCTATGTAACAATAGAACAATATAATTTATGAATAAATGATATAGAACAATGTATGCAATATGTACAATTTATAATAATGCAGATAATGAACTGGGTCTTCCGTGGATATCACAACGAGGCGAGAGGTTACCTAGATAGCGTACAATAGAACAATAGGCCACATATATGTTCATATTCTACAATACAGTGCATTCACTTTCTACAACTAATCAATTATTATGCATGACCCTATATACACCCTATTTATTCGTCTCTAAATCAAAGAAATTCTTCAAATTTTCATACATGAAATAACTTATAGAAACAGCTGGAGCGACTTTTGCTAAATTTGGTACTAACCCTTTAAATAAACCAGGATATCCTTCATTCTGTATAGTCTTTTGTAATACATCTTTAAACCCATCATATCTATAAGGATGAGCATAAGTACCTTGAGCTTGTAATCTTGTTCTTAATAAATTAATTGGATAAACCATTGTTGCACCAAATGATCCAGATAATGCACCTAATGATAAAACCATATAATTTGGTAATTTAACATCTTCTTCATTCTTTATATTATATCTCTTCATTTGTCTTTTAACTAACCATTTTTTAATAGTTGTAAATGTACCTAAATCTAATGCAGCATATGGGAATATACCTCCTAATCCAACAAGTATACCTCTATAAAAAATCTTAAATCCTCCTTCATAATACAATTCTTTTGCAGTTTTAAAAAGTAAACCTCTTGCATTCATATCAATATTTGAACATTGAAGTCTAAATTTAAGTGTATCAATTGGATATACAGCAAATTGTGCTACAACCCCTCCAATACCTCCAGATAAATAAGTTGATGTTTTGGATAAATCTTTTGTATCTTCAACCCCTTCAACTCTTGCTAAAAATCTTTTAGTTAATTCAAATGAACCAAATTTCATAGCAGATTCTGGGAAAACTTTTAAAATATTTAATCCATTCCCAACATAAAATCCTTTGAATCCACCTTGTTTCCAAATGGTTCTTGCAGCTTGAATGATTGGACTTCTTATAGTTTTTTGAACTTCTGCTTGTTTAAGTTTTGCTTCAATTGATTTTTTTGAATGTAAAACTGTTGATGATAAATCTGTACGAGCAATTAAAAATACTTTAATTCTATCAAATGGTGCAGTACAAGTTCTTGAAACAACTCCTGAGATTCCACCTGCTAAAAAATATCCAAATCCATTTAAAAATTGATTAATTAATGTAACATCCCCATCTGATGAGATATCTAATTCTTCAACAATAAATTGAAAAGCGGTTTTAATTCTTGAACCTCCAAGTCTAGGCATTAAAACTAAGAAATTTCTAAATTCATCATATGTTATATATCCATCATGTTTCTTATCGATTTGATTAAATATGATTTCGATGTTCTTATTGGATGGACTTAAATGTAAAATCTCAGTCATATAATTAAGAAAATCAGTCTTATTAATCTTCCCATCATTATCTTTATCGATTCTTTCAAATCCTTTAAGAATCTGTTGATCTGTAACTGATAAATATAATTTAAAATCATTAAAATCAATTTTTTTATCATGGTTTGTATCAAAACTTTCAAATACTTTTTCAACCAATTCAGTATTTTCTTTTATTGGATGATCCATCTTTGATAATGCTTTTTGAAATTCTTTCATGGTGATTTCACCATTATTTGATATATCTAATTTACTGAATAATTTTTCATAGTCATTTAATTTACTATTTGAAATAGTAGTAAGGATTTTTTTTTGTTCTGCTTCATCAGGCGTTAGTTCGTTATCTGATTTTGATAATATTGAAACTGTAGACATTGTAAAACGAGTGGTGTGATGAGGTAGGTCTTTGATCTATTGTTGTTAGGTTATTCCTACTTGGTCTTAAATAAAATGATCTAGTCTATTAACTTAGTCTAGTAACTCTGACTCTTTGACCTCTTCTAATTAAGCTTTGACCTCTCAATGCTTATTTACAGTCAAGTTTATTTGCTGATGAGATTATCCCAAGACACGTAATAGATGCGCGAATGTATTGAAGATTTTTCAAATCACTTAAGATATGTCAGTTCAAATTTTTGGTGATCAAGCAAGTGAAGAAAGAGCAGAGAATGCTAGATTGTCTTCATTTATCGGGGCCATTGCAGTTGGTGATTTGGTCAAATCAACCTTAGGTCCAAAAGGTATGGATAAATTATTACAAAGTTCATCAGATATGAATAAATCATTAATCACAAATGATGGTGCAACGATTTTAAAATCTATTCCTTTAGATAATCCAGCAGCAAAAGTCTTGGTCAATTTATCAAAAGTTCAAGATGATGAAGTTGGTGATGGTACAACTTCTGTAACTGTTTTAGCAGCTGAATTACTTAGAGAAGCCGAAATTTTAATTGGTAAAAAAATTCATCCACAAACAATCATTGAAGGTTATAGAATTGCAAGTCAAGCAGCAATTGAAGCCTTAACTAAAAATGCTGTTGATAATGGTAAAAATAAAGAATTATTCAGAAAAGATTTAATTAATATTGCAAAGACAACTTTATCATCAAAAATTTTATCACAAGATAAAGAACATTTTTCTAAATTAGCAGTTGATGCAGTATTGAGATTAAATGGTAGTACTAATTTAAATAATATTCAAATCATTAAAATTCCTGGTGGGAAATTATCAGATTCTTTTCTTGATGAAGGATTTATATTAGAAAAAAAATTTGGTATAAATCAACCAAAAAAAATTGAAGATGTTAATATTTTAATATCAAATACTTCAATGGATACCGATAAAGTTAAAATTTTTGGTGCAAAATTTAAAGTTGATTCAACATCAAAATTAGCAGAATTAGAAAAAGCTGAAAAATTAAAAATGAAATCAAAAATTGATAAAATTAAAAAATTTGAAATAAATTGTTTTATTAATAGACAATTGATCTACGATTATCCTGAACAATTATTTACAGAAAGTAATATTAATTCAATTGAACATGCAGATTTTGATGGTATTGAAAGATTAGCATTAGTTACAGGAGGAGAAGTTGTTTCAACATTTGATAATCCTGAAGGAACCAAATTAGGATATTGTAAAAAAATTGAAGAAATTATGATTGGTGAACAATCATTATTAAAATTTTCTGGTGTAAAAGCTGGTGAAGCATGTACAATTGTTTTAAGAGGTGCAACAGATCAAGGGTTAGAAGAAGCTGAAAGATCTTTACATGATGCATTATCAGTGTTATCACAAACAACAAAAGAACCAAAAACTTGTTTAGGAGGTGGATGTTCAGAAATGATTATGTCAAAAGCTGTTGACCAAATTGCTGCAAATGAAGTTGGTAAAAAAGCTTTAGCAATTGAATCTTTTGCAAAAGCTTTAAGACAATTACCTTCTATATTAGCTGATAATGCTGGATTTGATTCTTCTGATTTAGTAACGAAATTAAGATCTGCCATATATAATGGTATTACTACATCTGGTTTAGATTTAAATAAAGGTACAGTTGGTGATATGTATGAATTAGGTATTGTTGAATCTTTCAAATTAAAAAGAGCTGTTGTATCTTCTGCTAGTGAAGCGGCTGAAGTTTTATTAAGAGTTGATAATATTTTAAAGGCAAAACCACGTACTGCTGATAGAAATCATTAAGATAGGAGAGATGTGTGTATAGTGAATAGAGAATGGCAAGACCATTGATATTTTCATGTATGTAGTTAATCAAATTTGACTACTTTTGATATTCATGTCATTGGTTATGTAATTAATATATAATCCGACAACGCACCTGAAATTTCGGAATTGTTAATTCGAATCCCATTTTTAGGTTACCATTACAATCAGGAACGTAAATATACAATATGCAAGAATACCAACCGATTTAATTTCATATTGACGAGCGTGACGAAGGCTTAACTGTGAAATTCATTCGACGATACGGTGGAGTATAAATACTCTTGATTTCCAATTGGAAAGTATCAAAAGCAAAATGGCATTCGGATTTGGTAGCAACGATAACGATAACTCAAGATCTAATTCAAGATCTAACTCAAGATCAAACTCAAGAGAAAGATCAAACAAGAGATCTGACTCTAACGATAGAAGCAACAAGAGATCTGACTCTAATGATAGAAGCTCAAACAAGAGATCTGATTCCAACGACAGATCTAACTCATATGGTTCATCAAGTAACTCATACGGTTCATCAAGCAATTCATATGGTTCATCTTCTAGAGATGATGATGATAACAAGAAGAGCTCTTATGGTTCATCTTCTTATGGCTCTTCATCAAGAGATGATGATGACAACAAGAAGAGTTCTTACGGTTCTTCATCATTTGGTTCATCTAGAGACGATGATGATAACAAGAAGAGTTCTTACGGTTCATCTTCTTACGGATCAAACTCAAGAGATGATGATGATGACAACAAAAAGAGTTCCTACGGTTCTTCCTCTTTCGGTTCTTCATCAAGAGATGACGACGATAACAAAAAGAGCTCTTACGGTTCTAGTTCTAGAAATGAAGATTCTTATGGTTCTTCTTCCAACTCTTATGGTTCAAGCTCATCTGGTTATGGGTCTTCATCAAGAGATAATGACTCCTATGGTTCATCAGGAAGAGACAATGACTCTTATGGCTCATCAGGAAGAGGTGGTGATTCATACGGTTCAAACTCCAGAGATAATGATAGATACTAAATAGTTTACTAAATAGTTAAAAAGTTATTGAATTTTCATCCTCGTAATTTTAACCTCGTGTAAATTTTTATCGAGATCAAAAGTCTCTATGAAACGTGTCCTTCGCTCAAGTAGAACATCAATTGAAATTCGCCAATTGTTGGTCAATTAATCGGTCAATTGATACCGGTTCGTCGAATATGTCGGTAATAGAGTTAGAGAATTTCACTTGTATTTCATTTATGGAATTGAATGATGGTACAACTCAATTTCGTCATTTTATAAAAATCTATACACTGTAATTAACCAATTAATCGTCAATTGCGTTGTCATGCATAACAATGCCCCTAGACCAACTGTATCAGCCTCAATTTCATCGTCATAAATTTCGGGAATTTCAGTGTGGCCCCCTTACCACGACACTCATAGCAATCTTTGTATCTCACATGTTTAAATTCCCCTATCCTTATATACATTGCTAGTTTCTAATATTGGACAATATTCTTGTATATTGTAATAAATCCCCTCTAACTGTATTATTGCTTGTCGCACATAACCCCAGATTATTATTCTTCTATTTGTTGTACCTGAAATCAATAATTTATATACAGGACAGACGCCGCAATTTCATGACTTGTGATGTAAGTGTCGAGTGGACTAATTTTGCAGCCCACTACCAATTGCTCAATTGACAATATAAATAGGAGACCAATTCTTTGAAAAACATTATCAAAAATGGTTTTCGGATTAGGTGGTAGTGATAATAAAAATAGAAACAGATCAGGTTCTAACTCTTCAAGTTCTTCATCTTCATCAGAAGAAGGTGGTAGAAAGTCTGGAAGTAAGAAACAAGAAAGAGGTTCCAAACACGAATCAAAGAATGATTCTTATGGATCTTCTAGTAGAGGTGGTGATTCTTATGGTTCATCAGGTAGTGGCTCATATGGTTCTGGTTCCGGTTCCGGTTCTGGTTCCTATGGCTCTGGTTCTGGTTCAGGATCTTATGGTTCATCTGGTTCTGACTCCTATGGTTCATCTGGTAGAGGTGGTGACTCCTACGGTTCCTCAGGTAGAGGTGGTGACTCCTATGGTTCCTCTGGTAGAGGTGGTGACTCCTATGGTTCATCTGGATCCGGTTCTTATGGTTCCTCAGGTAGGGATGAATACGGATCATCTGGTAGAGGTGGTGACTCCTATGGCTCATCTGGAAGAGGAGGAAATGACTCTTATGGATCTTCCGGTAGAGGAGGTGATTCCTATGGTTCCTCAGGTAGAGGTGGAGACTCTTACGGTTCCTCAGGTAGAGACTATTAAAAAGTTTATAGTAAATAAAACATACGTTAAAAACTCGTCTTTTATTATGCTATTTATTGTTGTAAAGGAGCGTACAAAACTTGGGTGACATACTTTCTCTTATATCTTACAATTGATGCCACAGATAATGTATTATGTTTTATACTTGTTGTTGCAAGATGATTTAAAACCACATGATTTGGAATTGGTAAAGCACCAGAATTATTATCTCTATCCATTGAATTAAAATTATTTAAAATAACATTTTCTAAATGTGGAGGTAATTGTGGTGGATGTAACCAAGCTTGTTGACCATTTTGACTTTTTGATTGTTTTTCAATTGCAATATAATATTGTTCCATTACTTTTGGATCAACAAAAATTGGTGGTATATCAGTTATAAATTGATATGATTTATTTAAACCTGAATCACCATCTTCATCATGATATCTTGAATATCCATTACCCATATCATCATCATCATTTGTTAACCCCCACATCGAATCATTTCTTGTAGAACGAGAAATTGAAGCTTTTCTTGATATTGGAGTTGGTTGTTGTGGTTCAATATCTTCATCAGTAATTTGACTTTCAATTTCACTTTTATCATCTTCTGATTGTTCTTGATGTTCAAGATATTGTTGAACATATTCTGGTGTAACTTCTACATAGTTTACAAAATTCCCCATTTGATCTGTTGCTGTTGGTAAAAAATCACTAAATCTTAATTCATTATCAATAACAAATCTAAATCTATGAGTACCAACTGGTAATCCTAATGTAATTAAAAAGTTATTATCTGGTTGACGTGCTAATCCAATCATCTTTCTCCATCCGGTAAATGATCCTGTTACATAAACCTTTTCTCCTCCTTGAGTCCATTTAATTTCAATTGGTACTGTTATATTAGGATCTGGTTCTGTTGTTGATGTTGGTTGTGGTGTAGAGGTTGAAGTATTTTGTGATGATGATAAATTGGTTTGACTTTGATCAATATGCATTTTATCATGATCTTCGTCGGTTAAAATTAATGTGGATTTTCTTCTGGTTGGTGGGGAATTATCAACTTCGTTCAATGCATTTGAAACATCAACCATTGAAATATCCATTGGTTCCGAGGTTTGGTTGGCTTTGGAATCTTCTTGATTTGAAGATTTAGACATTTTTATGTTCTCGACTTAATGATAGTGAAAGGCGTAGTATTCTATTTAACTAGTAGGATTTATATGGTTTTTTGTTTATCGATTTTTTTTGTCACTTTGTCTTTCAGTCATTTGCGAGAAAGGCGGAAATGAGAATTTAGGGGAGCCCCAACCAATGAACTTTATTACATTTATTGCAAACACTGAAGAAATCGTGGGGTTTTGATCATATGGTCTTGTAGTTGTCTAGTTGCTTTCCATAGGTATTCTGATTTCTTTTCTGGGATATTTTGTTTTTCCCTGTTCTTAATATTCTGTATAAATTTCACTCAATTTCACTCACTATTTCACCACATATTTCAAATAAATCTATTTTTTATTTGGCCCCTCTTCGACCCCATTTTCTTTTTATATCCACTCCTGATCTCCCACTTCTACTTTATCCCTCAAAAAATTACTCCTTTAGTATTCTTCAATGGATTATCTTATCAGGTCGTGTCCTTCTTCAAGTATTGCAGCCCATTGCGTTGGCTCAATCCGGTAATTTTGGCCAATTTTGCAACATTAATTAATCACCACAATATTCTATATAAATATAATTCTTTTGTAGCGCAATGAATTGTAAAAATGAATTCATTCAGTCCCCAAGATATAGCCTTAAATTATACTCTACCTTTTACATCTGATGTATATTCAATTACTTTTGGAATGCTTGATGATCAAGCAACAAGAATTTTAAGATATACTGTTATTCATGCTTGTGCAATTACTGTCTGTCTTGCTGTCTTCATGTTATTAATCTTATTCATTAAAAATAAAAAAACCCCGATATTTATTTTAAATCAAATTATTCTTCTTGCTGCTGTTTTAAGATCTGGTTTATTCATTGGTTATTTAATGGGTCCCACATCTACTTTAACTGCTGCGTTCACAGGCATCTTACCTGATTCGGCTATTACTTCTTATAGAGTTAGTATTGCTGCAAATGGTGCCTTAATTATTTTAGTTACTTTGATTCAAACTTCTTTTACTTATCAAGTCTATGTTATATTCAGAAGTCCTGAAGTTAGATTAATTGGTATTGGTTTGTCTCTGTTATCTGCTATATTTTCAATTATAACTTTTGGTTTCTATGTTAATAGTGCTGTAGTTAGTACAAAGGTATATCTGAGTATTTATAATAACAGTGAACCAATTGTAATGGATGGTTGGGTTAATGGTTTACCACCAATTCTTTTCTCAGCTTCTGTAATCGCTATGAGTTTAATTTTGGTTTTGAAATTATTCTTTGCTATAAGAACAAGAAGATATTTAGGTCTTAAGAATTTCCTGAGTTATCATGTTTTATTAATTATGTTTACTCAAACTCTATTTGTCCCAACAATCTTAACTATCCTTGCATATGCCTTTTCTGGTTATAATGATATCCTTGTTCATATCAGTACAACTTTGACCGTTATAATGTTGCCTTTCACTTCAATTTGGGCTTCTATTGCTAATAATTCAAGATCTCTTTCTTCTTCTGTATCTCTTTATTTTTCAGGTTCTGATCAAAGTTCATCTCTTCCTTCAGCGGTTTCGAATTTCGATCAAGATACTTTGGGTGGGAATAATTTTGCTTTCTTTCCTGATAAATTACTGAAATTATCTACAGCTGATACCACTGGAAACAATTTAAGTGAAAAATCTCTCTCTGGTGATGCTTTCGATAATATGAGTCAAAAATCAATTCCTAATGATATTTTGGAAATCTTGAATGAATGTGGAGATGATTCTTTAGAGAAACATATATCCGTTAGTTCATCTAATTCTTTTGAAGGTATAGCTACTGATATTGAAAGAAAACAGGTTTATGAGAATATGTGCTAATGCTTTAATTACGTGATTTCGTGTGTATTTGTGAAGCAACTGGTGTGCAGTTTAATATATTTTAGTTCTTTGTTTTTGTTGTAAAATTCTACCTATCTCTATCGATCATTGAGTTGTGGACTTTAGGGGAAAAGCTTTTTGGAACAAATGGCCCACATACAAGCTTTTGACATGACATGGACTTTGGACAAAACATTTAGAGATAAAATACTCGTATTTTGGGGTATAGATTGACCCGATTGTAAAATACAGCCTTTTTTTTTTTTTTAAAACAAATTTATATCACTATACCACTATAAAATCTATACAGTCCATAGCATCTATAAGCGAAGTTTAAGGAAAAATAATGAAATTAAAAACCTTCAGAAGAAAAAATTATAATAAAAATGAGTTTAAAAAATTTGAATTATCGAAAATTTAAAGTTAAATAATTATCTGGTTCTGTACATCTTTACATATCCTCTCAACTCTGACTCCTCCATTTGGGTAAATTCTATATTTTCACCCCTTTGTGTCAGTCGTCGTTGAAAAACTAACCACACCACCTTAAGGAATAGGTCTTGATTTTTGACCCATTCAACCAGATTGTCTAAAAAAGCAACTATTTGCGTAATTGAATTAAGTGGATCTACTGTATTTGAATGACAATAAGTCCAGATCTTTTTGGTAACCTGGCATTCAACATACACATTAGCCAGAAACTAGTTAGTGGCTGCAAAAACTCAAAAAAGTGATGAAAACCAACCCTTTTGAAAACCAATTAGATGGGGAATACCACACAAAGAAACAGAATGATACGAATTACTTAATTAGTATACATTTATTCTACCAAGCAGCTCCAAGAGCCAAATAAATGATTTTTACTTGTATTATCTATATAGCTTTACGTGTACTTACCGTAAAAATAAAACTTGTGAAAACCTAATACCTGGGGCTCTTTTCAACTACAAATCAATTTGGAAAGGAGGATACAAACATTCTTAATACCTCAATAACATTTTTAATGCCTCTGAGGGCCTTGAAAACGAAAAAAACCGTAATTTTCAATCGGTCACGTGACCAAAAAATTCAGTTGGAAAGCCACATTTAAAGAAAATCAGCCTGGATTGCCCCCGTGGCCTAATTGGTTAAGGTGTTATCTTCCGGCGGTAATGATTGCGGGTTCGAGTCCCGCCGGGGGCTGTCTTTTATTCTTCTTTTTGATTTTAGTTGTTTTTTTTTGATTCTTCTATTCAATATCTGGATACATCTTTATTGTATGAAACTGTAGAACACGCCTTGTTCATTTACCTCCACTATTTTTTTGTTTTATTTAGGATTATTATTGGAAAGTAAGAATTAGGGCTCCAGCCCTGTGACTATTTTGTGCGAAGCGAAATGATTTTGTGTAATTTTTCGTCTGTGAGCGTCTCTAGCGCAGAAAAATTCTCATCGATATAGGATTTTTTCAGTTGATTTTTTAATTTCAATTAATCTAATATAACGAAAATGGCCAAGATCAGTCAAGGTATGATATAACACTAGAAGTAAAGGAAGGATGAATAGACGATATAAGTGTATGAACAATAGAACAGTATCCCTTAATTAGAGATGGACCATGTTCCATAGTTGATAAAATAGACACCAGATGAGTATATGAGATACTATAAAATTTACACCTATAACGAATTCAAGCTTCCTACTAAGGCATTCCAATACTAACAATTTAGACGTTTCATCATCTCGTTCAAAAGCTAGAAAGGCTTACTTCACCTCTTCATCAGTAGAAAGAAGAAGATTATTATCAGCCCCATTATCTAAAGAATTAAAAGAACAATACAACATCAAATCTTTACCAATCAGAAAAGAAGATGAAGTTTTAGTTGTTAGAGGTTCTAAAAAAGGTTCAGAAGGTAAAATTTCTTCAGTTTACAGATTAAAATTTGCTGTTCAAGTTGACAAAGTCCAAAAAGAAAAATCTAATGGTGCTTCAATCCCAATCAACTTACACCCATCAAAAGTTGTCATTACCAAATTACACTTAGATAAAGATAGAAAAGCTTTAATCGAAAGAAAAGGTGGTAAACTTGAATAAATCATTTCATATTAATAACTTTATAAATAAATAAAAGTCAAAGATTCTAGTTAAGTATTGTATTTAATATGAATGTATTATAATGTGTAAAAGAATGTAGCCCATAGAGCGAATGGGAAGTAGAGATAAGTGTATTTCTTAGCATGATGTTTATCCTCTTGTTTGTGGTGTAGTCTCTTCCCATAGTAATCTCTTCCCATAGTCCCTCTCTCGGCCTAGTGTTTCTCCTTCACACTACCCCCACAACAAATCCGTGAGAAATTGAGAATATCAAACCCGGGGATGTCAAAGGAAATTAATGACACAGATTGTGAACTCACTAATGGGTTTGGAAGTGAAGTCTTAACCAGTGAACCTAACCTCAACAGACAACCATCAACATCAGGTAGAAGAACTAAAAAAAGATGGTCATTTAATGATAATAGTAGACCAAATTTAGTTGAGAAACCTCAAGAAGCATTTCAACAAGGTAGAAGAAGATTGAGTGATATTACAGGAGTTGATGGAGTCCATAAAGAAATAGACGCTAACTATATCTCTCCAGCCCAATTATATTCAACCGAATCCGGTAGATTATTTCATGCAGGTAAAATTTGTATTGTTTTAGCAGGATTACCAGGTAGAGGTAAAACTCATTTATCAGTTTCCTTAACCAGATATTTAAGATGGTTAGGAGTTAAAACTCATTCGTTCCATTTGGGAGATTATAGAAGAAGAAACTTTGATGATTTAAACCAAAGTTTATTCCTTGATGATACAGAAATGAGACTTCGAATTATTGATGAATGTACAAACGATATGTTAAATTTCTTTGAAAATGATAAGGGACAAATTGCTATTTATGATGCAGTTAACCCATTCCCAAAGAATAGATTAGAATTACATGAAAAATTCAAAAGATTAAATATTCAAACATTATTTATAGAAAGTTCAGTTACTGATGAAGCAATTATAATGAAGAATATGGAAAGTGCTGCAAGATCATCACCAGATTATGAAAACTGGGATTATGACAAGGCTTATAAGGATTATAGTAATAGAATTAAAGGATTAACCCCATATTATCAACCAATGGGAGAAATTGATGATAAGAATAAATTATCATATGTTAAATTTATTAATTTTGGAGAAAGAATTGAATTACATAATTCTAATTATGGGTACTTGATTAATAAGGTTGTATTCTTTTTAATTAATTCTAGAATTAAATCAGGTTCTGTTTTCTTTGCAAGATGTTATAATAATTCGATTAATTATGGAGATGATCCATCATTAGATGATGATGGTAAACAATATGCTAAAAACATGTGTTATACATTAATTGAACATTTACAAAAACAAGGTAAAGAATATGTTAAAGATGTTTTACTTGATGAAATTGATAGTCCAATTTCAAGTGTACCAATGACTCCAGGTACTGGGAATCTTACCCCAAATTCTTCATCTCTTAAACTTAAAAGACTGCTCTCACTTGATGAAAAACATTTACCTGCTGGTGCTGATGGTGTTGATGATAATTCAATGGTGGTTTGGACTTCTGTTAAAACAAGAACTATTGAAACTACAAAATATTTAAGATCAATTGATATTAATGTTAGAAATAGAATTCAATTATCTCAAAAAAATCCTGGTGTTGTTGGATCAATGTCAGAAGAAGAGATTAAAGAAAAATTCCCAACAGATTATGAACAATTTTTAAAAGATCCTTATCATCATAGATTTTCAAGAGCTGAATCATATCATGATTTGGCAATTAAAATTGAACCTTTAATTTTAGAAATGGAAAGAATGAGTGGTGATGTTTTAATTATTGCTGATGAAACTGTTTTAAGAGTTTTTTACGGTTATTTAATGGCTTCTTCATGTTTTGATATTCCTTATTTACCATTTGCACAAGATGAAATTATTGAAATTAAATTTAACGCTTATGCAAATGTTGCAAAAAAGATTCCAATTAAGAATTTTTCAAGAAAGTGAATAGAGTTTATAGTTAATGAATTAGGAGATCCCAAAACTACACTTTTCGTCAACGAGAGCTTCTCACATCTCTATCTGATCTCAGATCTCATATCTCAGTACAATTTCACTCATCGCAATGTTAGTACCCAGTGCCAGCTATAAAGCACCAGACTTAACCCACCAAATAACACCCGGTGAAGGGACTCATACCACTGACGGTAAAACTACACAAATTTCAGATATAGTCATAAAAGCTGGGGGTGAAGATAGAGATAAACCAACAGAAGCAAGTGATACACCTTTAGGACAATTAAGAGGACAATTAACTTCTTTACAAGATAATATAAATATATTTTTAACGGAAAGAATGAAGAAAGAGAAGGATGGTGATTCTGGAGATATAGAGAGAAGGATCTTAGACGATGGAGTTGATGAAGATGATAGTGATTAGAAAGAACGAGAAAAATAGACACAAGACTCATGCAATATATATTATGATACACATCGTAGCATCTTTTCTGATACACATCGTAGCATCTTTCCACCATCAATTCTCTGGCTTAACTAACTTGGCCATATTATCAAAAGTATTCTTTAATGTAGTTTCTAAATAATGTTTCTTTGTTTCAAGACTCTTTTTACTATCCAAGAACTCCTTTTCATCACCTGTGACTTCTTTTAAATATTGATTTACATCAGTTGCAACAAATGCTTTCCCAACACCTTTCCATACTTGTTCATTATTCTCAAGATCACATACAGATTTAAGTGATGTATTAGTTTGTTTTATAAGATTTAAATTCGTTTCAACTCTTGATAATTGTAAATCACACATGGACAATTCAGCCCTGGATTTATTGAGTTGATTATCCATCTCCATTAAGAGCTTTTGTAAAGCTTCTGGATTCATTGACATTATAAAAGTAAAATGCGAATAATAATTTTTCAACCATGTTGAGAGTTGGTTTAAGATATATAAGATCATTTAGTACAACTAAAAGTATATTTGCCACTAATGGTGCAGTTGATGGATCTGTTAAAGGGTTTATTCCAACAGCAAAACCTTTAGGTACTGATACCACCGTTGAAAACAATATTAAATCTGATACAAATAGATTATCAAAGACATTAACAAAATTTTGGGATAAAGTTGATACAAATTTTAATCAAGAAACCAAATTACATGAAATTCAATTAGATGGTAAAACCCTTAAAACTCCTTTAGGATTCCCTTTAGCATTACCTGAAGATAAAAAAGTTTATGCTCATTTAATTCAACATGAATGGAGTAATTTACCAGATTTAAAGATTCAAACAAATTCTTTACCATTAACCTCAATAGCCGCCAGATCCATTGATTTATTAAATGCAAATGAAAAATTCAAAGAAGATACTGATTTCATAGCAAAAGTTGGTAGATTAGATGATGTTAAAATTAATATGTTAAGATATTTTGATACTGATACATGTTTAATATTTACTACTTTAGATGAGTATGAGGGAGACTTAAGAGCAAAACAAGATGAATTGTATTTACCATTGATTAAAGAACATGAAGACTTTTTCACCAATTGGGGATTAAAGAGAAATTTATTACAAAAAGGTAAACTGGTTAAGATTTCATTTTTAGATTGTGAGACTGATGGATTAAGAGGTAATCAACAAAGTCTTACAACTCAAAGTGTTGTATTGGATTGGTTAAACCATTTGACAATCTATGAATTAGTATCACTTGAAAAGGCAATTTTAACATCAAAATCTTTCCTTTGTGGAGTAAGCCTTTTAAGATCAAATGTTGGTAATTCACAAAGACAACAAGATATTTTTCAATTTAATAGACCAAATGAGCCATATTTTAAGTCTGTTGATGAGATAATTGAGTTTGGTAATCTTGAGACAATTTTTCAAACAAAAGTATGGGGAGAAGTTGAAGATACTCATGATGTTGATAAAGTTGATTGGAGAAGAAATATGACCAGTGCTGCGTTATTGGCCCATTAGGATTGTAAATAGATAAAAGAGTACTCAACTTTAGTTGATATTTGCCCTACACTACGGCTACTACGTACTGACCGCCGTTCTACACCCTACACTCTAAACACTGCTCTACACTCTACTACCCTACACTCTAAACACTGCTCTATACTCAATACTCTACACTCTACTACTCTACACTCTACGTACTTCGACCACTGCTATACCCTACACTCTGATCACTACACCACTCTGGTCATCTCCCACTACCTCCCGTCTCTAAACCCTGATGCGCGAAGTTGTTTATTATATAACAAGACCCATATCGGTCATCGTCACCACTCTTCACATATTTATACATCCCTATAAGGTCATTCCTTTTGACCATAGATTAATTCATATATATCACGCGTATAAATAATAGTATGGCAATGGCCATGGTGATAACGTCCGAGAAAGATGAGGTTAAAGATCCTAATGTGAATGGAGTTAAAGAGGTGTCAGAAGATGAAAAAAAAGAGACACAAGCAGAGCCACAAGCAGAGCCACAAACAGAACCACAAACAGAACCAAAAACAGAACCACAAACAGAATCACCAACAGAAACACAAAAATCTTTACTGGCGTCCCAGGTTCAAAGACGTGTTAAAGTCTATTTACTAAAAGATGATAGCTGGCTAGATCATGGAACAGGATTTTGTTCAGGGGAAATCGATGACTCTAATAAACCATTCTTCATTGTAAGAAATGAATTAAACACCGAAGAAGTCATTCTTAAGGCCTTCTTAGAAGGGTCAATACAATATCAAAGACAACAAGATACTTTAATAGTATGGACAGATCCTTCTGGTAAGGATATTGCATTATCATTTCAAGAAACTGAAGGGTGTGCAGACTTATGTGAATTCATTATAAAAGTTCAACAAGAGAATTTAAGTCCAGATATTTCATTATATTATGTAATACCTGGTCAAGCATCTGATGATTCTAATGGTGGTTTAAATGATATAACTGAATTAATCACTGGTCCAATAACGTATCCAAGTTTACCAACAATGAAAAATCTTGAAGAGATTCTAGAAATTTTTAATCAATCTTCTACATCAAATTATTCGAAATCTTGTATATCTAAATTCTTAATAGAAAAGAATTATTTGATGGAGATTATAAAAATTTTTGAACAATCTGAAACAGAAGAGAATCTAATAAATCTTTATTCTCTTAGTGAAATAATAAAGACTTTAATTCTTTATAGTGATAGCGTAATTCTACAAGATTTTTTATCAACAGAAGAAAAGATTTTAGGAATTGTTGGGATATTAGAATATGATGCAGAATATCCAAATCAAAAATCCTGCCATCGACAATTTTTAAATGAAAGAGCAAATTTCAAAATGGTGATTCAATTACCTGTTCATAATGATGAGAATGGGTTAAATATATTTAAGAAAGATTTTTATTATACATTTTTAAAAGATGTGATACTAGCGAGATTTATTGATGATCAAACATTTAATTTACTTAATGCATTGATTCATTTGAATCAAATTGCGTTGTTGGATTTTTTGAGAGATTCTGAAAGGAATAATAATTTTTTAGAGAAGTTGTTTGATTATTATAAGGGAGAGAAGGGGGAGGAGAAAGACGAGGGAGAGAAGGGGGAGAAAGACGAGGGAGAGAAGGAGGAGAAAGACGAGGGAGAGAAGGGAGAGAACGACGAGGGAGAGAAGGGAGAGAACGACGAGGGAGAGAAAGACCAGGTCCATAACGAAAGCCGGATGGACGACTCACCCCCTTCCCTGGAACCACCATCAAGTCTATCCCCCCAAATGTCACAATCTCTGAACCCCCTGTCAGTTCCATCACAAACCCATTCATCCTCTATCCATCGTAACGGGATTAAACTCCTTCATCAATATGTTCTTCTCACTAAAAACCTCCCCTCAAGTCAAAGAACTATTTTCTTCTCTGAACTTATTCAACATGGATTAATTGATATGATCAAATATGCATTAAATGATGAAGAAATATCCATCAAAGCTTTAGGTACTGAACTCATTATAAGTATTATAGAACAAGATGTTTGTTTAGTTAATTCTATAAATGATGGTACTATTGATAATTCTGAACCACCAATTAGAGAAGGATTTGAATTAAAAAATGAAAAAAATGAACCAGGATTTGGACTTAAACTTTCTGATGATATGACATTAATGACATTATTAAGTCAATTAGTATTAAAAGAAAAGAATTTTGGATTGAAAACTCAAGCATTTGAAGGACTTAAAGTATTACTTGATCAAAATATTGGGAAATTTGAAGAAGATCCAGATTCAGGATTTCATCAATTTAATGATATAAGTACTCAAGATTATTTTAAAGCATTTTATAATGAAGTTGCACCAATTTTATATAAAGTTTTGATAGAATTTGGTAAATCAAACGATAATACTAAATTCTTTAATTTAATTAAATCTGATGAACTTCTTTATCAACAACTTTGTGAACTTTTTTCTTATTGTATTTTAACTCATGAAAAATCTTTACAAAGTAAATTTTTTATTGAAAATGATATATTACTTGGAATTCTGAAAATTCTTTTAATTGATTGTAAAATGTCATTAAAATTAAGTGTTATAAGTTGTTTAAGTAATGCATTAGCATTTGGTGATAAGATATTTATTTGGTATTTTGTTAATAATAAATTAATTGATAGATTTTTTGAATTTTTTAAAACAGTTTCAAAATCAAATAATTTAGCAAATAGTGCTTGTTTATCACTTTTAGAAGTTTTAAATGAAGTACCAATTGGTAAGAATAAGACTGGATTTAAAGCATTAATTGGTCATATATTTAATAATTATAAAGATTTTTGTTTACAAGAGATTAATTATGTTCAAACAGGTTATAATTTGATTCAATTACATAGTCATTTAGATACTTCTAGACCTGTAAATGGGAATTTGAATGGTGATGATTTACATACAGATGGTGATGTGATAGAAGAAAATGAATCAGAGGACGAGAAGGGAGAGGGAGAGGGAGACAGGGGGGTTGAAAGGGAGGGAGAAAGGGAGGGTGTAAAGAGGAAAGATAGGGAAGATCTGCCAAAGAGAAGAGAAGAACTGCCAAAAAAGAGAAGGGAAAATCTGCCAAAAGAGAGAAGTTAGGTGGTACATACGTGAATAGTTACAGTTCATCATTTGAGCTCCACCAACCCCTCGATCAGTCTATGTACCCCCCTAGTCTGTGTCCCACAGTCTGTATCCCCCTAGTCTGTATCCCCCTAGTCTGTATCCCCCTAGTCTATGTGTTCCCTGTTCCCTCGTTATCAGCTGTGTAATTTATGTAACTATAATGTACATTATCCTCGGATCGCATTCTCAATGTGGAGAAGCCTGTGATACCTACTATTAAATCTTCTTTTTAACTATGGTTATTTCTAAAGAATTTATTGAAAAAGGTCCATGGAAATCAGATCTCTTCAAAGGCAAAGTCGTCTTTGTTACAGGAGGTGCTGGTACCATTTGTAGTGCACAAGCAGAAGCAATGATTTTATTAGGTGCAAATTGTGCAATCGTTGGTAGAAATGTTGAAAAAACTGATAAAGTTGCTAAAGAAATGTGTAAGTTAAGACCAGATGCAAAAGTAGTTTCATGTAGTGGAACAGACGTTAGAGATATCAATTCTCTCGTTAAAGCAGTTGATAAAACTGTTAAAGAATTAGGCAGAATTGATTATGTAATTGCAGGTGCTGCAGGAAATTTCTTAAGTGACTTTAATCATTTATCAACCAATGCTTTTAAATCAGTTATATCGATTGATCTATTAGGTAGTTTTAATACCGTCAAAGCATGTTTTGAACAACTTCGTAAAAATAAAGGTTCGATTTTATTTGTTAGTGCAACGTTACATTATTATGGTATTCCATTTCAAATTCATGTTGGAGCTGCTAAAGCCGGAGTTGATGCTTTAAGTAATGCTTTGGCAGTAGAGTTAGGTCCTTTAGGTATTAGATCTAATTGTATAGCCCCTGGGTTAATTGGTAATACTGAAGGGTTTAAAAGACTACTGACCGGTGACAATATTGAAGGTAGAGTTCCACTTCAAAGATGTGGAACTATTGAAGATATAGCCGATTCAACGATTTATTTATTTTCTCCTGCTGCTGATTATGTTACAGGAACTATTCATGTGGTTGATGGGGGTCAATGGCATTTAGGGAGTTTTACAACAAAGCATGGGTATCCTGTCAAGATCATGGATGCAAATAATGATCCAAAGGGAAAGTTGTAGGACCTTAAGTGTTAAGTAGGAATGTACGAACAAGCAGAGAGAGGAGAGTAGAGTAGAGAGGACTAGAGACTAGGGTGTTGTCGTGTAGAAACTGTACAGTACACTACCTATAGATAAGCCCTACCTATTTACCACGATTTTCACAAAGAATCCGGGAGACCATTATCCCGTTAAGTCTCTCAACCCTTTTACCGATGGCTCTCCCCTTTCTTCACCCTTTCCACCTGTTCTCTTTCTCTTTAACATCTCCTTGACCTTCAGATCGCCCTTCAGTCTTCGCTCTTGACAGTTCACGCGATAATCATCAACGATGTCAATAGATCCTGAAACACGTAGAAAATTACTTGTTTTACAAAAAGACGGTACCAACAAGAAATGTATCGATTGTAATGCTCCAAACCCACAATGGGCATCACCAAAATTTGGAATCTTTATTTGTCTTGAATGTGCAGGAATTCATAGAGGTTTAGGTGTTCATGTTTCATTTGTTAGATCAATTACTATGGATCAATTTAAACCTGAAGAAGTCTTAAGAATGGAACATGGTGGTAACGATAACCTCAAAATCTATTTCGAAGACAATGGACTTGATTTTTCATTACCCGCCAAACAAAAATATGATAATTACGTAGCAGAAGATTATAAAGAAAAATTAACTTGTTTAGTTGAAGGTAAAGAATTTATTCCAAAAGATCATTCAGGTGAAACCTTACCAGACGGTAAAAATGATACCTCAACCCTTGCTCAACCTTCCATTGGACAAGATTCAATTCAATCACGTCGTAATGGACCAAAACTTTCAGAAGATCAAAAGAGTAAAAATGAAGCATATTTTGCAACATTAGGAGAAAAAAATAGTTCAAGACCTGATAATTTACCACCATCACAAGGTGGGAAATATGGAGGATTTGGTAATACCCCAACTCCATCAACATCATCAGATAAAGGATCATTTTCAAGTTTTACAATGAATAATTTACAATCTGATCCACTTGGAACTCTTTCAAAAGGTTGGGGATTATTTTCATCAACAGTTGCAAAATCTGTTAATGAAGTTCATGAATCTGTTATTAAACCAGGATTGAATCAAATCCAACAAAGTGATATTTCAAGTGAAACAAAAAGAGCAATGGCTCAATTTGGTCAAAAAATGCAAGAAACTGGTAAATATGGACAAGAGACTTTCCAAAGTTTTACAGATGAGATCCAATCAAATGGATTTAATAAAGCTGTTGATGCCAAATTTGGGAAATTCTTTGAAGGATTAAATTTATCAGATAAGCAAAAAGAGGAGGTTGAAACAGCATTTGGGTTTGAGAAGCCATCTAATCCTACCAAGTACTCTAGTGTTTCTGGAGGAAAGAAGAAGGATGATGAGTGGGATGATTTTTAAGGAATTAGGACTCAGGTATAGAGTAGAGTTCGTAGAGTTAGTAGAGTTAGTAGAGTAGAGTTAGTAGAGTGAGTAGAGTGAGTAGATAATGTAAGAGAATATTAGAATAGAGTGGAGTAGGGTAGGAGTAGGGTAGGAGTAGGGTAGGAGTAGGGTAGGAGTAGGGTAGGAGTAGGGTAGGAGTAGGGTAGGAGTAGGGTAGAGTAGACTAGAACTAGACTAGAAGTACACAGATCTAGACTTCTCCCACCCTGCCATTGCTCTTAACCATATACGACCCGATTTACGAATAGATCACATACGAGGATACATCAGAGCCCATCTCCCCCCCTACTCCCTAATCTACATACCACCCCCCTACTCCCTAATACAGCCCACCCCCTTCTCCCTTCTCAGTCCCTACAAATTCTACTCTTATTCCTATTATTACTCTATATTACATACATAAATCATCATTTTTACCTCTTTTCATATCTTATCAGTAAGATTACCAAGAGCATTACCATTCTTTAAAGATAAATAAAACTCATACTCATCTTTAAATGAATGATAAGAATGGAAATACGAATCTTTTATATAAAAAAATTTAACTAAAGGCCAACTTAAAACCCAATCAATTAAACCAACATCTCTTAAAACTGATGATACTAAGAAATATGAAAGCCCTAAGAAAGCTCCAAATAATGTACCAACAATCACTTGTTGAGTAGTATGATATAAAAGGTAAACTCTTGAAAAACATACACCAACACTTGTAAGAAATAAAGCTAAACATCCAATATATTTTTGATGAGTAGTAAGATGGTTCATTTTGAATAATAAAATACAAATGAAATAACCGGCAAAGAATCCCATATGTTGAGCATGAGCTGATGGCATTCCATAAGTAAGAGACCCAGTACCAAATTCTTTATGAAAATCTGGTCTTGGTTCTTTAAGATATTTTTTAGCAATTTTATTAACAATTTCACTACAAAGGTGTCCACCAACAACAATTACAGGTTCAATTTCTCTTGTAAGTAAAAACCAAGAAGCATAAAACACCATTGTGTAAATTGGAAAGAGTGAAAAATGGACAGCTAAAAGTCCAAGGGAAGTTTTTGGGTCATAAACCACGTAGGTTAAGTCAAAGGGTACTGGGTTGTACTTGACGTCTGTAGGGAAGTAGGTAGGCATTGGACGAGGGAACGAAGATGGTAGGCTATTTGGTGACTAAGGCTAGGGTAGGCTATGACTATGGGTACTATGACTATGACTAGTTGACTTTTACTAGTTGACTCTGACTACGCTATAAGTCAAGACCTCAAGTGGTTCTTTGTTTTTTGTTCTATCAAAAAAAATGGGGATTGTTAACTATTTAAATCAATTCGGTTATGTATAAAATCGTACTTTTATAAATGACAATGCAACCTGGCGCTTTTTTTTTTTTAAAAAAAAATGAACTAAAAAATAATTTTTAAGTATATGCCTATTTGATTAATTTAAGGGTGCTATTGCTTGGTAATACCGTGTTAACGTAGTGGTACTTAATAACCTTGAATGAAATTTATCTAAATTTGGAAAATTTAACCGTTTTGGGAACCGCGATGTTTTTACGGACGTGGAACCAAACCTTTATTAAAAGGATCTATTATCGATATTGGGATTTATTCATTATGAGTATAATTTGAACAATATTGCATATTAGCCTAAGATGTGATGCGTGGAGAAAGACACAAGGTGAAAGGTAAAGAAAGATAGACAAAGATAGAGATAGTGAAAGAGTTAGATACTGGTAAAAGATGCCCGGGATATCTTTTGGAATTGATCGTTTTAGGTAATCCAAGTCGTTTCATATGCATAATATCGATCGATATCTACTAACAACTGCAGCAATTAAAATTTTATTTATCTGAAATTAGTTAATTAATGCACCTTTAATTAGTACCCTTTAACACGACATTTTAGACATTATGCTATTTTAAGCGGAAGGAGATTATTAGGATTTAACCTAATTGAGATAAATTACATATAAGGTTAAATATAAAGATTAAATAATTTGGCTAGAACAGTAGAGAAGTCTGATGGGTCTAAGTATTTGATTTACTTTAAGTGTAGCCAAGTTGGACATGGTAGGCCAAGGTATTACCACGGAGGAACATCCGGCATATCTTTCCAAAATTGTAGTTTTAATTTCAAAAGGTTGAAATGTCGCACATTGTTAGAATACAATAGTAAATTTCAAAACGCGATATTGTTTAGGTGCATAAATGTCGGTTGAAAAGAACTGGAATGTCTCCTTCAATTAAAAGAGAATGTATAGTATGGTGATGATAGTGATGATGGTATCGATGAGTAAATAGTCGTAAAAAGTATACTACGAGAATGTAAATGTTAACCTCGGTATATCATGCAAGTGAGTGCCATTAATCTCATTAAATCTTACCGTTGAGATCAAGAGTATGGAATGTCATAAACCCGGTGAGTCTAGGGCGTTATAAAACATATCTTAACTCCAGATACCTGCGGTTAAGATTTGCCCTGAAAAGAAGACAAGTTTTAACGAGAATTTCATTGCGAAGGGTTTACTAAACAATAAACTAACTAGACAACAAGAAATAAAACATTCTTTATAGTCATTAAATTCCTTCTGTAACTTTGTTAGATGCGAGTGATGTTTGTGTACAATAAATCTAAATTTAGTAGGATATATATTAATGCTATATATTGTATAAGAGAAGAATTCGTGAGAGTTTCGTGAGAGATTAGAGGCGATTTAGTACATGAGCCGTTAAATGTCATGGATCATGGACCGAGGAAGAGAGAACTAGAAACATGTTGTAGATTCTAGTAAGATTAGAGGCGTTAATGAACATAAGAGATGAGGAGGTAGCAGGAGCAGGAGCAAGACGAATGCCGTGAAGGAAATTTGACGGAATCCGATGAGTGGCCTAGAAAGGAAAGTGAAGGAGGATAGAAGAACAGGAGGGAACTAGAATACGAGTCGATAAGCAGTAGGCAAGATAGAGTCCGAAGCAGAAGCAGAAGTAGACGTAGAGCGCAAATACGAGACAATCGCATCGTATCCATCGCATCCCATCGTATCTACCCCCTCCTCTCCCTCTAGCCCCCCAATCACCACCCGCCCTCTTGACTATTCATCACCTCCTCATCCCTGGATCATCTTCTTTTGTTGATCTCTAGCCCATCTTGCAGTACCTCTAGTACTATCACTAAAAGTATTATTACCTCTTGTTCTCTTAATAATATCACTAACCCAATCTTGTTCAAAAACTTGCTTGAAATTATTTTCATTTGGATACATTGATGCAATATCTCCAATTAATCCAACAACTGAACTTGCAACACTTTCAATACTTGTTAAATCAATATCACTACAAACATCATGTAAAAATCCAAAAATATCACCAATATATGGGAAGATTAATTGGGGTTGATCTTGTAATCCACCAACAATACCAGCATAACAATCTAAAATTGATTCTTTCAAATTAAACATAAACTCTAAAGATTCATCAGAATTATCTTCTGGTTCAATTAATGTAGATACTCTACAACCATTACAAACAAATTCAACATAAGTTCCAAAATTTAAACCAATTGATGTAGCGATATGTCCAAAACATGAAAGAATTGCAGGTTTTAAATTTCTTGAATCTAATTGAGATCCAAGTACTGACATTAATCCATCTAAATAAGGTAAAATATTTTGACCTAAAGAATGAGATAAATCAGCAATAATACCAATGGCAGTTTTACATGTTGGACTTTCAGGATTATTTAAAGCTTTATTCAAAAATGGAGTAAAACTTGACATATATTTTTCAAAATTATTACCAACAGCTAAAGCAACAGAAGAAATTGCAATAAAAATATCTTCTTCAATCAAGTCATTCTCTTGACAAGAATCTAATAATTTCAAAAACATTTCCATTAAATTATCACTAGCTTGTGCAACATTATTATCAAGTCTTCTAATAATTGTAGTTAATAAAGATAACATACTAATTTGTAAATCTTCTAAATCTCTTCTTGAATCATTTGATAATTGTTGTTGTTGTAAACCAATGGTTTGTTCTAATCTTGTTAAAACATCTTGACCAATTGATTGAACAAATGATAAAGTATCTTGACCAGAAGTTTGAACAAATATTGAAATGGCTTCAAATGCTGCATCTCTTGAACTTGATTCATTATCTTGTTTACTACTTAATTGTAATAAAATTGGAATTATATGTGGTATAAATCTTGAAATTGGTGTGGTTGGACTTTCTGGTCCATTAATACAAACTTGTTCAACTAAATTCATAAATGTCCAACAACAATTGGTTGCAACTTTTGAATCATCTTGTAATCCAATTATTAAAGCTTCCATAAAGTTATTAAGATCCGTATCAATATCAAGGGCTTGTAATGCAAATTCTGCAATTCTACCCCAACACCAAGCTGTTGTTTCTTTTACTTGTAAAGTTGGATCAGTAATTAATTGTAAGATAGCAGGAAATGCACTTTTAATTGGTCCTTTTAAATTCTCAACATCTGGTCCATCTAAAATTGATCCAAATGCCATAACACTTGCTTCTCTATCTCTCCAACTTTCACTTGTAATTTTTGATTCAACAAACATTAAAGTATTTTCAATAATAT
Organism: Yamadazyma kanchanaburiensis; assembly: GCA_030555785.1. Taxonomy (NCBI): domain Eukaryota; kingdom Fungi; phylum Ascomycota; class Pichiomycetes; order Serinales; family Debaryomycetaceae; genus Yamadazyma; species Yamadazyma kanchanaburiensis. The sequence goes on along the minus strand of JANIVJ010000005.1, from coordinate 85,164 downwards.
AATTCCCAGTATTTTGAGCAAATAATTGAACACAAGCACCTGCTGCCATTGCAACAGACCAATCATCATCTTCAGGATCTTCATTTTGTCTGGTTAATAATGTTAATAATGTTGGATAAACTTCACCCAATGCAATCATTGCAAAATTAAAACTCATTAAAGATTCATCATCAACACCTAATTCATTTCTTTGCATTGCCAAATCAAGTTCTTCTTCACAAACACTTGACCAGAATTCAATTGCCATACATGCAACTCTTTCATCTGGACTTCTCATCCCACTAACTGTTAAACCATATAAAGCCTTTTCCATATAAATTGACATAAATCTATAATATAAAGACATTATTTTAGCTAAACATCCAAAAGCGGCTTCTTGTAATTCGGAACTATCAGCCTGAGTGGCTTCACAAACAACTTGCATTATATAATTTCTTTCACCTTCTCTTTCAAAATTATATTTAATAAATTCTAATGAATTCACTAATGCATTTAAAGCGGTTAATCGAACTTGATTGTTTTTCTCTTGTGCTTGAGCCCCTTGAACAATGGCAATTAATATTCCATTGGCTTGTGATAAAACATTTGGATCATTTGGATTTAAATTTTCACAAATATATCCAATTGTAAGTAATGATACTTTTTTAACATGATCTTGTTTTTCAGGTTTGGTATTTTCAACAATTAATGGGATTAATTCAGGCCATAAATTTCTTGGTAATTCAATATCTGCAATTACACTAACTAATAACGCAGCACTTCTACCAACATCTTGATTTTCTGATAATAATGCCTTTAACGATGTTTCCTTAATAAGTAATTTCTCTTGATCATGTAATTGAAGCCATTGATTGGTCAATTGTTTCTTTCTATTAAGATCTTTGGCTGTAAATGTATTTTTAAGTGCAAGACCTGCTAACATTCTTGCTTGAGTTGAAGCGCTTTCATTTGCCAATACACCGACTAATAATTTAATATAATCAACGATTTGAGTTCTAGCCATTTCAGCTAGTTTGGCTTCAGCTTCAGCTCTAACTGAAGGGTCTGGAGCTGAAATTGCTTTCTCTAAGAATTGTTCGATGTCCATAGGGAGTGATTTGATCAGAATTTTCTTCGCGAATGCGTGTGAGAAGACGACGAGGAAGGCGAGAGGAAGACGAGAAGACGAGGACGAGGGTACGATAGAGACAGGTCATGGATATTTAGGGTGTATAGAGAAAGACAGAGGCACCCAACCCAAACTTCCAATAGAACCCAATTGACTTTATAAGCATATTAACATCTACACGCAATCAACTCCACATCTACTCTGGATATGCTGGCAACTCCACATCTACTCTAAATACGCTGACGCAACTCCACATCTACTTCTTGTCCATTACTACATATCTACTCCTTGTTTTCAACCACAGAATGTAAATCGGTTAGCGTTTCTTCCTTACGAATCGTACTCAAATTACTTTCAGGAAACTCATTTGATGCTTCATGAAATGTCTCATCAGGTTGTTCTTGTTCTATTGAATCCTTTTGTTCCCTTTCTAAAGCAAGTTTCTTTAAAGCCTTTTCTCTTGCTTTTAATTCAGCAGCCTTCTTCTCCAATAAAGCAGCTCTACTTGCTAATTCTTTTGCACTTGACATTTCCATTTCTTCTAATTTTTGTTGTCTTTCTAAAATTCTTTCATGTCTAATTACATAAGGTACAGTTTCACTAATTTGTCTTAATTGATTACGTTGTGGAGCAATTGATAATCTTTTAAAAGCAGAATTATTTGGATTTCTATTAGTTGGTTGATCTAATGAAATTGTTGAAGAAGATGTAAAAGAAGAATTATCTTTCTTTGGACTTGAAGTAATTGATTCATTTGATGGTTCATCAAGTAACATTGATCTTGGTTTTTTTGGACTTGAAGTAATTGATGAATCATCTAAAATACTATTTGAATCTTTCTTTTCATCAAGTCCATGACCATTACTACTTAATTGAGCTAAATTAGATAATGAAGGAATTGTTGAATTAAATTGTCCAATTGTATCATCTTCTTCTCCTCCTTCTTCATCTCCTCTACCAGTAACTTTAGTTAATCTTTCAGTTCTATAACTTTCATATAAGAAATCATGTGTTAAATCTTTTAAATCTTGTAAATGACTACCTAATAAAACTGATTTTAAAATTGGGAAATCAGAATATTTAGGATTATTTATATCAACTAATCCCCAAGGATATTGTCTTGCCTTGATGATTTTACTTTCTCCAGTCTTTGTATCTTTATACTCAAACTCATCTTCTGATCCTATTATTGCAAATGGTTGTAATTTTGATAAATATTTACATTCTTGAATTAATTCATAATCTTCTTCTTCATCATAATCATTGATAAAATTATCAAATTGAAATGTTGGAACATTAAATCTTTCAATATCAATTCTAATTTGTTTTTTAAAGAATTTTAATTCATCTTCTGTAAATGAATCAGCTTTTGAGATAACAGGAATGATATTAACATATTTTGATAATCTCTTCATACAGTTAATATCCAACTCTTTTAATCCATGTCCATTTGGTGTTATAAAATATAATAATACATGAACTTTAGTATCAACAAATCTTGGATTTCTTCTAATACGAGTTTCTTCTGCTAATACAAGATCAAATTGCTGTTTTAAATAATTTTCAATTTCTACAAAACAAACTTCGTTATTTAAATTATCTCCATACCCTGGGGTATCGATTATAGTTAATTGTAATTTAGTATTACCATCATCGAGAATTTCAACTTTAGTTTCAGTAATTGCAATACCTGGTTCTTCATCTGATGATGATGGGTTGAATTCGTTTCTGGTTAAGATTGATGTGTTTGGTAATGCAACATTCTTGGCTGATGTAAATGAAATTGTTTGAGTATCTGTTGATGATTTTTCAAACCTATGATTCATTACTTTTTTATTTAATAAACTATTAATGAAGGTGGTTTTACCGGTACCCAGTTCTCCTACAACCATAAAGGTGAACTTGATACCTTTACGAGAGTCTTTTCTGTAGTTAATGACTGGGGAATTGGAGACCATTGAAGGGCTTTCGTAACTATACAGATCGTCCATGTTGTTGTGTTGATATTCGAATCGCGCAGACGAGAAGGGACGAGGAAGGACGAGGAGGGACGAGGACATGAACGGCATGAGAGAAACATGAGGGAATGAATGGCATGAGAGAAACTTGATGGGGAGGGCAAAGAGACAGGAAGATGGTATTGAAAGGATCGAGAGAAAGAGATTGAATGTGTTTGGTTTTATTGTAGACTTTGTCTAGAATTAGTTGTTAGAGACCCAGTGGTACATACCAGAGACGCATATGGACACCTCAATTCTACCCCTGATTTAGGTGGTCCACACCATCACGTGATAAAAGTTGACAGGAAATTAGGTCAGACTCCATACACCATGTGTCATTTGTATACACCCCTGAACCATATCCTTCCTCCCCTCCACCCCCTCCTCTCATTCCTCTTCTCCTTCTTGCTCCACTCCCCCTCCCCTTCCTCTCCATCGCATCATCTCACTCTTCTTATTCCCCATGCTTTCAGCTAAATCTGCCCTTCTCCTAGATCAAGAACTTATGTCCTCAGGGGCATACTCAATTGACCAATTAATGGAATTGGCCGGACTTGCTTGTGCTCAAGCAATCTATAATCAATACCCCCCCTCTAATCAACAAAATATCCTCTTCTTGATAGGCCCTGGTAATAATGGTGGTGATGGTTTAGTTGCTGCGAGACATTTAAAACTTTGGAACGGTTATAACCCAATTATTTTTTACCCTAAAAAGACTCAAAAACCTCTTTATACAAATCTTATGACTCAATTAAAACATCTTGGTGTAGAAGAAATCGATAACCTTGAAAATGTAAAAACTTTATTAAATTCTGGTAATTTTAAATTAATTATTGATTCTCTTTTTGGTTTCTCTTTTAATCCTCCAATTAGATCTCCATTTGATGATTTAATTGAATTCCTTTATAAATCTGAATCTCAAACTCCAATTATTTCTATTGATATTCCTTCTGGTTGGGATGTTGATAATGGTCCAAATGGTCAGAAGTATTATATTAAACCAAATATGTTAATTAGTTTAACTGCTCCTAAACCATGTTCAAAGTTTTTAGATACTTCCCAAAGCCATTATTTAGGGGGAAGATTTATTAATGAAGAGATTGCAAAAAAATATGGAATTGAGGATTATATTAAATTATATAAAGGTAATGATATGATAGTTAAGTTATAGTACATTTATTAAATAGTTATTATACAAGTTATTCTATTATGCAGTTTTTAGTTTCTGTCTTTCCTTGACGAGAAATGTAGCAATTGAGTTTTTGATTCTTTCATCGTCTTGGGTAGGCTTTTGGGGAATCTTTTGCTGGAGCTTTTGTCCGCCAGATACCTTTCTAGACTCTCCAAATGTCCAAAATTTGGACCCTTTTGATGGTAATGAGAATACTCTATGCTTTTCCCTTGGTTCTATAGCCTTCTGAGGTTTTGTATCTTTGGGTGGTGGAGGTGGTGGTAAATCTTTATTCGATGCTTTGGAGATCTTTGATGGTTGCTCTGGTATAACTAATGATGGTCCAAAAGTTACTGACCTTGGCAGTTCAACCAAACTTGATCTTTTCTGATCTGGTGATTTAGCTGGTGTAACACTAGACGGCAGTTTCATAAGAGGCAAGTCAAACTTCACTGGGTCCAACTTTACAGGTTCAAACTTTACAGGCAGATCGAACTTAATAGGCAGTTCAAACTTTACTGAAGGCAGATACTTAGCTTGTGAAACTTTAGGCAGAAACACTTCAGTCATTGGTGTACTAGGGGTCAGGTGTTCCTCGAAAATACTTGAACCCATTGTCACTGACCTTGGTGGTATACTGTTTCTTGTTTTTGGCTTAGGAATACCATATCTAGTATCATTATAATCTTTACCTGAATCCAAGCAATAACTAAATGGTCTTCTTCTAACATATGACTTTATCTCATTTTTTGCAGCCGTTAAACTATTTGTAGTTGCATTGGATACAGCACTTATATTTGAACTTGACATCATACTTACAGGTCTTTGATAAACAGCTCTTGGTCTTGCAAACTCAAGGTTCATACTAACAGGCCTTCTTGCTTGAGGTGGAGATTCTGGAATCTTTAAATGGGTTTGATTTCTTGATTTTGGGATTATCAATGGTGCTGGTTGAAGGGAATTAGCTTGTAAACATTCTTTCTGTGGTTGAAATAATTTGTTTTCTGATATTTGTGTTGTGTTTCCTTCTTCACTTCTATCACTAAATAAACTATCTACAAGACTAAACTCATCTACAGATTTAGACCCTCTTTCTTCAAGAGCTCTCAGGAATTGTTGAAACTCTTGGAATTCTTGACATAAGTCACTTAAATCAGTTCCTTTAGTATATATACTTCCACCACTAGACTCTGATATTAAGTCTGATAAACTTTCTTCTTCCTTTTCACTTTCTTCACTTTTATCATAACATTCTACAAAATCAAGTATAGACATTGCAGTTTCCTTTTCATGGTCTGAATAATTAGTATGACCCGAAATTGCTGACTTTGTTGAAGAAAATAAGCTATCAATATCATCATCATCTACAATATATTTAACATTAGATTTTGGTTTAGTTAGCACTTCACCATGAACAATTTCAACATCTGAATCTATTGATACTCTACCAGAAAGGTCAGAGAACACACTTTCAGGTTTTTCAGGTTTTCCAATTAAATTCCCATAGTTGCTCACAAATCTTGGAGGTATACTTGGTAAGTCTTTATTCAAAGAATCACAACTTGCTGGCATACTTACAATTCTTCTGTTTTCTTTAGATACAAATCTTTTGAATTTCCCCTTCTTATTGAAAATAGGTAAACCTGGCATATCTTCTAATTGATACTTAAATTGTGGTTTTTCCCCTCCTACATGAGATAAATCTAAGGAATCTAATGAGGTTGCTGGTATGGGTATAGGACAATCAAAAGAAGAAAGTCTTTGCTTCATGATTAAAAACCAGTACAAATGGACAAAAGCACTTAGTTTCAAAAAGAACTTTTTAATGTTCTTTTCCAATTTGTTTTATACTTTAAGGGATGAATCTACTTAAAGACTACCAGCTCAAGCTGGCTGGTTAGTTGCGAAAATAGTAATTGCGGGTTTGAAATATGATTATGTGCAGGAAATGGAAAGGCATTAGATGAAGAGATGAAATAGGACCCGATAAATTTAGAAACTAAAGAAGAAGAAGTTGGGGAGTCTAGATGACAAGTCTTCGGTATGGTAGGAGTAGAAGAGGTTCCAAATTACGTACAATACACATGCTAAAAGATTGTCGAGCTTATTCTTAGCCGTGCGTTCACAGTTACACTTTTATCTAACCTTGTCAAGTTGACATTACAATACCACGTTTAATGACCATTATAAACCTTAACTCTAGGCCCATGGCGTTCCCCAAATAATTTTTTTTACGAATATTCATAACCTAAATTTAAACATTTTTAAGTTAAGTAACCAAATTTCCTAATTGAGAAATCTTATTGTTTCTAATTTGATTTCCTATTTAAGCCATGTTTACAATTATGCATTAGATATAAACTCGAGAAAAGAAGAAAATTGAAAAATCATCTAATGGCAATAAAACTTAAGAAGAATTCAGATGAATTCGTTAGAGACAAGGAAGGTATGGAATTCTCCCAACCTTCAAGATTTCAAAATCATTCATTACTTAATTCTTCAATTACATATATTGGATTTGCATTCTTTTTTTCACTTGTGGCTTTGATACAGAATTTATGTCTCATAAATAACCACACCACACCCCAATTTACTCTTCAAATCAAAGAAGGTAATAATGAATCGATTGCCATGTTAAATGGTATAAGGCTGAGTTTAAAATTAGTTACATTTTTTGCAGAAGATTTTAGTCTTACCAATTATACAGGAATAAATGATATCGATACTTTTGATGAAGGTAATGTTTATGAATTCTATTATGATGGATATAGAAAGAATAATAATATGTTTGTTCCATTTAATGGGTTAGATGTTTTTGGATGTTTTGTTAAAGATTTTGGTGTAACATTAGCAAATATTTCTAATGCAGAAGATGGTGAGAAGTTAATTAATTCACTTTTAGTTACTTATTCTCATACGATAATGAATCTTGATGAAATGTATTATGATGCTAAGAAGACTGGTATTTATCCAAATAAGTTCGATGAATCAAAATTAAAAACCGGGCGTAGTGCTTATAGAATGGAAAAATTCGCTAAGTATATGAAACCATATCCAATAATTTCAATAATAACGTCATTGATTTCATGTATATCATTATTTATACTCTTGAATATGGAATTCTTTAAAAATGTTTCTTTAAGATTGTTAGCTATTTTTATTACCATTCAATTACCACAATTAATAGTACAATTTTGTAGTTGGTCAGGACAGTTGAATTTTTATTATAAACTAACAAAGAAATTCAAGAACTTAAACATTGCCGATTTTAATTCTGGCAGAGGTTATACACAACTACAAATCACAATGATGATTGTTTTAATGATACAATTCTTCTTAGCATACAGTTTTTATATAAAGAGAAAATGATGGACTAATTTATATAGAATTTATATAAAGAGAAATGATGGACTAATTTATATATTTAATATACCCATACACTATTTGTAAACCTTTTTGAAAGATTGTTCGAAATCTTCAATTAAATCGTCGATATGTTCTGTACCAACAGATATTCTAATCAATCCTTTAGTAACACCAGAATCTTTCATTTCGGCATCTGTTAATTGTGAATGTGTTGTATAGTATGGAGCGATAACTAAAGATTTAGAATCTCCAACATTAGCCAAGTTACTAAAAATTTCTAAACTGTCTACGACCTTAGCAGCTGCTTCTTCGAATTCATTGGCAGAAGGCTTGTCAAATTGTTTAACTTCGATTGAAAGCATAGGACCATAATTTTCTGTGGCTAAATACTTCTTAGCTAATTCATGGGTTCTGTGTGATGGTAACCCAAGATAATTAACTGATGATACATAAGGTGACTTTTCAAAATATTTTGCTAATTTAAAAGCATTTGAACTTTCTCTTTCAACCCTTAAAGATAATGTTTCTAATCCATTCAATAATAAAAATGCACCAAATGGATTAAGAGCTGGTCCTGCATCTCTTAATCCTTCAGTTCTAACGAAAGTACCAAAAGCATCTTGTCCAACAGCATCATTATAAACCATACCATGATATCCTTCTGATGGTTCACTGAATTGTGGGAATTTTTTTGGATAATCTTTCCATGGGAATTTACCAGAATCAACAATTGCTCCTGCAATAGTTGTTCCATTACCTGCGATCCATTTTGTTGCAGAATGAACAACAATATCTGCACCATGATCTAAAGGTCTGATAAGGAACCCACCTGCACCAAAAGTATTATCAACAACTAAAGGAATCCCATGTTTATGAGCTAATTGAGATAATTTTTCAAAATCTGGAATATCATAACTTGGGTTACCAATAGACTCGACATAAATTAATTTAGTATTTTCGTCTATTTTCTTTTCATAGTCTTCAATATTTGATCCTTGAACAAACCTTGCTTCAATTCCATATCTTTTGAAATAAACTTTAAATTGATTATAAGTACCCCCATAGAGATAAGATGTTGAAATAAAATTATCACCAGCAAATGCAAGTGATGAAATTGCAATATACTGAGCTGCTTGACCTGAAGATACAGCAACTGCGGTTCTCCCATTCTCTAAAGATGCAAGTCTTCTTTCAAAAGTTGCATTTGTAGGATTTCCAATTCTACTATAAATATATCCCGGATCTTTTAAACTAAATAAATTTGCACCATTTTCTGAATTGTCAAAGATAAATGAACTAGTTGCGTAAATTGGGTTGGCTCTGGCTTTTGTGGAGTCAATCTGGAATCCAGCATGAAGTTGTTTTGTTTCAAAGTGAACCATGTTAATAAATAAGAGAATTTTGGGATAGGGGCTCTATATATAGTTAACTGTGGTTGCGAAATATATGCAGGACATTGCGAAACTATATAAGCACACTACATAATATTAACGGGTAATTTCGTGATTCGGTATAAAATTCCGTAGTTCCATGATAAGAAGTGGATTTTAATTGTCTATAGATAGGCAGGTTTAGATTGTGTTTTTTTCCTTTTAACAGGCGCTTCGTTTCTCCATTATTAATACCATAACACTACTGAAAATTATTTTATGGTACGATTTTCGTAAATTACGATTGACACTAGGTCACATGTGATGAACAAATTTCTAAGTAAATTACATTGGGTGATAAGCTGGTATACGTATAATAATGTTGTGACACTTTGATCAGGCCAGTAAAATATGAACACAGAACATAGAAATATCTCTGATTAATCCTAGCCATCGTCTTAATGCCACTCAAAAGAAGAAATGAAGGAAACGACTGTACATCATATTCTACCGTAAATAGACTGACCTAGGTGACAGGATCTTATCTTTCTCACTGAATCTTATCCTGATTGAGTATCGCAAAACACTCTTTATATAGTCACTAGTACACAGCCACTAGTACATAGTCACTAGTCGTTTCTGGTGTAGAAATTCAAGTCAGACACTAAAGGGAGGAATCTCCCAAACCCAAACTTCAAGAATATTATCAAACCATGCAATGTCAAGGTATAACAATTAAAGGAAAACAATGTAAAATCAACACTACAAAAGGGTATTGTAAATACCATGAAAACCAAGCACTATTGACTTCCTCAGATACCCTTGTAGAAAACAAATCAAATACCACAAGTCTAAAGGTATTCCCAGAGTCAGGTGGAAACATCTATATCTATACCCTTGAAAAGTTTCTTGATAAATCTGAAAAGGACTGGTTCAAAGTACGAAACTTACCAAATACCAAGACCAATAAAAAAGATATATGGCAACTGTTTGACTTTCGTCAATCGGACTATATCCTTTTAAAGATTGGTAAAACCAAGCAGAATATTGACACAAGAATTAAACAATGGGAAAACCAATGTGGACATGATCTATTCGTGGTCAATCCTATGACTGATAAAAATTTGTCTAAATCAAAATTAAGAGATTTGTTCAAGAAGCTTTCAATTGATAAGAAGGTTCCAACAGAATATAGATCATTTAGTTCACCTGGATTTAGGTGTGGTAGAGAGTTAAGTAAAGTAGAGACTGAGATTCATACCAAGTTGCATAAAAAGTATGGTAGAGGTATTGTTCATTGTAAGACATGCTCTAAAACTGAGGTGGGAAAAGAGTCTATAGAGGGATATGGAATACATATCGAATGGTTTTTAATACCCAAGAAAGATATAGAATTTGTATATGAGACGATAGATAGAGTATGTGTAAAGTATAGTTCGTAAATCAAAAACATTTTATTAATACAACCCTAAGTGTTCATATAAGTTGATGGATCAACACCTTCTTCAGGGAATTCAGTAACTTTAACATCAAATCTTGATTGGATTTTTTCTAAAACTTCTTCATCTTCAGTAGTTGAAACTAAAGAAATAGCTAAACCTTTAGTACCAAATCTACCAGCTCTACCAACTCTATGTAAATATTGATCAGCTTCAGTTGGTAAATCATAATTAATTGCTAAATTAATTCTTTCAATATCAATACCTCTACCAAAAACATCAGTTGATACACAAATTCTTTTATTGAATTCTTTAAAAGATTTATATCTTGCAATTCTTTCTTCTTGTTTTAAACCTGAATGAACAGCAATTGATGGGAAATTACAAGCACATAATAATTTATTTAATTCTTCAGCTCTTCTAGTTGATTTAACAAAAATAATAACTTGATTGAATTCCAAAGAGTCTAATAAATCACTTAATTTTCTATTCTTTTCTTGTTCAGCTAATTTAATATAATATTGTTGTAACCCATGTAAAGTTAATTTTGCTTCATCATCAACGTAAATTTCTAAAGGATTTTGCATGAATTTTTTACAGATTGGTCTAATTTCTTGTGATAAAGTAGCAGAAAACATCATAACTTGTTTTTGATGAGGAGTTGCTCTAAAGATATCTTGAACATCTCTTCTCATTTCTACAGTTTCTAAAACTTTATCACATTCATCGATAACAAAAGATTTGATATTACTTAATCTTAAAGCTTTATCATTAACTAAAGCATGTAATCTACCTGGAGTGGCAACAATAATATGAGGACATGTTTCTTTATCCTTTAATTTGGAAATATCTTGTTTAATTGGAGTACCACCATAAAATACTTCAGTTCTAACATCTGGCATATATTTAGAAAATCTAGCATATTCATTACGAATTTGATAAGCTAATTCTCTAGTATGACAAACAACTAAAGTTGATACTTCACCAGGAACTGGATCTAATTGTTGTAATGTTGATAAAACGAAAACAGCAGTTTTACCTAAACCGGACTTGGCTTGACACAAGACATCGGTACCTAAAATACTTTGTGGAATACAAACTTGTTGAACTGTAAATTGTTAGTTAAATGAAAAATAAAAAAGTATGGGGAGATGAAGAGAGATTACCAAGGCAATTGTTTATACAATGATATCCATCAAACCATCCCGAGTCCCAAAGTTATACGAACCTTCAGATGGATGTTCAAAACCACAATCACCAATAGCCCTTAATAATTCAGGTTTTAATAAGAAATCTCTAAACCCAGTGGCATGAATACCAACATAAGAACCTTTTTTATCAGCTTCCTTTTCGGTAGTTTCACTGGATTTAACTGGTTGAGTTACTGCGATTTCTTCGGAATCAGAGTAATCTAATAATTCTTCTTGACCTTCAGCTGACATATTTGATTGATTGTTGAGTAATGACAAGACGTGTTGAAGAAACTTTACGTTCGACAATTTTTGTGCGACTTTTGACCTTCCACGACATTATTTTTCAATGTTACTGAGAGGTACTATTAGATTAATTAGATTAAATAAGTCATTTAATGCCTTTAAACCAATCACTTCATTAAGATTTGCTTCAAGTCAATCTGAACTTGACCTGAGATTACAAGAAATCGCTGATGCGATCCAATCAAGACCGGTTTTACAAGAATCTATAAAAGAATTAAAAGATGTCTTTGAAGCAAAAGGTATAAAACCAGGTTCTACCCCAAATATGTTTCAAATATCAATGCTTTTAATGGATAAGAAGGTTTCTGGCTCTTTAAAGATCTTTTATGAAGAGTTACAAAAGGCTAATATAAGTATATCACCAGATGATCTTAAGGGACTTTTAGATTTATATAACAAACAAAAATAGATGGACAATAAATATATAAGAACTTGTATTATTATTTACTCTATTTCTTTGCAAAAGATTTTGAAATATTTGCTGCCTCTTCTATAGCTCTAGCGATTGCACCTCTAACTCCAGCATCTTCAAGTTTTAATAAACCTCCAATTGTTGTACCACCTGGAGTACAAATTTTACTCTTTAATAAACCTGGATGTTCACCACTTTCTAAAACCATTTTACCAGTACCTTCCATAACTTTTGCTGCACATTCTTTAGCAATATTATATGGGATCCCCATTCTAACACCACCATCAATTAATGCTTCTAACATTAATAAACAAAATGCTGGAGCTGATCCAACTAATGCAGTTGCAGCATCCATTTGTTTTTCAGCTAATTCAATAGCTTTACCAACAGGTCCAATTAATTTCATTGTTAAATCTTGATATTTTGATTCGGCTTCTGGAGTGAAACAAATGGCTGCCATACCACACCCATATTGTGCTGGTGTATTTGTTAAAACTTTCGAAACATATGGGGTAAAGATCTTTAATTCTTCAGTTGTAGTACCTGCCAATAAAGAAATAAGTAATTGATCTCCAGTTAACCCACTTTTAACTTGTTCATAAATATCTTTATACATATATGGTTTACAACCAAGAATAATGACACTTGCTTTTGAAACTGCTTCAGTATTAGATTTTGCACCTGATGAAAATTCAACTATTGGACTTGAAAACATATTTTCAAGATTTTTGGCCAGTTTTTCAGTATTGGTACAGCAGATGATTTTTGAAGGGTATTCATCGAATTTAGAATTCAAAATTGCTGCTGTAACTGCTTTACCCATGTTACCACATCCTAAAACTGCAATTGTATAGTCTTTCATCTTATTATTCTTGTGCGAACGATTTTTGCGATAATTGGAAATCTGAAACAGAATAAAATTATAAGGACACTGAGTCAAGACTTTTTATTGAGTTACAAAATTTTGTTAATTCTGGAAAGAATAATATACTGGAAACACACCCCAATCACTTTAAAAAGACGTTTTAGGAACAGATAAGTTCTTTTTTTTTTTTTTTTTAACAGGACTAATTTTGCAGTAATGTCACAACCCTGTCCTACACTCTATCCCAACGAGGAAGAGTTCAAAGACCCTATTGGGTATCTCTCAAGACCAGATATCAAACAACTTGGGTACCAGTTTGGTATAGTTAAGGTTGTACCCCCATCAGATTGGAAACCATGCTTTCTGTTATCTCATGATTTTAAATTTCATACAAGAATTCAAAAATTAAGTGATTTAGGAATTACTACAAGGTCTCGGAAATTCTTTACAGAGAACCTAAACCGGTTTCTTAAGATGAAGAGAAGAAGTCCGGTTGAATTATCTTTTAAAGTCGAAGGTAAAGATATTTGGTATTATGATTTATTTCTCAAAGTAGAACAGAAAGGAGGATTTAGTAATATGTTACCAGATGATTGGAAACAAGTTAATGAAGACTTTGGAATCTTTCCTAGATCAAGACAATTAAATAATATATATATTCTCTCTATAAAACAATATGCCGATTATTTAAATAATACAACTACATCATTAGGTGGAGAGCCAGATGATGATGAAAGTTGTTTAATTTGTGGTAAAAATGATTTACCACAACAAACATTATTATGTGACAATTGTGATAATCCATTTCACCTTAAATGTATAGGTATAGATTCAATACCTAATGGAACTTGGTATTGTTCAAAGTGTCTTATTGGTACAGGAGAATATGGATTTGAAGAACAAGTTGATTTAAAATTTTCTTTAAAAGAATTTTTTGATCATTGTAATTATTTTAATAATGCATTTGTTTCAACTTATGGACCAATGAATCTTAAAGATATTGAAAATAAATTCTGGGAATTTGTTGATAATCAAAGAAATGATATTGAGGTAAGATATGGAGCAGATATTCATAATTCCAAAATTGGTCAAATTTCAGGATTCCCAATGGAATCTACTCCTCAAGATATAAAATCAATTTATAAAGAAGATGAATTTAACAAATATGTGAATTCTCCTTTTAATTTAACAAATTTACCATATAGTAAAGGATCATTATTGAATTATATAAACCATTCAATTTCTGGTATGACAGTTCCATGGATTTATGTTGGATCACTTCTCTCAACATTTTGTTGGCATGTTGAAGATCATTATACTCTTTCAGCAAACTATTGTCATTACGGATCAACTAAAAAATGGTATGGAATTCCTGCAAGTGATTCAATAAAATTTGAACAATTAATGAAATCAACAGCTCCTGATTTATTTAAAAAACAACCTGATTTACTTCATCAATTAGTTACACTCTTAAATCCAAAAAAAATTGTTGAAAGTGGTATAAAATGTTTTTATGCCGAACAAAATCCTAATGAATTTGTAATAACGTATCCAAAAGTATATCATGCTGGGTTTAATTCAGGTTTTAATATTAATGAAGCTGTAAATTTTACAATGGATATGTGGCTTGAATATGGTGAAGAATCTATCGAAGCTTATAGACAGATTAAAAAGGAAAATGTGTTTAATCATTATAAGTTAGTTGAAAATGTATTAATTAACTATGAGAATGGAAAAGAAAATAATCTTGATTTAGTTAAAAGGTGTTTTGATACTTATAAGAGGTTTATAGGTCGTACAAAGAATCAATTAGAGTACCTTCATGAGAGCTTTGAATTTGATTATTTGGATAATGAAATTACTTATGAGAATTATGAAAAGGAAAATAATAAAGAACAAGAAGATGACGAAGAATTATGTGCTATCTGTAGAACACATATGTCACATATTTATTGTGAAATTAATAATAGAAAGCATAATTTTATGGATAATTTTCAAGAGAATGAACCTATTAAAATAAGTATTAATCAATTATTAACACCCGAAGCTTCACCATTAGAACAACCAAAAGCTAAATTTGAAAAAGATCTTTTAAATACAGATTCAGCATTAAAAGCTGGAGATTTATTAATTGATCTCACAGCAGATCAAGATATAGTAAGTGAGATAAAGAAACAAATACCAGAAAAGAAAATACGTAAATCTAATAGAATTGATAAACTTCAAAAACAAGCAAAGAGTAAAATGTCAATGATCAATCATAGTCATACAATGGATAATTTGAATTTGAAGAGAATTATAAATTTGTGTTTGGATTGTAGTAAAAAAGTTAAGAATGTACCAGATAAGAGTAGGGTAGTAGTTCAAGTTAGTACAGATGAGATGGATAGGTTTATTCAGAGGGTTGAGAAGAGAATGAAGGTGAAGGAAGAATCAGACAATTAGTGATAAATAGTGAATGAATAATGAATAGGGAGGGGGATGAGAGAGAGAATGGAGATTGGGGACAACAGAGGAATATTACTCTTTACAATACTTCAATCAATTGATCCTTCATCAATTGACGATTCATCAATTGACCCTCCAAAATATCTCTCTCTCTTAACTCCATGCCAGTCTCGCGGTAAATTTTCGGTAATTTATTATATTTGGTCGCTATTCCGATCAATGGCTCACTAAATTTGCGCGAAACTATTCGCTTGTATACCGGGTAACTAAAACTAGTCGTGTCCGTACACGCTAGAAAATCAATTTTAATTGGTCAATGAACCCTCACAGAATCCGAACTGTGTTGAAAGTTTTTTATAAAATCTCTCAATTTCCCATTCTCAAGTTTTTCATAAAGGTCAAACAGAATTACCATAATCTTTAATTAATATGGTTCTTCCAAGATTATTTAACAATACTAGCAAGACTTTATTCAACACTGCTACCAGAGGCTTAAAAGTCAATTTGACTAGAAACTTAGCCTCAGCTGCTCCAGCTGCTGGTAAGGTTAGGTATGTATATTTTTCAAATTATTAAATTTTCAATTCTATTTAGGTGATTGTTTCTAATCAATTGATGGGATTAATGGATCAATTGATTGATGTGAAACAGAAGTAACTTTGATTCGGGTTGTTAAAATTCCGAATGAAACTGAAAAAATGAAAAATTTACTCGACATTGACGACAATCAAAAAGAAAGATCCAGACATCAATACTCCTCCTCACTACCAATAATCAATCAATTCCATATCAATTGATATCAATTGATCAATAACCTCCAATGGATATCGATTTTTATTGGTGGGGAGTCTTGATTCGTCGAGTGCGATTTCGTCCAATGAGAATTTTCAAATCATTCTCACTGAAAAATCGGAATTTGAAAAATTATTAAATTGTAAATAAATACTAACAAATATTATAGAGCCGTCATTGGTGCCGTTGTTGATGTTCATTTCGAAGATGGTAACTTACCAGCTATTCTTAATGCTTTAACTTTAAAAAATGGTGAACAAAACTTAGTTTTAGAAGTTGCTCAACATTTAGGTGAAAACACCGTTAGAACTATTGCTATGGATGGTACTGAAGGTTTAGTCAGAGGTGCTTCCGTTACTGATACCGGTGCTCCAATTTCTGTCCCAGTCGGTAGAGGTACTTTAGGTAGAATTATTAACGTTGTTGGTGAACCAATTGATGAAAGAGGACCAATTGACCACGTTCAAAAAAACCCAATTCATACTGATCCACCAGCTTTCACTGAACAATCTACTGCTGCTGAAGTTTTAGAAACTGGTATTAAGGTTGTTGATTTATTAGCTCCTTACGCTAGAGGTGGTAAAATTGGTTTATTCGGTGGTGCTGGTGTCGGTAAAACCGTTTTCATTCAAGAATTAATTTCCAATATTGCTAAAGCTCATGGTGGTTTCTCCGTTTTCACCGGTGTCGGTGAAAGAACCAGAGAAGGTAATGATTTATACCGTGAAATGATGGAAACTGGTGTTATTAACTTAGATGGTGACTCTAAGGTCTCATTAGTTTTCGGTCAAATGAATGAACCACCTGGAGCAAGAGCTAGAGTTGCTTTAACCGGTTTAACCATTGCTGAATATTTCAGAGATGAAGAAGGTCAAGATGTCTTATTATTCGTCGATAACATTTTCAGATTTACTCAAGCTGGTTCTGAAGTTTCTGCTTTATTAGGTCGTATTCCATCTGCTGTCGGTTATCAACCAACTTTAGCCACTGATATGGGTTTATTACAAGAAAGAATTACTACCACCAACAAAGGTTCAGTTACTTCTGTTCAAGCTGTTTATGTCCCAGCTGATGATTTAACCGATCCAGCTCCAGCTACTACTTTCGCCCATTTAGATGCTACTACCGTCTTATCTAGAGGTATTTCCGAATTAGGTATTTACCCAGCTGTCGATCCATTAGATTCTAAATCAAGATTATTAGATGTTGCAGTTGTTGGTAAAGAACATTATGATGTTGCTTCAAATGTTCAACAAACTTTACAAGCTTATAAATCTTTACAAGATATTATTGCTATTTTAGGTATGGATGAATTATCTGAATCTGATAAATTAACCGTCGAAAGAGCTAGAAAAATCCAAAGATTCTTATCTCAACCATTCGCTGTTGCTGAAGTTTTCACTGGTATCCCAGGTAGATTAGTCAGATTACAAGATACTATTAAATCTTTCAAAGATGTCTTAGAAGGTAAATACGATCACTTACCAGAAAATGCATTCTATATGGTTGGTGGTATCGAAGATGTCGTTGCTAAAGCTGAAAAATTAGCTGCTGAAGCTAACTAGATCTAGATAGTCAATAAAAGTACAATGATAACAAAACTCTATTTCTCTATTTCTCTATAAATAATGCGCGTGAAAATTCCGCAATTGTTAATGACGTTTTCTTTAGCAAATGTATGTATTCTTAGGAATTGTTACTTATTTTACTAACCATTAGAACCTTAGTTTCTTAGACAAACCAGGATTGAACTGGAAATCAGTGATTATCACTTTTTCAATTGGTCAATACCTTTTTGAATCATTTTTAGGCGCAAAACAATATCAAGTCTTGAAAAGAACAAAAGTTCCTCCTTCTTTAAAAGAAGAAATCACTCAAGAAACTTATGATAAATCTCAAGATTATAGTAGAGCTAAATTGAAGTTTTCTTTCTTTACAGATATTTTCGGTCTTGCTAGAAATTTATTATTTATTAAATACGATGCTTTACCAAAACTTTGGTCTTTAAGTGGTAGCTTTTTAAAAGTTATTTTACCTTATTTACCAAAATTCTTAGGTGGTACAATTACTCATTCTATTTTATTCTTTTTATTGACTACAACCTTAGGTGATATTATTTCTTTACCAATTGATTATTATAAGACTTTTGTTTTAGAAGAAAAATATGGATTTAATAAATCAACTATTGGATTATGGATTTCAGATTTCTTTAAATCACTTTTACTTCAAATGGTTTTAATCCCACCATTTTTAGGAGGTCTTTTAAAGATTATTGAAATTTATGGTCAATCATTTATTTTCTATGCTTGTGGACTTGTTTTATTCTTTCAATTATTCTTTATGACAGTTTTCCCATCATTAATTCAACCATTATTTAATAAATTTACTCCATTAGAAGATGGTGAATTAAAGACTGCAATTGAAGATTTAGCTAAAAAACAAGGATTCCCATTAACTAAATTATATGTTATTGATGGATCAAAAAGATCAGGTCATTCAAATGCTTATTTCACTGGATTACCATGGAGTAAACAAATTGTTTTATTTGATACTTTAATTGAACATTCAACCGTTGATGAAACTGTTGCAGTTTTAGCTCATGAAATTGGTCATTGGAAATTAAATCATTTACCACAAATGTTGGCATTTTCTCAAGCTAATATGTTTCTTTTATTTAGTTTATTTTCATCATTCTTAACAAATAATTCATTATTTGAAAGTTTTGGATTTTTCATTGAAAAACCAAGTATTATTGCTTTTATGTTATTTTCTGATATTTTTAAACCAATTGAAAGTGCTTTACAATTTCTTCAAAATTTATTTATTAGAAAAAATGAATATGAAGCTGATGAATATGCTAAACAATGTGGTTATACTGATGATTTAGGTAAATCTTTAATTAAATTAAATATTGAAAATTTAAGTTATATTGAAGCTGATCCTTTATATTCTGCTTATACAAGATCTCATCCAATCTTATCTGAAAGACTTGATGCAATTGGTTATGTTTCTAAGGAAAAGGTTAAAAGTGAGTAAATAGTAAATATATCTATCTATATTTTTTTTCAAGTTTATTATATTCTTGTCTCATTTTTACATATCCTAAATGAATTTTACCCAGAAAATGATCTGCTAATCTTCTATCACTATCTAATCTAGATAAAAATGCCCCACAATTTTCACAAACTTGTAATTTTTGTTGAGAACTTTGTCCAATACTTTCAACTGTAACTCTTGCCTTTTCTGCTAATTTACTTCTTTCTTCTATTAATTTCGATATTTCTTTAGATTGTTCGAGTGATTTGATCATATATTTCCCCTTGATCAAAGAATTAAGTTCTTGTTGCATTATACCAATTTTGGAATCTAATTCTTCAAGTTCTCTTGTAACTTCTGAAATTTTTTCTTTCTCTTCTGGTGTATGTTCAAGTTTTTTATTTGCATTTTCAATAGTCCTATCTAATTCCTGTATGAATTGTTTTAAGGTCATGAAGTATTCATACTCGAAATCCGGGAAACTCTCTCCTTGTTTTACTTTATATTCATATTCAAATTTATGTTTTTCAAGATGAAGTTTAGGACATTTACCAATATCTTGCTTTGTACCAATAAATAGATCATGTGGACATGTTCCGACTAAGAAACTTTTACAAACTTTAAATGATGTCAATTCAGGCATTCGACGTTTATTTACTTGGGAAATTAACGAATCATTCCCCATTAATTGTACTAATAACTTTCTTTGGTCTGATGCCATGGTTTGATTACTCGATGCGAATCGCAGCCGTTTCATTTAATAGATTTATAGTGATTTCATATGAGGTACCAACTAATAGGACGTAAAAGACGTTTAGAAAAAAGTAAAACTCCAAACTACCCCCATTTGCATTTACATTCATTACCTTTGGAGATTCTCCTAGACATTTTATCAAATCTCAATGATAAAAAACTGCTTATCAGTATTTCATATACTTGTCGAAAATTTCATGGGATTATTGGTAAATATTTCCTTTATCAAGCAATAACATTTAAAAATCCAAACTCTTTTATTAAATTCAGTCATGTTCATTTCCCCAACAAAAGATACGGAGTGAACGAAATTTCTTCCCATGTAAATTTAATTCAATCCATTGAAATCATAAACCCTCCTATTAAAAGTAGTCAAAATAATACAACAAAAATTGCAGGAAGTTATGATATTGAAGTTGTCAATGATGTGGGATCTGTGTCATTTAGTGACTTTGATAACGCATTCAATCTCCTATTAAAAGAAGATTATAATATGAGAAATATAACTATAAGTGAAGTATCTCCACAATTTTTATTCGACGATATGATAGAATCTCTGATGCTAAAGAAGTTCTCTAGACGCCCAAAACGTAATCTACAAAAACTTATTATAAAGGCACAAAGTGGCTGGTCCATTCTTTTTAAAATAAATCATATATCAAGAGTATTAAATGTTTTTGATACTATAGAAGAATTAGAATTACATAATTTCATAATTGATGAATCTAAATTAGTGTCATCTAATATCCCAAAAGAAGTTGAAATCCTAAAGCTATCATTGATATCTTGTAGTTTCACAAATAGAAGTCATAAAAGAAAACCTTGCCCATTATTTCAACACACACAAGAATTGAGGTTAAATGACTTAGTTACGAATCTGGATTTATCAGTGATAGATCTCATCAAGAGTAATGGAAAGTTATACAGTTTGTCTATCGACATGAACTCCAAAGTGTTCTATGAAAATGACACGTTCAATTTTAAAACATTTAATCCATTCTTTAAATTATTATGTTCAAAACAAGGTTCATTTGCAAGTCTTGAAAATCTAATTTTTGAAAACTTCGATTTATTTGCAAGGTATAATCATAACCATGGAGATTCTATGCTGTCAAATAATTTAACAGAATTCCAACATCATATTTCTAAAGTATCTCATTTAGTTTTCAAAATTATAAAGAGAAGTGGTCCAATAAGGACGTGTAAAAATTGTGGATTCACAGAGACAAAAGAGTTTGTTACAGTTGAAGATCTTTCTTCTAGTGATTGGAGAGTTCTATTATGGCCATTAATAGAGAAAAATTTACATTTTAAAGTAATGGATTATAGGAATAAGATATTATTTGAATCAAGTAAATAGACTATAAAATATATATTTAAATCAACTTTGATATTAAAAGAATCATTAATAAAATTATATTGATATCACGTCTTATTGAACCTATTTGTTAGTATAAATCAACTAAATTTATGGTGTACGTACCTTATCCAGTTTATGATTAAAAAATTTTGCAATCTTATCAAAAATATTACCAAGGTACGTTGAAGCCTTTTGAAATACATTTTCTGAATTATCTTCATCAGATTCAGTATCTGAATCAGAAATTTCATCAGTATCATATTCCGAATCACTATTATACATACCATTATCATAACGTTTAATTCTACCGATTTTATCATAACCCAACCCTGACATATAATCAATTTCAACATTTATCTTTTTTTCAATATCATATGGAGAATTCTTATCATCAAGAATTTTAAACTGGGTTGATAACTCATTATCATTTAGTTGTATAAATTTACCACGATTAACTTCAACTCCAAACTCAATTAAATCATTTGCCAAACTTGTGGGTAACCCTTTACTTATATCCAAATGTTGATATTCTTCATCACATCTTGGTATACCATATTTATTAACTTTTTTACGAGATTGAATTTCTTTAAAATCATTTTTCATTGCTTGTGAAACATGATAATAATCAATTTCTTGAACAGATTCAAATTGATCTTTTAATGCAAAGAAATCTTTTAGTAATTTTACATCTCCATTATCATGGATTTCAACTAATCCATAATTATTTGGTTCTTGAGAATATTGATAAACTAAACCTCCACTAAATACATCAATCATATCATTTGAATACAAAGTTTGAACTTCACCAAATTTACGAGGTGTTACTTCGTTACACCCATATTCAGATAAGAATAAAGGTCTTGTATATGAAACATAATCATCAACAAGTGTATTATATCCACTACTATAAAAATCTTGATCCCCACACCATTGATAAGAATTTACCCCATAAAAATCAACAGATTCAAAAGGTGAATCATCCATACATTCAAGATATTGTGAAAATGTTATACGATATTTTAAATCATCAGCTGCTGAATATCCAACTGGTATAGGTCTAGGTGAATTATATTCTAAATAATTTTTGATATCTCTAATCATTGCTTTAACATAAACAGGGGAATGGGTAGCAGATGATATATCATTGACAACTTCATTACCAGCGAAGAAACCTAGAGTATTATTATAATAAGAGAATTGTTCAACAACTTTAAAGACGTTTTCTAAATATTCAACATTATAAGTCGTCCAAGGCTCATATCTATTTAAATGATGGTTTGGAATTGGGGAATTGACATCAAGGACAAGATAAATACCTGCAGCTGCTAACATTGACATACAAGCATCATGATTTAATTCTGTATTTACAGAATAAACTCTAATAGTCTATAGGTTAGTATGGTTTGAGAATATATTAATATACATACATTAACACCCAAATTTTGAAAAAGAAGTACATCTCTTGCACATTGTTGTGGATCAGAGAGGGGATCTTTATAATCAACAACCCCTGAAGAACCTCCAGGTTGATAATCAAGACCTTTTATATAAAACTAGTGGTTAGTACAAAGACAAAACAAAAAAAGGGGGTCAACATACAGGTTCATTAGTGATTGTATCTACAAAATACCTTCCTTGAATAGTTATTGGGTGGATAAACCCAAATACGACATTCAAAATGCCTAAAGTAACTAACAATACTGATAACATTGTACAAAAATGGTTGCAAAAAAATGCGAAAATATATTATTACACTAAATATCTATAGAAGTTGATACAGAAAACATACCATCATATCTATTTGCCCAACTGACATAATTTGGTGAATAATGTAATAATTCATTATAGGCAGGTACTAAAGAATTATCTTCACCTAAATCAGTCCAGATACAATTTATATCAACTTTTAAAGAATTTCTCAGAATTGAATCAGTTGAATCAAGAAGACTTGGTAACCATTGAAATGAAATATGGAATGGTTCATTAGTAATTTTATGAAGTCCAATACTACTTATACCAGAAACATCTTTATAAATATAATTACCATTCTTATCAAGTGAAAATCCTTCAGGAATTGTTGAAATTCTAGATTGATTTTTATTATCATTTTTATGAATTATTACAGTTTTAACAGGGAAATCTTTAGTTCTTGAGGAATCAAAAGAAACTGTACAAACGTCACTGCCTTCTGAATTAATTTGAATTTCTCCATTTAATAATCCATAAGGATAATCATTTGAACTTGAATTCTTTAAGATATCAACATTTAAATAATCAGTGAAATCTTTTGAATCGGGTATAAATTTTGGTGGTAATGAAGATTTGTATCCACAATAGATCATACCATCAGTTGGATCAGAACATTCAACTTTAGCATTAGAAGTTTTTACTGAAGGAACATCTTTAATAATATCTTCGAATCCAGTACCATATCTTGCAAATACCTTAACTTGAGTATCAGTAATAGATTCAGATAAATTAGCAGATTGAATAAATCTTAATTTCATTGGATTCTCAATATCAAAAGGTGAAGATATAAATAAGGTACCAAGATTAAATAAAGTACCAAAGATTATTATATAGATAATAATTCTATTAAGTTTAAATACAAAAGGTAATAAAGGTACAACTAATAAAGTACCACATTGAAGCATAATATTATAAAGTAAATTTTCACTTTTTAAAGATTCTTGAACAGTTTTATTCATACCAGAAATTATTAACCAAGAATTATTATAAAGAATTAATAAAGGTATTGGTACAATAATTAAAAATTGAATTAACCAATCATAACTAAAAGTTTTTTGAATTAATGATAAATTCTTACGTACAGTATATGAATCAACCGAAACAAGTGATACATCAGAATTTGAATAAGTATCAGTTGCACCATATTGATCATTTTGAGAAACAAGTAAAGGTTGGGTATTTGATTCTAATAATTCATATTCTAATTCTTTCTTAGAAGCTTTAAAACTCCAACCTAAAAGTCCAAAGATTGAACCAATTGAAAAAATTATGAAAAATAATGAATTTAATGCTTCACCTGTATGATCATTACCAATTTTATTACCTGATAATCTTACAGTTGAAATAATTAATAAAACCCAATTAATAAATGATATTTGTAATATAACAATTAATTTTTCATCATGTTGAATGATTTTATAATTTCTAAATAAGAAATTGATACCATTAAGAATAAAATAATTAGTGAAAAGGAATACTGAAGATAATGTAAGAGTTATATTAATTGGTTTTGAATTTGGTAAAAATTCAAACCATTGTTGAATCAAAGTATTAACAAATTTTGTTAAAATTACAGAAAGAACTAAAGAGATTGGGAATTTTACAGAATTTACAAAACCTAATCTCCAATTTTTTTTATAACCAAAAATGATTAAAAGTAAAAGAATTGAAACCACTGGTATAATAACTAATATAGAGATATTAAAAATAATTAAAGTTGGTAAAGAAATAATGAAAAAATGATTTAAAAAACTTATAAAAGAAGCAAAAGTATTTGAATCATCTTCCAGATCAATATCAATTTCTTGAGAAGAAACATTATTAACAAAATCTAAAGCACTTGATAACATATGCCAAACAGCTTTTTTAGAAGTATGACGAATATCATCATTATTTGTATGATAAATATCTCTTGGTTTATAAAATGCAATATCAATACCTCTTAATCCTCCTTTTTCAAAATAGACTTTATAATCAGTTTCACTATGAATAATTCTACCATTAAAAGCTTGTTGAAAAATTGAAGAAGCATAAGGAAATCTAACTGAATTATATTCTTTTGTAATCCCATAATCTGTACCTCTAAAAAGAATTGCTTTACCTCCTTGTCCTGTACCTTCAAGATTAATAAAATATTTAACATTTTGTGAATATGGATGATTCAAAAATGCTTCTGCTCCAAATAATCCAAATTCTTCATTATTATTAAAATTGAATACTAAACTTCTTGTTGGTTGAGAAGATTTTGCAAAATGTTCTAAAACTCCTAAAAGTGATGCAATACCTACACCATCATCAGTTATACCATAACTTGAAGGAACTGAATCAAAATGTGCACTTATAAGTAAAGCTGGTAAATCATCTCTGGTACCATTTATTCTAACAACTATATTATTACTTTCATAATAAGCTAATGTACTTGAGGTATCTTTATAAAGAATTGTATTAGTATTATTTAAATCATTATCATATTCAATATATCCTAATTTAGAATCCTTAATAATATCCTTAACTCTTTTTTCAAGATAATCATGTACGAATTTATTTCCTTTTGAACCATATGGATGTTTAAATTCTCCGATAATTTGTAAATCTGTCCAAGAAGATTCTAAAAGGTCAATTTCAAATTGTTCACTTGGTAAAGAAATTGTCCATTCAAGACTATTATCAACATAAGAAAGAATGAAAACAAATAAGAATGTTAAAAATACAAATAAGGAAAGGGATGTCTTTCTATAACCAAAAATTGACCTAAAAAATCTTACAAAGATATTTGGATTTTGAGATTTCTTTGACAGTTGACCAGGTTTGACACTAACGATTGACCTTTTTGGTGCATGAGAAGAATGTATGGAATTGGCTTGTACAGCATTTCCTACTTCTTCTTGTTCACTCATATCTGAAATAATTATTTCCTTAGTGCGGCATTGAGATAAAATAAGTCGTGGGTGGTCAAGTCTTATCAAACAATAGGATGACTGAAACGAGGGGGATAAATACAATGAATAGAATCTGAAGGGGTAGAGTATGGAGGAGTTCGTGCAAAGAGTTATAGGTATTCAAGAGTGAGTGTCCATTTATCACGTGATCTACTTGATATCTAGCTCAACTTTCCTATTGAGATTTTACTGAGGTTTGCTGGGTAAGCATATGTCAATGGATTTTCCGATTTTCGCAACCATTAATGTATTTACTTGGGTAGTGAAGAGTAGCAATAGCTATGTCAAAAACTTCAAACCCTTCTCCCTTTAATCTCTTCTTCTTCAATCTCTCCTTCTTCAATCTCTCCAATTCCTTTAACCCTCTTTTGTTATCTCCATTTCTTCTCCATAATCGCAATCTACGCACAATTAATTTTTCACTTGAACAAGATGGGAAACCAATTTGCACCATTAAAGAATGATTTAATCCTCAGAGCCGCTAGAGGTGAAAAAGTTGAAAGACCACCAATCTGGATCATGAGACAAGCTGGTAGATATTTACCAGAATATCATGAAGCTAAAGGAAAACGTGATTTCTTTGAGACTTGTAGAGATGCAGAAGTTGCTAGTGAAATTACAATTCAACCAATTGAACATTTTAATGGATTAATTGATGCTGCCATTATCTTTAGTGATATCTTAGTTATTCCTCAAGTAATGGGATTTGAAATTGAAATGGTTGAAGGTAAAGGACCAGTATTTGTTGATCCATTAAGAACTCCAAAAGATTTAGAAAGAGTTAATTTTAAACCAGATGTTTTAAATGGATTGGATTGGGCCTTTAAATCAATTACTTTAACAAGAAAAAAATTAAATGGTAGATGTCCATTACTTGGATTTTGTGGTAGTCCATGGACTTTATTAGTTTATATGGTTGAAGGACAAGGTTCAAAAATGTTTAGATTTGTTAAACAATGGATTTATGAATTTGGTGAAGAATCCCATAAATTATTACAAGCTATAACTGATTGTTGTATTGAATTTTTAGCTCAACAAGTTGTTGCAGGTGCTCAAATGGTTCAAGTATTTGATTCATGGGCTGGAGAATTAGGACCAAATGAATTTGATGAATTTTCATTACCTTATTTAAAACAAATCTCTGCAAAATTACCTTTAAGATTAAAAGAATTAGGTCAAGAAAGAGTTCCAATGACAATTTTTGCAAAAGGTGCATGGTATGCTTTAGATGAATTATGTGATATTGGATATGATACTATTTCATTAGATTGGTTATATAAACCAGAAGATGCTGTTAAAGTTGTTAATGGTAGAAGAATCACTTTACAAGGTAATTTAGATCCAGGTATTATGTATGGATCTGATGAAACAATTACTAAGAAAGTTGAGACTATGATTAAAGGATTTGGTGGTGGTAAACAAAATTACATTATTAATTTCGGACATGGAACTCATCCATTCATGAAACCTGAAAAGGTTGATCATTTCTTGAAGGAATGTCATAGATTTGGAAGTGCTTAGAGAGGAGAGGGTAAAAATTAGACCGTTTGTAGCAATTTTGCTTATGTAATATCAGACGTAATGCGTTGATGTATATAGAAAATAAAAGATGCGAATTAATACCATGAGTCAAAGTGATCTTGATTTATATTTGTACGAACTCTCTTCTAATTTGATAGATGATTTCGAATTAGTTCTGTTTGGTAACAATAATGACCCGGAATTTGAAGATTTGGATTCAAAAAGAGTTTCTTTAGAAGATTCTGATGATTTTACAAAATACAATAAAAAAAGACTTGAGAAGGGACTTGCTCCAATTGAAGAAAAAGAGTTTCAAGATTTATTAGAAAAGGATGAAATAGAAAGTATATCAGGGTCTGAATCAGAATCACAACCAGAGTCAGATTCTGAAGACCTTTATAAGTCTTTTAAAGAGACAAAGATTTCTGATATTAAAGATGACTCACAAGATTTAACTTTTCTAAATTCAAAAACTGCAATGATTTATTTCAAATGTCCTAAACTTACAGACAAACACTTGGGAGTTTATAAGTCGTTATTTGATCAAGAAGAGATTCTTGATCCAAAAAAGTCTCTTAAAAATTGGAACCAAAATTATCAAACTGGAAAATCAGCATTATTCATGTTAGGAGGTGGCCATTTTGCAGGAGGGATCATTTCACACAAAAGAAAAGATATCAGAGGAAATGCTAAGAATCATAAGATACCAATCCATGAACAACAAGTTGAAGTGATTAAATCTAAAACCTTTCATAAATATACCACCAGAAGGAAACAAGGTGGATCTCAAAGTGCTAATGATAATGCTAAAGGGAATGCTAAATCTGTTGGATCAAATATTCGTAGGCAAATGGAACAAAGTCTTATACAAGAAATTAGAGAATTACTCGAAGAATGGCGTGATGATTTAAAAGATTGTCAATCTATCTTCATAAGAGCTAATGGATCACAAGGTAGAAAGACTTTAGTAGGATACGAAGGAGCAGTTATTCAACTGAATGATAAAAGAATCAAAACTTTCCCATTCACAACTAGAAGAGCTACTGCTTCTGAATTAAAAAGAGCATGGTCTAGATTAGCTTATATAAATAAACTGGAAGTTGTAAAGCAAGATGAAAAAGAAAAACAGAGAATTCTTCAACAACAAGAAAATCTTAAAAAATCAAAACAACAGAAGCAAACAGTGAAGAAAGAACAATCAGAATCTGATAAGCATTCACAAGAATTAATCGGTTTCTTAAAGAGACAAAAGGCACCAATGTTGATAAATTATTTAAAGAAGAATAATCTTACCAGTAGGTTTGAATTAACACCAGAAGAAAGTTATAAAAACACACCAACTTTACTTCATTATGCATCATCACAAGGCCTTGTTCATATCATTCAAGTACTTCTAGTTAACCTTAAAGCAGACCCAACGATCAAAAACCAAGCCGGGAAAGTAGCAGCTGAGTTAAGTGCAAATAAAGCCACAAAAAATATCTTTCAAGTTGTGAGACATAAACTTGGGGAAGAACATTGTGATTGGAATCTTGCAAAAGTTGGAGAGCCAAGGTCTAAAGAAGAGATAGAATTAGAAGACAAACAAGAACAAGAAAGAGTTCAAGCAGAAAAGAAACAACTGATCCAAGATGAATTGAATAGAAAAACAGAAATGGAATTGAAGAAACCTTCTTTTTCAAGTAAAGGACAACTTGGTGGAGGTGTTAATTTACTTTCAAATACTAGTGGGCTCAGTGATGATCAAAAGACCAGAATCATGAGAGAACAAAGAGCAAGGGCTGCAGAAGCTAGAATGAAAATGTTATCTGGGAAGTGAGATAAATAGAGTTAATCATGAGTCATATATTAATAGAAATATACAATTAATCTACAAACAAGTCTTCCAGACCCTCTTCCTCTTCCTCCTCCTCTTCTTTGTCCTCCTCAGCTTTGTTCATCACCTTGGTAAAAATATACGTCAAACTCTTATCCTTTGTTTTTCTTACAATACTATTCACAACATCATCAGGAGATTCAACCACATTTTCAGGATTAAAATGCTTATAATCATTAAGAGCATTTTGAATAGATTGCTTCTTTTGTTGTTCAGAATTCTCCATTTGACTATAATCTAAAGCAGACATAACACCACCATCCAGAAACGATGATTTCAACTGTAAATCATCAGTATCTATAATTGGATCTTGTGTATTTCCAATTCCTTCACAATTACATTCTAATAAATCATGAGTATTACAATTTGTATCCTTTTGAATGGAGAAAAGATCTTTCAAATCTTCCATTTCAAACACATTCAGATTTGTTGTTGAATCATTAAGAAATTTATCACTTAAATTATTTTTCATTAATTGCCTTTGAAAGATTTTTTCATCAAGACAACCAGTTGTAAATAATCTATAAATATACACTGGTTTAATTTGACCATCTCTATATATTCTAGACATTGCTTGATGATCATTTGAAGGGTTCCAATCGTTATCGAATAATATTAATCTACTTGCACCAATAAGATTAATACCAAAACCTCCAGATTTCGAAGAAAGTAGAAAAATCGGATATCTTGGGAATTTAAGAGTATTGAATTGATTAATGATTGATGATCTAGTTGATGTATTTGTAGATCCATCTAATCTAAGAGACTCGAAATTTAATTTTTTAAGAACAAGTTCTAAAACATCAAGGGTTTTCGTATAATTAGAAACCAATACGACTTTTTCATTTTTTTCATTAATTTCCAAGAGTAATTTTATCAACAATTCGATCTTACCACTTGACACAGAAAGATTAGTATCATCACTAAGGGTTTTATAGAGATTATCATCTTTTAATAAACTAGGAGAATTACATATTTTCTTGAATACATTAATGAGATTAAGAACATTCTTATTATCACTGTATGAATAATTTGAAAGAATCAAGTTAAATAGATGTAATTGTTGTGTTGATGGCTTGACAAACAAAAGGATATCAGTTTTTGAATTGAGATATTTGTGCAAGATATCATTTGTTCTTCTAAGAATGAATTTCTTTGTTATAAGATTCAATTGAGTACTTGCATCTTTTCCAGCCTCGATAATTTCTTGATTAAAACAATTGACTTCTCTACTCCTTTCAATTGGTTTAATGAAAGTTCTTTGGAAACTTGAAAATGATCCTAAACATCCAGGGTTTAAAAAATTAAGTAATGTATAATATTCTGTTAAATTATTTTGTATTGGTGTACCAGATAAAAGAATCTTCTTTTCAATATCAAGATTATTTAAAACCTTAAGAGATTTATTGGTATTACTTTTTAGCTTATGGCCTTCATCACAGATTAATAAATCAAAAGAAATATCTTGTAGTTCTTCTTCACAATTAAGTAACCTTTCATAACTCATTATAAGAATTTGATAAGTATGAGATTTGTTAAAATTACGTAAATCTTGTTTATAATTTAAAGTATTGTTGTCAATAACAAGGATTCCAATTTGATTAATATCAAGCCATTTTTTAAATTCTCTTTTCCAATTATTAATCAATGTAACTGGACATATAATCAAGGTCTTATTAATAATTGATCTATTATTGGGATTTGGTGATTGTTTTAAAAGGGTCCATATTAATGTTATAGACATTAAGGTTTTACCTAACCCCATTTCATCTGCTAATAATACCCCATACCCATCATTAAAACCCATAACTCCTTCATACATAAATGATATTCCTTCACGTTGATGTGGTCTAAGAATCTTATCTAATTTCGGATCTATAATTACATCATCATCTGATTCATTAAGTTTCTTCATTAAAAATGATGTATCGTTTTTGGGATATATAGTTTTCTGTTTCATGGGTTTTAAATTTGGCATGGTTTTTTTAAATGTGGGAATACTTGGTATTACAGGTAATGATGATTCAGCTTTTACGGGGATGTTCTCTTGGGCATCTAATTCACAATCAATTTCCAACTCATATGATCCAACTTTAAAGATCCCATCTATTTTAACATTTTTTTTAATGGTTTTACCATCAATTTTGGCAGTAATCAAGTCTCCATTAACACGAATTTCACCGTCTCCATCCCATGTTTTATTCTTTTTCCCGGTAACTTTTCTCCACTGCACAAGATACCGTTTTCCCGAAGGTTGGGAATTAGATTGGGATCTTTCTGAATGGTGGGAATTAGATTGGGACCTTCCTGAATATTGGGAATTATATTGGGACCTTTTAACTGTAGATGGTGGTGATGATGGGATCAAATCGGGTACCGTTTGAGATGAATCCTGTATTGGTCCTGCTGTTTTTCTCTTTTTTAATCCTGAACCAGCAGTTATTCTTAAAGACTCCTTTGGCTTTTCATCTGTCCTGGCAGAATCATTCAACGGTCTGGGTGGTTTAAAAGGTGCCCTAACACGAGTTCCTTTATACATAACGCGTTTGAGAAGAAAATCTACATCAAATATTACCTACCTTATATTACTACTATACATAAAGACGTGAATAAGATTATGTCTTCTATCATGATACTGTCTGGACTGAATCCTGGATCTTCTGGATCCCCTGGACCTCTGTCTATTCCCCTCTAGCCCCCTGCCCCTCTGGACCTCTCGTCCCCTGCCCTTTCTTCCTACAATCTTGAATAAATAAACTTCCCAGCAGCGCTTGTAGCATTATAAACACTATATGTAACAAAAGCAGCAAGTGAAACAATAAATATTTCTAATAGTTAGTAAATTCTGAATAGGGGTAAAAGAAAATAAACATACGAAGTAAAACAGATTCTGTTGGGGTCAACATGAAACATGGGAGATGATAATAAAACATCTGATATGCTTTCTTTGGTGTGATCATTTTAATGAGTGGTTAGAATAAATAAAGAACGACTGTGTTGAATTCGTCTATGCTGAAGATGCGAAGATGTAAAAGTCACTTGTCCGAGGTGCCTGTATAAACCAAATCGATTCGCGATGAGGTACAATATGGTTAAAGATTTACGACTAGATGATTTGAAGGGGTTCAAGAAAGACTTGATTAAGGGTGAATTTTCGAAAGATGAACTAAGTGATTTATTTGGAAAGTTTTCAACCAATTTGTTTCAAAATGATATCTCCAATATCACCATTTTGATTGATATTTTAGCTATCATACTTTTAAAGTTATCTCGGTTAGGTGATAAACTTGTTCTTGAGATCGATCCAACTTTAGTTCAAAAGGTATTCTCATACTTGGATGTTTCTAATAAATCCAATATAAATGGAATCATACTCAATTTCTTTAATAAACTTATAGCCTATAAGAAGAATTCTATCATATGGTATGAATCCTGTATGTCTATTTTCACAAACACTAAACCACAATTGAATATTCTTGAAGTTCTTGTTAAAGGTAATAAACAAGTTTCACAAAAAATTATAGACAGTCCCATTTATGAAACTCTCTTTGATAATTTCCAGAATCTGATGGTTGCAAATTCGTCTTCTAAGGTATTGCTCTGTTTGTATGATAACTGGATACATGAGACTGATTGGTTCGATTTATGGAACCCAATGGTTTATGAATATCTCATAAAAGAGCAATTCACCCAAAACATACAAATATACTTGTTACCGAATTTATTCAAAAAACAACCAGAAACCATGAAATTATTCATAAATAAACATTTAACAGAAAACAGCTCTCTCTCTAAAGATAAAAGTGTTGAGATCATGATTGAAATCCTTAAGATTGGTGAACTGTTACTGATCAAATTCGATCTGATTGTGGAATATAAATATGTTCAAAACTTATTAGTTGATTTCAATCCTTTAATTAGAATCAACTGTTTGAGTTTACTTCTTTATTCAGTAAAATCAGTGACAGAAATCTCACCAAATATTTTTGAAACCATCAAACACCATCTTTGGAGTATTTCGTATGGATTAGATGGGTCCAATTCTAGGATATCTTTATCCAATGTTTTAAATGCATTTATGGAAAGATTAAGAGATTCATATAATCAATTAAAGAAGAAGAAAAGAGACACGTCCAATTATGATGAGTTTAGAACTTGGTTATATCAGTTTTTGCAAAGATGTCTTGTACCAACAGCTACTTATGATCAAACTCTTCTCTCGTTGGATTTGATAGACAGATTGTCTGGAGACTCTTCCAATGTGAAATATTCTTTCTTTAAGGAATCAGACCTTTTCAATGATACACTAGTCAAAACTCTATTCGCCAATGTAAATAGTAATTATCGTGACGTAAGAGACATATCTTATGGTACTTTATTAAAGTGTCCCAAAGATAGACTTATATCTTTAATTGAGAGTGAAGAAGGGTATATGGATAAAGCTCTCAAACTTTGTCGTAGCTTGAAGTCAAGACAAAGTGATAGCGGGGCATTATTCATAAGAGTACTTGCATATGTAAGCGACAAAGAAAAGCTTAAAGAGTTGGTCCAAAGCTTAGTACAACTATTCACTAATTCCACTAGTGTAACCTTCAATAATCTTCAAGATCAACAAAAGGTTCATGGAATTCTCACAGCTATTAAATACCTGATTCAAGAGATTCCTCATCATGATTTAATAGATCCGTTCTGGTCAGATCAATTTAAATTGATTATTCAACATTGTATACTTACATGGGACCTCATTGAACCTATAATATCGAATATTGGTATTGAATCCGAAGAAGAGTTCTCTTCAAAGGTCAATGTAAATTTTTCTTGGAGATTTATCAAAGAGTCAACTGCCCTTGTTGATACCATTTTCTTGATTAACTCAAAAGAATGGAATCTTTTACATCCTAAAGATCTCACAAAGTTCTGTGATCATCTTGTACATCAACTTTCTGTAATAAATCATCGAGGTGCAATTTCATCAGTCCATTCATCGTTCATAAATATTTTAAGCTATTGTTACACGCATAATGATTCATCAATATACCCTAACGAACTTCTTTCTCGTGTTCTTGATATGATTGGAAATAAAAACAAGCTCATCACAAGAAGAAGTGGTGGATTACCATATTTAATCAGTGGTATTTTGAATGCTGAATTAAACACAAAAGGGAAATGTAAAGCAAGCATCAATAAAACTTTTGAAATTTTATTTGATTTAATTGACAAAAAAGACGATAATATTTCTGAGTTCGATCTTCCTAAGGTCAATGCTATGAACTGTATCAAATTCGTCATGAGTGATTCGAATCTCAATAATGAATCTTCAGAATATCTTGTTCGTTGCTTACCCATTTGTTTTGAATACTTCAATTCTGCAAACTGGTCAATTAGAAATTGTGCGTTAATGATGTTTACAAGTTTACAATCCAGAATCTTTACTCATAAGAATCTTTCACATGTGTTCTTTGTCACTTATCCATTAGAGGAGATATTTTTAGAAAGGTTGCAAAACAATGATTTAGAATCAATGTTTCCTGTGTTGAGTATCTTATCCTTTTTGAACTTCTCTGGGGATGTTGAACGTATGGAAAAGTTTATATCAACATTGCTTCCTCTACTAGGAACTACAAACTGGAAAACAAGAGAAATGGTTGGAAGGACTTTAGTTGAAGTTGTAATTCCAGATAAAAGAGAATATCTCATTGATAATCTTCTTCAGAAAGTAAAGTCAGGATCTGAAAACACTGTCCATGGTGCATTACTTGCATTGAAAGAGATCAAAAAAGTTGATACTGTTGATGTGACTCCTTTGTTTGACATGAAATTTTCTAGTTGGATAACTTTCAAGGGATTCATTGACTTATTGGATCATACAATTATCACCAAAGAAAATAAAAATAGACTAGGTCATATATTTGTAGAGAACATAACTTCCCCAGAGGTTCTAGATGGTTCTAAAAACCTTGCAATGACTCTGTTGTTGAAATTTCTATTAGAGAATGAAACAGATAACTTACAGGAGTTAATTTATTTATCATTCCCTGAGAGTTATAGTTTCAAAATTGTGATATTGGAATATCTTGAGGAACACATTCCTGATTTAGATCTCTCTATCATCATGAATTCGTTGTCAGATGGAGATAATTTTTTGGTAAGAAGAGTTTTGCAAGTATTGGTAAAGTACGAAACAAATGAAGGAATTGAGATAAGTATTTTAATGAAACTCATCAAGTGTGATGATGTCATTACCAAGTCGTTGGCGTTGAGATTGTTGAGTTTTATTGATACAGATAATATAATCAACCACTACGAAAAGATTGAAGAACTCGTAGAAGACGATCAACAGAAGGAAGTCAAGTTAAACGTGGTAAATGCATTATCAAATTACATAGTAAAGGGAGAAAAATCAGAGTACAAATTGAAAGGTTGTCTCTTACTTCTCAGATTGTTATTTGATGAAGATTCTGGGGTAAGAGAACTTGTGGCTACAAAGGTAGCAGAGATCATGGAAATAGATGTTATTTGTTGTGATCAGCTTGTAAATAATTGCATTAACTATATTTCAAAAACGTTCCCAATTGACCTGGGATCAGTTGTACAAGATCATATTATTCATTATGAATCTCCAGTGAACAAGCTTCTTATGTTCAAGACAAATTATGAAGATAATAACACGTTATTCGATGCAGAGGCTGCTAACAGTTATAGAGATGATTCTTTTATTATTGAATCACTTTCAAAGTTAATAGGAACTCCTTTGGAACCCACATTGGTAAACTATTGCACTGAACAAGCCGATGAACTAATTAAAATTCTCCACAAACTTGGAAACGATGGATTGATAGGATATTCTCAACACGAACTTGTATATCAATCCCTTCTTCAAATGATCACCCTTCTTGACATGTCTCAAAGTTCAAAATTGACTTGTCTCTACCAAACATTCTCAGACTTAGATATTTTTGTTTGCAACCATTAAGATGTGCGAGACACGTCTTTTTTAATATATAAGAGCATCAAGCGAGAAAAAAATTTTCAGTTTTAACTATGTAGAAAAGAAGATTAATTAGTTGATACTTCTTTGAACTCTTGATAATTATTCAAGTTAACGATCTAATTATAAAGCAAAACGAGAATGCTGATGAATGATTTACAACGAATTTCTTCACCTGAATTACCATGTGGATCAAAAAAATTTCAGAGCTTTTTAACACTGAGTTCTTGTTTTGCTTTATAAGGAGATAATTGACTTGGAAGTGTTCGCCGTAAGGATTTTGGGATGTTTCCAAAGTCTAGTCTGATTGTTCCTGTGGGGATTAGTGCTGCACAACAGTAATAGTACCTGGTGTTCATGAGCTGACTATTCCCCAACTATATACCTGCTTACTTTATTCGGTCCACAAATATTTTCCTGCTTTATTCTGACATACTATTCTCCCTTCATCACGTCCAGCCATTATCACCTCCTTATCTACTCACCTCATCTCATCTCATCGCACTATGTCTACACCACTATTATGCTCCAATTGCCTTGGAGATGAAGATAATTTAAGAATGATCAAGCAAGATCAAGGTGAAACTTGTAACATTTGTACAAGACCATTCACTGTTTACCGTTGGCAAGTGAATGATGGATCAAAACGTTCTAAAAAGACATTAATTTGTAACACCTGCGCAAAGGTAAAGAATTGTTGTCAATCATGTATGCTTGATGTTAGATTTTTGATCCCAATAGAGATAAGAGATACTGCTCTTAAGATGGCAGGATTAGGTCATCTAGTCACAGAATATTCAGAGTCAAGAAACTCAGAGGTGAAGGCGATTATTGCTGATAAACAAGATGCTAAGTTTGAGAATCAAGATACGTTACTAACAAATACCAAAGCACAAGAGATTCTATCCAAATTAGCAGAAAGTGTACAGAATAAGTCAATTGAACCAAAGGCTGCCGTTAGTAAATCCACAAGTGTGAAAGATACCCAGATTCTGAGTACACTTTCAAAGGTAATAAAGACCTTACCTTTTAATGGAAAAATCACTATACCAGATAATGCCATAACATCCTTTTTCATATTTGGACTAACAGAAGACACTCCCCAATATGTTATAACCGAATTTTTCGAAACATTTGGTAAGATTAAATCAGTTAGTATATTACATAAAGCTAGATGCGGATATATATCATTTACTACGAGGAAATCAGCAGAAGCCTTGGCTACTTCTATTTTAAATAATGGTCTAAATACAAACACAACTACAGCCGGTCTTGCTATCTTAAACAAATCGTTCCCCATAAGAGTTGTATGGAGTGATGTTAAACCACTTGGGATCTCGGCCATCGAACATAGAAAAGTGGCTACAGTTGTTCAAAAAGTAATGGAACAATTAGCTACAAAAGATTCAAAGTATAAAAAGCCTATAAAAACCCTTAAGAAAGGAAATGACACAAAATCCAAAGCCAAATCTAGAACATACGAAGCAGCTAAAACAGATTTTGAGTTATGATGATGTGAACGCGAAATTGTATTTTGAAACTAGGTGTCATTAGATGGAGTACGAATCAAGGATAGTCATAAGGGTTGGTTTATTCCTACTACCATTCTTCATTATGGTAATAAGGTTGATGTTAATACTACCATCTACCAACTCTCCAAATACCGATCAATATACTTCAGTAGAAAGTTCTATTATCGATGGGTCAAATATCATGATCCTTTTAGGGCTGGGTGGTCATACAGGTGAAATGATGAAATTAGTAGAGAAGTTCAATATTGGCTTACTCAATAGAACATGGGTCATCTCATCAAACGATACTACATCTATTTTAAAGTGTAAAGGTTTTGAAGATAGTCTAACTTCAAAATATGTTCCAGCATTCTTAACATTGGCCAGAGCTAGACTGGTTGGTGAACCAATAATCCTGTCAATAAAGAGTACCTTATTATCATTTTTAGATACCTTTAACCAGATCTATAAATTAGAAGTCTTACCAGATGTGCTCCTTTTGAATGGGCCAGGTACTAGTGTACCATTAGCATATATTTTATTCTTTTTAAAGTTTTTAGGAATAGGTAAAACAAAGATTGTATATATAGAGAGTTTGGCAAGAGTTCAAGAATTAAGTGTTTCAGGAAGATTATTACTTCCAATTAGTGATAGATTTATAGTTCAATGGCCTCAAGTAGCAAATGCATATAAGAGAGCTGAATATTATGGGATACTTATATAGGTAATAAACGGAGCAGGAAGAAGAAGAGATAAGGAGGAAGGAAGGTTCGACAGTTCAGTAGATCACCGTTATCTCATCTCATCGCAGCACTATACGTCTGTCTCGCTACGCGTAGGTCTATGGATGTCTTCATTTAGTTTTGGTGGTAGGCTCTTGGAATTCCCAGGTATAGCCATTGATAGGTTCAATATAGAAGCGGATGTTTACCTTTTAACCCACTGTCATACAGACCATCTTGGAGGTCTTCAGAATATTTCATTCCAATCCAACATTTATTGCAGCCATTTAACCAAAGACATACTTGCATTAAATCCCACTTATAAGACATGTATTCATAAACTAAGACCAATACCCTTCAATCAAACTCTTACTATGTATGTGAAGAATGAAAAAGTGTCAATCACTTTATTACCAACGTACCATTGCCCTGGATCTGGGATGTTCTTGATTGAGTCAGATAAGAAGAGCGTGTTATTTACAGGTGACATTCGAGCAGAGTCATGGTGGGTCAAACTGCTTCCCAAGTATCCATCTCTTACCCCGTACACTAGTGGCTTAAAGGTACTAGATAATATTTATTTAGATACAACCTTCGCATATAGAGGTGAACCATATATCGAGATACCCAATAACTCCGATGGTATAGCAGCTGCTATAAACCTTATAAATTTATACCCCACTGATGATCCTGAAATAAGTTTTTTCTTTAGGGATTATGTACTTGGATTTGAAGAGGCATGGGCGGGGATTGTGTCCGCTCTTGAAGGAACAATTCATCTACCGGAGGAACTAAGAAAGAAGAACAAATTAGTTCTGAATTCAAATTATTTAGTTCCATATGGAGATTATTTGAATTCCCTTAGACTGTATACAGAATCAGACAAACCTCATAGACACTCTTTCCATGTCAATTGCGACACTTTTTGCAGCCAAAATATCAAATTTCAGATCGAGATAAAACAGTGTATTAATTTCAATATCCTCGATCTAATGAATTCATTACTTCCAATCAACCTCAAAGATATTAATGATGAAATGGACCAAGTAAGAGTCATTAGTTCAACGTCTAAAGGATACGAAATTGTTGAGTTTCGTGATCGAATATGGCTAAAAACTGATGAATACCTACTACCAA
The DNA here is from genome assembly GCA_030555785.1 of Yamadazyma kanchanaburiensis. Lineage (NCBI taxonomy): Eukaryota > Fungi > Ascomycota > Pichiomycetes > Serinales > Debaryomycetaceae > Yamadazyma > Yamadazyma kanchanaburiensis. Next base: position 45,105 of record JANIVJ010000005.1, on the reverse strand, counting down.
ATTCCATAAAGCTTATCTTTTCAAGACACTCATCGTATACAGAAACCAAAGAACTAGTTAGTTTATTCAAGCCAGTACAGGTTTACCCTTGCGTAGTTTTCAAAGACTCGTGGAGTACAGGTTTTTCCATGTATAGGTTATTTGGTCAATATTGTAGGAACAAAGTACCTTCTGACTTTATGTATGATATCATAGAATCCACACTTCATAAGCCAATGCCAAAAGCCCTATTCACGAGACAAGTAAAAACAATCAATAGATGGAGTATTGAAGAATGTGAAAAAGAGCTCAGATTTGTAGAAGGGTTTATAAAATCAGACGGACTTGAACTAAAAGGTATTGGATACTCTGAAGTTGAAGGATGGTCTGAGCCAAAGAGAAATCCTTCCGGTCAAAAGCCAGATCTCTTGAGAATTACTGATAGAGATACTAAGCTTACGGAGTATATCAAAAGAGCTAAAAACTTATATACAAAGTATCTTAAACAAAACATACCTGGTCTGAGACCATGTACACATAACTACTTTGAAAAATTTAAAGATTTCGAATTCGATCTACAAAGTGACAGTGGTCTGTCTATGGATGCATTAGATTATTATACAAGATATTCTATAAGTTTGACTGATTCTAAAATTATAAATAAGCCTGGACCAGGCTCATTGCCAGATTATGTTTCTGGATGCACAAATGAGTTGGGAGTAGCTACAAAACTTCCAACTTTAAAAAATGATGGTGAGAATATTTTATCATCATTTGATTCGATCGAAATATCATGGAAAGCTAAACGTTTAGGGTCTATGGAACTTGATACAGGTAGTATAAACCATATATCGAAAAAGCTACGTACCGATCCGAATTTTTATTTCGATCTATCATTAACTTCAACTCACTAATTTTCTCTCCATTGATGAGAACACTTAACACACTTATAGAAAGTAGTCATAGGTTCATCCGCAGATCTGATTTGTAATTGGAAAAAGTAAGCTTTTGTACCACCACATGCATCATCAGGACATTGTGCAGTAGTTTGATCGACATTATCCCAAGCACCTTCACCACCAAGAACATCATCAACTTCTTTTCTAGGAAGTACCTTTTTGTCGTACATTTGGAACCCGTTGATCTTGAATTCATAGGGACATGTAGGACAGTAAAACTTGTTACAGTCCCCGTCTTCCAGGGATATCAATAACATATTGGAACAGTATGGACAGAATGAAAGCATAGAGATGAGATGAAAATTCGCGACTCATAGTTAGATCTATATACTAGTAGTAAGGTTTAATATATCAATTTTGTAGGTAAGAAGTATGAAAGGTGATAATCAGCTTCCTCTAATTGTCTCTCTTTCATCACTTCTCTGCTTTTTCTTCTTCTTCAATTTTCATCTCTCCAATATTATCATCACCACCTCGTTCGCATTACTCGACTTGAGATATCAACTATTATCACACGTCAGATAAATCCTACCCCTGTATATAAATGGCTATGAATGGACAATCTGGCATGTCAGATGAACGACCTGCAAGCGAATTTCTGACTCCTACTATAAAACGTGTCATATCTACCCTTCCGAGATTATCACCTTCACCTTCTCCATACAGAGATTCTTCCAAATCACCTTCCAAAGATGGAATACTATTCACGCTTAAAACTCCAATAAAATTATCTCCTGTTAAACACTCCAAAGGAAGATCCGGTGTTCCATCCCCAGCAAAGAGATCAATCGAGGAATTAAACCAATCGGCAGTGAAGAAAGCATATAATTTCAAAATCAGTTCAATCTTAGCAGATGAGGATAGTTTTGATTCGGAAGATCCTTTAGATAGACAACAATTGGCCATTGCTGAATCGATTATTAGTCAATCCAGAGGAGAACCAGATTGGGAACATAATTTTGCCAGGGATGTACCCTTTGAACTGGACTCTAGTGATGAAGAATCTGATAAAGACGATGAACTGGGTGAGGCAGAGGATCTAGAAGATGATGATGACCTGATAAAGGTCACAGGAAGAAGACCAACGAGACAAGTGAAAAGACCAAGACATTATGAAAGTGGTGATGATAGTGAGGATGAGTTCGTTGCTAATAGTGATTCAAGTGAAGCAAAGAGTGATGATAATAGTGAAAGTGAAGTGGAGGATATCGAATCTGATCAAGAGTATCTGGTTCAAATCCCAGTTGTTACTCCCAAAAGGACTCGTGGTAAAACATCTTCTGCTCCTAGTACAGGTCGTAAAAGAGCAGATGTTAATGGACTGCCTACACCAACAAGAGTAAATCCTTTTGATGATAAATCATATCAGACTACACCCACTGGAAAGTCAATATTCGAGCTAGATGATGAAGAATTGAAACGGGTCAAAACTCCAGAAAAGCCAAAAGGTATACCTAGAAATACGTCATATCTTAAAGAAGTTGCCAGTGAAGAACTTCAAATGTTTGATGACATGTTCAAGGAAGAAACACAGACAGAAATCTTTTTGAGTGGGATTAGGAAGGATGAGAAAGAAGAAAAGCTACGTGAAAAGAAAAGATTTCAACCATTTCCAGTCCCAAGACTTAAACCTGATGGAACTCTACCACAGAGTTTTATTGAAAAACATCTCCCCATGATTAAATGGGAAGTGGCTACAGATTTCGAAGACTTGGATGGTAGATCATATGTACATGAGGGAACAGATGGTTACTTTGTACAAAATAGTCATAGAGAAAAACACTCAGTTAACCTGTTATCTCATTTAGGTATTCAATTGAATAATGAAGAATACTCTAAAAGATCGTTTTTAATGAATTATTTCATCCCAGAAGAGAAACAAGCTATACATAAACTCTATAAGCAAGCTTATCCATTATGGAGTCTTGAATTAGGACAAGGATTCAATATATGTTTCTATGGAATTGGATCAAAAATTGAAATCATCCATACTTTTGTACAAGAATACCTTGTCCAGCTGATAGCTGATGAGTTTGACTTGGATGAATCAGAATGTCCAAAGATCCTTGTAATCAATGGGTTCAATGCTAATATTAAGATGAGAGATATTGTTAATTCATTCATAGAACAACTTTATCCGGATGGTGTGCCGAGTGAATATGATTTATCAGGAAGTGTACATGAAACATTAACTGAGTTCTTCAGACTACTTGCCGATGAAAGAGTTGAAAAAGAGTATCCTAAACTCGTTGTCGTAGTTCATTATATTGATTCCGAACTTTTAAGAGAGGACAAATTTCAAAACTTTTTCTGTGAGTTGGCTTCTTGTCCTGATATTATTTTCCTTTGTTCTATCGAAAACCTCACAGTTCATTTATTATGGGATTCTTATAAGCTTGAAAGTTTCAAATTTTGTTATCATGATATTACGAATTATAACGTTTACCTTAAAGAAACGTCTCATAAAGATGTTACAGGTATAAGTAAAACAAAACGTACTACCAGTAGTAGGGGAGCCAAATTTGTTCTTAGAGCATTGAATGAAAATTCTAAAAAGATTTATAAGATTCTTCTTAATCTTCAATTGGCTAAGATTAAAGAACATACACATAAGGCAGATATCGATGGAGTTAAAGGAACAATAAGAACAGGAATAGATTTCAAAGAGTTTCATGAGCAGTGTAAGAATGAATTCATTACTGCTAATGAAATCAGTTTTAGAAGTATGGTTGGTGAATTTGTAGAACATAAGATGTGTGCATTAGAAAAGAATGAAGCGGGTACAGAAAAGATATTTATAAAGTATTCAGTTAATGAGATGACTAAGTTGTTGAGTGAAACGTTCAAGCAAAGAGTAGATTAAAGTAGATAGATGCATATACGAATAACGTAAAGGTAAAGAATAGGAAGATCTCTAACCCAGCCACTTACCCAGGCTTAGGGGTGTTGGTTGGGATGGGGCGTAACACTGCTTGAGTGATCTATAAAGAGAAACCACGGACGCCATTAACCATTGAAACCATTCTCATTCCTTGCCCACCCAACATCTCGTTTCTACCACCACATCTCGTCTCTACCACCACATCTCGTCTCTACCACCACATCTCGTCTCTACCAACACACACCTCGCCCTCCCACATCAATCTCGTGTAACCCCTGTTTTACACTTAGCATTGCCGCGAATTAACCAACCATCATGGAACCATTAGAGAAGCTACCTGAAGGTACTAAATTAATTGTTGGGTCACATAAAGTAAAGATCATCAATTACCTATCAGAAGGAGGATTCGCCCATATCTACAAAGTTGAAATCTCACCAATTGAAGATGATTCAAATATTGCATGTTTAAAAAGAGTTATTGTACCTGATAAAACAGGACTTGATCAATTAAGAAAAGAAGTTGATGTAATGAAAAAGTTAAGACATTCTTCAAATATCGTAAGGTATTATGATTCCCATGCCGAAAGACTCGAGTCTGGCGCTTATCAAGTTCTTGTATTAATGGAATTATGTCCAAATAAATCATTACTTGATTATATGAATAAAAAGATAAAAACCAAATTATCTGAACCTGAAATCTTAACAATTATGTTTGATATAAGTTTAGCCGTTTTAGATATGCATAAGATGAAACTAATCCATAGAGATATTAAAATTGAAAATGTATTAATAGATTCTCATAATAGATTTAAATTATGTGATTTTGGATCAACAAGTTCACCTATTTTACCCGCTAACTCACCAGAATCTTTTCAAGCATTAGCCCATGATATCACCTATCAAACAACTCCTCAATATAGATGTCCAGAAATGATTGATCTTTATAGAGGTTTACCAATTGATGAGAAGTCTGATATTTGGGCATTAGGATGTTTCTTATATAAATTATGTTATTATATTACCCCATTTGAAACTAATGGTGATATTGCTATATTACATGCATCTTTTCAATTCCCAATCAATCCAATTTATTCTGGTGATTTAAAGAATTTAATTATTATAATGTTACAAGAAAATCCATTCTTTAGACCAAATATAATACAAGTTATAAAATTGGTATGTAAGATGATGAAGATTGATTTCAAGACTTTAAAAATTGATGATATATATGAGACGGGTTCTTATGATTTCCAAGCATTACATCAATATCAACAAACGAGACAACAAGCTTTGATGCAACAACAACAGGAATATTATGAACAACAGAAACAACTCCAGAATCAACAAAGTTCGTATCCTTATAAGGTTCCAAATTCTGCTCCTTCAGGTTCATATGAACCAAAGGAGGAACCACCACATAAATCTTCAACGGTTCCTAATTCTATTCACAGAGAAGATCCAATAGATCAAGTTGATCCTCCTTCTCCAGAATCTCACTCTGAATCGGAACTAGACACAACCCTTGGTGAATTAGATATAGACGATATAGAACAAAGGTTCCCTTCACTTGATGCAATAGACAATCCAGAGAAAGACGAATCCTTAAACCAACCACCATCGAAATCCCATCCAATTTCTCATCAAGCAACCACATCCCATCCAATTCAACCACCTATTCTTTCTAGTGCTGAGTTGCAAAACCTCACTCCTGAACACCAACAGCAATACTATCAAGATCATCAAACTTATCAGTACCAATTGAACCAATGGATGTATCAACAACAACAAGAATTCCAAAAACAACCATCACAGTCACATCAAGCACATACACCAAAAAAGTCATTGGATATTGAAAGAAAGTCTTTAGACGTTGATAGAAAGTCTTTGGATAGTAATAGAAAATCAATTGATTTGGAAACTAAAGAAGCTTGGGAACAGAAACAAACACAAGAAGATGAAGCAGCAAAATTGGCTGATGATATTTTTGGATCCAAATCCAGATCACCTGGTGAGGCTTTACAAATCCAACAAAAGACAGCACAAAGTGTAAAATCTGAACCACCTAAGGAAAAAGATGAGACTAAACCTTTCAGCAAGAGTAACAACTCATCCGAGATAAATTTGGCCAAAGATGAAGATGACAAGAATGATCTCCAACCAACCGATCTTGAGTTATTGGGTGCTGAGCCAAAGGTAGAGAAAACTGAACCGGAACCTGTAGCAAAACCTGACAATTCTTACATTAATCAATTCCAGGGATCAATTCCTATTCAGCAACCACAACCAGAAATCAAACCACAAGGCCAAACACAACTCCCTAAACCAATACTTCCCATCCAACCCCCTGCACCATCACCTGGACCTGGTTCTCTTCATCATGCGACACACAACCCATTCCCTAAATCTTCTGATGTGGACCCAAAAACAAAGAATCCATGGGAACAATTTAGAAACAGCCAACATGCAAGTGAGACCAATATCCATCAAAACTTCAAAGCATTATCTCTTCATGATAACCCTGAAGCAAGAAGAACAGTTTCAGAGAAAAGACCTATAGAGAAAAAACCGCTTCCAGAAGAACCTAATCTTATTGATTTAGAAGTTGGTCTTGATTCTTCAGCATCATCTACAGTTCTTGGTAGTAGAGATTCTATTACAACTGAATCATTAATAGATTTAGATATCAAACCTGAAAAGCCTCATTTCAAGAAGAGAAATTCAGCTATACCAAATCCAACAGATTTTAAAGTTCAAGAACAAGTCATAGATTGGGCATCAGATGATGAAGATCCTCAAAATTCTAGTCAAATGAATAGACTCTCGATTCGTAATTCTTTAAAAAAACAACCAAGGAAATCAAGTGACCATAAGAGATCAGATAGTAGTTCAGGTGAAAAGAAGAGATTATCTAGATTGATATCTAATTAATAGAGTAAATACACATTAGACCATACTCACTTCTCATCTCTAAATCGCATCTCAAAATTTTTCAGATACTGTAGATGGCAGAGGAATCAATAAGGCAACTCCTTGCCAATTTAGTATTACTAGCACCCCAATCCCATGTGGATCAAATTGAAGTCCATGATGATATAAAATCTCTTTTGAACCCAATCTTGTATATAATCAACGGGAAATCATCAGAACTTATTAAAGATAATGAATATGATTCAATTTTATATACTCAAGAAGGTCTTGATATCTTAAATAAGTATCCTGGATGTGATTTATCCAGTGTTCTTGTTACATATGTTGACTTTTTGTCTCACGAATTCGACTATAAGTTCGGTGAGTTAGGACAATTTCATTTTCATATAATAGCTGTTGCATTCCTTCAAACATTTATACAATTGAATTTCACAGGTCCAAATGTCGGATATTCCCAAAGTTACTTATTCCCTGGAACTGATGAAAACCTTGTTCAACTAGAAAGTTTGAAATTATTATCATTAGAGGGTCAAACTCCGTATGATTTAATAGTTGATCCAATTTTTTTCATTATTTCAAGTTTGATGTTTGAAAAATTGACCAACACCAAAAAAGAAGATTCCTTGGTTGGTGAATCAAATAACATTCCAATTTCTGCTATCCCTTCTCTTGAAAATTTTTGCACCCAAAATTCAAATTCAATTTTGTCAGCAAGTTCAAGATGGTGGAGATCAAGAAATCTTCAAATTCATCTTTCTTTATTTTCTGAACCCCCAAGTATCATTCCAACACTTTCTACCATATTGTTAGATTCCAATATTGTTAATACACTTTGTTCGAGTGAAAATCAAAATATTGAATTACAAAGACATTTACAAATACTGTACTTTCTTGAAAGTGCAAGATTCAATATTCACAGTCAAACTGAACATCTTGCTGGTCCTTTATTGGCAAAGGCAAGAGAGTTATCTAATCTTGATTTGGTCTTAACTGGGGCTCGTGCTAAAAGAACAAAATTTCAAAAATTCCATACATCCAATTTAATTGTTTTAGCTAAAAGTGGATCAAAAGAATTCTTTGTAGAGAAAGAATCCGAAGCCCCAGTGAATCACAATTTAGATTCAGAAGTTTTATTAGAAAGACCACAATTCGAATCTCTTGAAGATGTAGAAATGCCAGATCAACCAAATACAAAAAGAATAAAGTTCGATCCAAGTGAAACACAAGAAGATTCAGAAGAAAAATTACTTCCCTTGATTGCAAATAAAGATGATATTCCTTTGTCACTCAAAGAAATTGACCCAAATAATCAACCACCTTTAACTTCATTTGATAATATTCAATTGTTAATGAGACTTACGACTATTAGACAAACTACTCCTTCTGGACAACCACTTGTGGAAGATGAATTGATGGCATTAATCAGTAGAATTCTTTATATTGATTCAAAAAATGTTAATTGGTCAATTTTTTCAAGAGCTTTATGGGAAAGATCAGTTTTAGAAACCAATAAAGCTAAAACCATTGAAAGAGGTATTCTTCAAATGACCACATTAGTTGAAGAAATTGGTATCAAAATTAAGACTAGAATGATCCCACAAGCTCAAGATGAAGAGAATTCAATGGTATCATCAAGATTAAGATTCATTCATCAAATGCCATTAATGCCACAATGGAATCTTGATATTCAATTGGCTGAAAAATATATGTCAATCGGTATTTTACGTTCTGCTTTGGAGATTTATGAAAGATTACAACTTGTTTGTGAAATGGCTCTTTGTTATGCTGCAACAGATAATGAAGTTGAAGCTGAAAGAATCTTAATCGAAAGAATTAAGACTCATCCACAAGATGCTAGAGCTATTTCAATTCTTGGTGATATAAAACTTGATCCAAAATTATGGGAAAAAGCTTGGGAAATTGGTAAATATCATAAAGCAAAAGCATCACTTTCTAGATACTATTATAAACCACCACCAGATTCAGGACTTACTCCAAATGTAAACCTTGCAATTAAACATATGAATGAAGCATTACAAGTGAATCCTCTTAATTTTGAAAATTGGTTTTTCTATGGATGTTGTGGATTAGAAACTGAACAATATGATTTAGCAGCTGAAGCATTTTCAAGATGTGTTGCCTTAGATGATACAAGTTCACATTCTTGGTCAAATTTAGCTACTTCATTATTAAGACAAGATAAAACAAGACCAGCATTTAATGCCCTTAAAAAAGCTTTAAGAGTTGCAAATGAAAATAAAAGATCTTGGAAAATTTATGAAAATTATCTTATTGTTGCTATGAAATTACATGAATGGAATGATGTCTTGCTTGCCACTAGAGAATTGATTAATGTTAAAGGTGAAGGAGAAAAATCCATTGATATTCCAGTTATTGAAAAATTAGTTGAAATACTTGTATCAACAGAGTATCCAAAAGAAGGTGAAAGATTATCACATTACCAAACTTCATGTATCGATTTAGTCTGTAATTTATTACCAAAAGTAATAACCACATCACCAAGATGTTGGAGAATCGTTGCAAGGGTTGAATTATGGAGAAAGAAACCATGGGAAGCATTAGAATGTCATGAAAAAGCATATAGAGCTATCTCTTCAAGTCCTGAATTAGATTCAAGTGAACAAATTTGGAATGATTCAATTGATGCATGTTCTGATTTATGTGCAGCATATGAATCACTTGGTGAAAGACCAGGTAAACATGGAGCAGGAGATGTTGTTTGTAAAGATTGGAAATATAAGGCAAGACAAAGTGTTAGATCTCTTATGTCTAAAGGTAAAGATATGTGGGAAGATTCTGAAGGTTGGTATAGGTTACAAGATTTAAAACAAGAATATATGAGTTAATAGATAATATAAATAGCTATTTATTCAAGTATGTAGCAATTATTGAGTATCATCATAAATTTCAAAAGAATCAAAATTCATTGAAGTTACCCTTTTCTTTGGTCCTTTTTCTGTTTGTACCGTTGTTGAAGGTAATAATTCATCAACCAAAGTAATCAAAGTCTTTAAATAATTTAAAGATTCTTTACTCAAATGAGTTTCAAGTTGTTGATAAATAAATTGCATATTCAAAAGTAAAGCAGCTCTTAAGAAAGTTGAAGATTCTAATCTTAACAAGAGAATAAATCCATAACCGAAAACAATATTTGAATTGTTTGTAATACTTTCATATCCATAAAGAAATATAAGAAACATTTCAACCAGTGAAGCCATAAAACAAATCCAATTTTCAAACTTATTAAGGTAAGGAAGGAACTTTTTCGATAAAATTGGATCTTCCCAAATGAATTTCAAAATATAAGAATTTGCATTATAAATTGAATATAAAATGAATGGAGAAAGTTTAATATAATATTTATTTGATGATAATAAAATTATTGAATTTGCAAAGAGTAAAGTGTTATCCGATTTTATAAAAGTTGAATACGAACCACTAACTTTTGATTTAATTATATGAGATAAATGATGATAACTAACAATTGAATAAGTGGTAAGGATACTAATACAACAAATGGTATAGAATAAAAGATCAAAATGATGATATCTTAAAAGTTTATAACCAATACTAATGGAAAGGATAAATGTTGTTAAATGACATAAAACCCATAAGTATTCTAATAAAATATTTGGATTAAGTGTAGATAAAATCTCTAAATCACAAAAAGGTTTTGAATTTTTTACCAAATTTTGGGAAAAACTGATTAGGATTAAAACCTTTTCATAAAAGATCTTTAATTCAGGGAAATTAAGCAAATTAGATATTCTAATTATTAAATCTGGACCAGAAGCCAGTTTTGGAACTTTTGTATCAGACATAATTCGCAGCCGTTTACAATTGTGTCTTAAAAGGGAAAAAAAGAGACGAAAAGAGATACACAAACACAATATTACTCGAAAAACAGATTACACGAGCCAAAGTCAAAAAAAGACTACCGTAGAATCTGATATATAACATCTTTCATCTCTCCTATCTATCATCAACTATTCTTGCTCAACACTGCCATGTCCAATGCGCGTAAAAATATATTTCATACTTTAGATCTTAGATATGGTTGATGATAAATATATTGGATTGGCCTTAGCCATGTCATCGTCTTTGGCCATTGGTATCTCGTTCATTGTTACCAAGAAAGGGCTTATGGACACTTCAAACAAACAAGGAAGTGATAACGTTCAAGGACATGAATATTTAGCAAACCCAATTTGGTGGGCAGGTATTATTACCATGGCTATTGGAGAAATTGCAAATTTTGCAGCTTATACATTTGCCCCAGCCATTCTTGTTACACCATTAGGAGCATTATCTGTCATCATTGGAGCAGTATTGGCGGCTATTTTCTTAAAGGAAGAATTGGGTACTTTAGGTAAAATGGGTTGTGCAATTTGTTTATTAGGATCAGTTATTATTGTTTTACATGCTCCTCCTGATAAAGAAATCGAAACCGTTGATGAAATCTTGGGATATGCTTTCAAACCAGGTTTCTTATTCTATTGTTTCTTAGTAACAGTTTATTCATTATTTACAATTTATAAAATTGTTCCAAAATATGGACACACCAATCCAATGATTTATATTTCAATTTGTTCATCAGTTGGTAGTATTTCAGTCATGTCAATCAAAGCATTTGGAATTGCATTAAAATTAACATTCCGTGGTAATAATCAATTTACTCATTTATCAACATATTTCTTTATTATTGTAGTTGTATTATGTATTTTGACACAAATGAATTATTTTAATAAGGCATTAGATCAATTTGATACTTCAATTGTTAATCCTTTATATTATGTTACATTTACAACTTGTACTTTAGTTGCATCATTTATTCTTTTTAGAGGATTTAATACAACAAGTGCAGTTAATATTATTTCATTATTAATTGGATTTTTAATTATCTTTTCTGGGGTTTATCTTTTAAATATTAGTAGAAAAGCTAATGAAGATAGAACAAGGGAAATCTTTGGTGTTCATAATGGTAAAGATATTGGACCTTTAGATGGTGGTGTTGCAGGGTTCCAATCTTTAAGAAGATCGATGCAAGCATCTAGAGCTGATTATGATGATGAAGAGACTGTTGGATTAAGGAGGTTTGATAGTTTTGAATTGGGAAGTGATGAAGACACCACCACCATTCAACCTAGAAGAAATTAGTGTATAGTTAAGAATAAGTTTTTTCCAGTCTTTATATTGCTAAAATACAATGCACTAAATATCATCAATATCTAATTCTTCATCATCATCATCTTCAGAATCTTGAGCACCAAATTCGAAATTAACATCATCTTCTTCGTCACCTCCAAATGTATCAGTTTCATTAATTTTAGCATTTTCTGGTAATTCTCCAACATTTTTTAATGTTCTTGCTTCATCTGAATTATATTTATGGACAACATCACATTGTTCGTCTTGGAAATCTCTTAATGATACCAATATAATATCACCTTGACCCATCCAAACTTTTTTTCTTAATTTACCTCTGATATGTCCCATTCTTTTAATTCCATCAAAACAACTTACTTCTAATCTACCATTACCTAACATTTTAGTGATTTGAGCATATTCTTGACCTTCTTCTTTATAGATCAATTCTCTCTTTTGTCCAGAATTATCATTCTTTCCTCTTCTTCTATTTTTACCACCTTTACCTTTACCAGTTTTACCCATGGTTGTTTTATAAAAAAAAATGAAAATTTTTTTATTCGCACACTTATAACTTGTCGTGAGCATTACAATACCCATACTATGGACTCATTTGATATAAATGCTCAATTTAATCTGCTTTTAAGAAGTTTAAATCCTTCAATTCAAAGTCTTAAGAAAGTAAGTCATTTTGCTATAAAAAATTGGCAACATGAAGATTATTTATTCCCTTCAATTTTAGATATTCTTAATGATTCAAATATTGAAATTAATACAAAATCAACTATACTTCAATTCATTGATGTGTTGATAAATGAATCCCAAACAATTTCCCTGCAACCAAAATCAAATTATTCATATCCTTATATATCGAATCTTAAACAAAACCTACCAAAGATAATTTTAAATGTCTTACCAAAATCAAATAATTTCAATTTATATAGTGTATTTACAAGTCTTCGAAATATTTCCAAAATTCTTAATATAGATATTCAAGATTATGAAGACAAGTTTAATACATTAGACCCAGAAATCCTTGATCAATCTGATAAAGAAAATATTGATTTAAATGTACCATATCCAGATATTGAAATTGAAGATTTAAATCAAAAAAATGATCCAGTTTTAATTGCTTGGGATGTACTTATATATAAACGTAAACAAAGTTATTATGAAAGATTAAGACTTTTAAAAAATGAACAACCAATAATACAAGATGTTGAAGAAGATGAACTTTTCAGTCTTAAACCAAAGGATAAACAAGATCCAAATGAGTTATCGAAAAAGCAAATTTTAATGAGAATGGAAGATGATAGAGAAGCACATAAAAGATCTAAGGAGAGTTTGTGGGTAGTTAATAGGCCAAAAGCTAGTAATTATGTGACAGAAGATGAGTTTTTAAACTATTATTGGAATAAGTATGATGTACTTGAGGGAGAAGATGAGAGGGCTTTATTGCAAAGTCTTGATGATTTTAATAATGTTGTAATGGCGAGTTATAAGGATAGTCAGTATTAGATATACGAGATCATGGTAAGTCATATACTAGTCTACACTAGTCTACTCTACACTCATACCTCCCCCCCCCTCTAGTCTACTCTAGTCTACTCTACACTCATACCCTCCCCCTCTACTCTACCCTCTACTCTACTCTACTCTACTCTACTCTACACTCCTGCTCTACTCTACCCTCTACTCTACTCTACTCTACCCTCTACTCTACTCTACTCTCCCCTACTCTCCCTCTACTCTACTCTACCCTCTCTCCCCTTCCATGCCTTTATTAATGTCTATCTATCTCATCTACTGTAGTAGAAATAATACTCAATAACTCATTTCTACCTGATACCCCATATTTCGCTGATGTAGCCTTACAATTATTATCTAAAGCAGCAACCGTTAATACTGAAGATAAAATCTCTTGTTCATATAAATTATTACCAAAATTATAATTTGGTTCATCAATTGATGTTGTACCACCACTGATAAATAAACTGGATAATTTATCAGAATTTTGATAATCAAAAACTGATCTTTTTTCTTTAACAGGTGTTGAAGTTGCACTATCATTTAATTCTTTTAATTTAAAATCATTAACAGAATTATTATTATAAAAATTAACTAAGAAATTTAATGCTCTTAAACCAAGTTGATTTTGTTGTATAACAACATTATTTCTAATTAATGAAGCATGAATTCCTTCAGTTTCATCAAATAATTCATTAACATGTTGAATCAAATCTCCCATTAAATCAATACTTCTAAATCTATCTTCATGGAAACTTTGACCCGGATTAAAAATAATTGTACAATCTTCAATTTCAGATTTTGATCCTGGTAATCTTTCAACTTTTGCTTCAACTAATTGTTTAACTTGTGGCATCCAATTTCCAACTTCTTGTTCATTAACTAAAGATATCCATTTATTTGAATCAATCATTTTAATATATGCACCATTTTCTGCAATTAATCCTAAATTTGGTACTCTACGGAAAAATGAATCAAGTGTCAGTCTTTTAAGATAACTACAAAGATAAACTTTATTTTGTTCATCAATTAATAAATCATTTAATAAGGCTGATACTTGTGATGGAGCTATAATATCAGAATTTTTAATATCTCTGGTTTTTAATGATATTGGTATATCTGATTTATTATCCGTAAGACTTGTTATAGCTGATGCAGTTTCAAGATTTATAACAAATAATCTTTTACCTTGATTATTTTTATAAAAATCTTCAAATATTGATTTATGGAATGTTGTTACATTTCTTGCATTTCTTTGATGATTAATTCTCCATGCTTCATTAATACTTGCAATACATCCTTTTATCCATCTTTTATAATCATGATGAAGTACAACTTTATAACATTTTTCCCATCTTTGTTGTTTTTCTTCATTTGTCATCATTAACAGTTGATAAAATTTTTCTGAAAAATTTGTTATATCCCATGGATTAATTAATAAAGTACCATCACCAAGAATATGTGAAGAACCTGTAAATTCACTTAATAATAATGGAGATTTCTTTTCTGATGCTGCAATTATAAATTCATGACATGTCAAATTTAATCCTTCTCTCATTGGTGATATAACAAATGCATCACTTTCAATTTGTAATGCAACATATTGTTCAAATGCAATATCTTGTTGTAATAAAACAATTGGTTGACTTACTGAAAGATTATCAGCCATTGCATTAACTCTTGAAACAATTTTCATTACTTCAGTTGCATAATCTTCTTCTGATGCTGGTCCAATACAAATTTGAATTAAAACTGTTGTATCAATAAATGTTGGATTTTTTTTTAAAAATCTTTCATATGCTAAAAATTTTTCTTTAATACCTCTAAGTTTATCTAATTTATCTCTTGAAACAATTAATTTTTGATCTCCCCATCTATCTCTAATTTTTTTCCTCCAAGTTTTAACAGCATCACAACTAAGATGTTTTGATAATCCATTTGCATCAATCCCAACAGGTATTGTATTAACCATTGTAAACCTACCATCATAACTAATACCATAATCACTTGTATCTGCTAATAATAATCTTGAACAAGTTTGTAAAAAATGTCTAACATATTCTTCAGTTTGAAAAGATATTGAATTAGCTCCTAACATTCCTTTTAATAACAGTTCTCTTTGTGCTAAACATCTAAATACTTCTGATGATGGGAATGAAACATGTAAAAAAAATCCAATTTTTGCATGTGGTAATTTTTCTCTAATCATTTGTGGTACTAATAAAAGATGATAATCATGAATCCAAATCATATTTTCTGGATCATTTGGTTCTAAATCTCCATTTTCTCGTTTATAAACTTCAACAATCTTATCTGCAATCATTTGATTCATTGATTTATAATAATTCCATGAATGATCTTCAAAAGCTTTAGATTTTGGATTATCAGGAATTTCATAATGAAGTGTAGGCCATAAAACTTGTTTACAAAATGATTTATAATGTCCTGAAAAGGTTTCATCATTTGGAAATATTGCTTCTGAATTATGATCTTGTTTTAATTTATCGGCAATATCATTAATAACATGTTTTGGTACTTCATCACTTGGCATTGATAAAGTACCAACCCATTTTCTTTTTTTAATGATTTTTTCATCAACTGACATTTTAACTGCTTTAACTAATGATCCATTCCCTTTGGCAGCAAATAAAACTCTCCATGGACTTGTTTCAAAAACACTTGATTTACCTAATACTCCTTGTTCTAATTTTGGATTTGAAAATCCTCCAAATGGTGCTAATTTAATTTTAGCTCTTGGATTGGTTAATTCATTAAAATCATTATCCCAATCATCATTTGTATCGCTATCGATTTCAAAGGTATCAACTTCACTATCTTCTTCTGTTATTGGATCAATTAATGATGTTGAACTATTATTTTGTAATTGCATAGATAATCCAGATTTAGCAATTGATGAAAATGCTCTTGAAGCTCCTGGATTAAATGAATTTGGAGTGGATGATCCTGAATGTAAATTACTCATACTACTTAATGAAGTACCTGATCTACTGATTTTTAATGATGGTAATCCAAAATCATCAGTTTGCTTTTTTGGTTCAATTACTGAACTTTCAATATTTTTAAATGTAGATTTTGGTTGGATATAATAAGGTTTCAATCTTTCGTTAACATCATCAGAAAACGCTTCTTGTGGAGTCTTTGAATCATCATTTACTTGTAAAAAAAAATCTTCAACAGACCCTGGACCTTCATTTGAACTTAATTTTCTTGATCTAAAATTTGGTGATGATGAAGATGGTGAAATTTGTCCAGAATTGGCAATTGATAAAGATGGTAATATAGAGCTTTGTTTAATAGGAATTGGTCTTGGTCCTGTAACACTTGATCTTTTTGAACGAGATTGGGTTGAATTACTAATTGATTGCTCAGGTGTTTGATAATCCCGTAATTCGGCTTCCAGACCTACTTCAAATTGTACGGTATAAGGTAAAAATCTAATATTAGTAATCTAGGTTATGATTCAATGATTCAATACATACAATGACCCAATAATAACTGTCATTTTAAATGGGACCCTCTATGTTAGAAAATATTTCCAGTGCGGTTATTAATGGGTGATGATCATTACGATATTACAAAGCTTGCTGATAACCATTGTCATCTAAGTATTGATATTAATGAAGAAACTAATCTAAACTTGTTGACCTTACTCAACCTGGAGTTCAAGCATTTACCTTGTGGATTTTTCAAATTAATGTCAACTAATCATATAGATATCCACATGGTCAATCAATTAATTGATAAATTAGATAAGCCTTTAATACAAGGATTTTTCGGAATTCATCCATGGTATTCACATTTATTCACAGATATACCCAAACCTTCAGATCCTTTACAATTGAGTCAATGGAAGCAACTTCATTATGAAAAAGTACTTAAACCATTACCTACCCCAGAATTATTAAAAGTACTACCTAATCCAATTAATCTCGAACATCACCTTAGTCTTATACGAGAATTATTAATTAAACATCCCTCTAGTGGGATTGGAGAATTAGGTCTCGATAAACTCTTCAAAGTTCCATCCAATGGATACTTTGGAAATCAACTAATTCCTAATGATTCTGATCAAAAATTATCACAATCTAGAGTTAATATAGATCATCAACAAATGATCTTTGAAGCTCAATTACTTCTAGCACAAGAATTAAAAAGACCTATTTCTCTTCATTGTGTAAAAGCCCATGGTCCTTTCTTTGATATAGTAAAAAAATTTAATATTCCTCATATAATACTTCATTCATTTAGTGGATCTGTAGAACAAGGTCAAAGATGGGTTAAAGAATATAAAACCAAAGATCAAAGACTTTCATTCTCTTTTTCTTATTATATAAATGGGATAGATGAAAAAAGAGAATATCTTACATCATTAGTAAAACTACTTAATAACGAACAAATATTAATTGAAACAGATATAAGTCTTGATAAACATCTACAAACTGATTATACAAGCCATTTATTTAAAGTTTCAGAGGCTATTAGACAAATTAAAAATTGGACAAAAGATGAATTTTATGATAAAATGTATAGTAACTAAATAAATACTTATAATCTTGATCTAATAATATCAACGAATTCTGGTTTTAATGAAGCACCACCAACTAAGAATCCATCAACATCAACTTTATCTTTAAATTCTGGAGCGTTTTTACCGTTAACACTACCACCATATAAGATTTGAACTTTTTCAGCTTGTTCAGCACCAATTGTTTTAGCTAAATGTTCTCTAATACCTTTATGAGTTTCTTGAGCATCATCTGGAGTGGCAGCTAAACCAGTACCAATAGCCCAAACTGGTTCATAAGCAACAACAATTTTTGACCAATCTGAAATAATTTTAGAAACAGCATCTAATTGTCTTGCACAAACATCTAAAGTGATTCCACCTTTTCTTTCTTCTAAAGTTTCACCAATACATAAGATGACTGAAACACCTTGTTCAATGGCAAATTTGGTCTTTTCAGCAATGAATTCATCAGATTCTTTGATAATAGTTCTTCTTTCAGAGTGACCAGTTAAAGTCCATTTAGCACCTAAATCTAAAACTTGGTTAGCTGAGATTTCACCAGTGTAAGCACCTGAAGCTTTAGTATAAACGTTTTGAGCAGAAACTTCAACAGTTTTTTGAGTATTCTTTTCAACTGCTAATGAAATATATGGAGCTGGAGGAGCGATAACGACTTGAACATCTGATGGTAAATCAGCTTTGTTTAAGTTTTCAACAATTGAAGTAACGGATTCTTTAGTACCGTTCATTTTGAAGTTACCTCCGATAAAGAATTGACGAGCCATTTTTAATTAATTGAGTTACTACTTTTTTGATCTATTTAAATAGTTAGAGGATTTTCACACTCCGCGAATTCGGACATCATCCGACCACCCGAGCGTGTCGTCACCAGTTGCAAAATTTGAGCAACTATTAGTTGCAACATAAGCTAGACTAATCCGATAAGGCCCGAGTTACTAGGTATATATACTGAATAAAAGAGATTAGTGTATTGAATGTTTTTGAAATAGTAGACTAAAGAAAAATTCACCATGACGTAAATAGCCGTTGCACATTGACATAAGCTGATGGTGCAACATAGACGGCCAATCATGAAATAAGACGTCGTCAAAGTATAGCAAGTGACTTTGAGTCAGCTACACCTATACTACCCCTATGAATAGTGATACCTACAATTCGGTACTGCTACCATACTGAAGTCTGGTATCCCTCAGGTTAAGGTACCCGGATATGTCCTTCAAAATCATAGAGCTCCGGTTTTCACCAATTGTGGGGCATACCGTGGTAAGGTTCGTAACTCCGGGAGATTAATAAATATATCTATCACTATGCAACTAAATACTAACTATAAATAAACGAAATAAATACCCTGTCCCTATTATTATGATGTTGAATCAGCAATCAGATCACGACTATTAACTTGACTTTGATTATCATATTTAAATTTTGATGCAATTTTATTTGCATAATTATTACCAGGTGAACAAATTTTTTTAAAAGCTTGTTTAAGTTGTTGATCTTTTTCTTTCAGAACTCTAATTGCATCTTTTTGAGCAGCTATAATACCTCTAATATCAAGATCATCAACATTATTTACTTTATTTGCACTATTAAATTTAACTTCATCTCTAACTTCTTCTTCAATTTCTTTACCATTATTAATTTCATCCATATCTAAATCATCCCAAGTTTTTAAAGGGGTTTTAAGATAATATTTTTTATCATATCTTTTCATTATAAGATATTGACAATGAGGTATATTACGTAAAGATTCAAATTCTTCATAAGTCCATCTAAACCATTTCATTAAAAAAACTCTTGCCCAAATTCCATGAGTTACTAAAACTAAAATATTTGGGAAATCTGGATTTTGAAATTGTCTAAATAAACTTTCATTAAAACTTGCAATTCTATCATAAACATCTGCTGCACTTTCACCATGAGGAATTCTATAAAAAAAATGACCATAATGAGCTCTTTCTTGCCAAATCAGATCCATTTCTTCTGGAGTACTTTGAAAATTCCCAAAATCTTGTTCTCTCATTCTTGGTTCTTCATGAACTTCATAATCAACATTTTTTAAATCTTTAATACCTTCAACTATATTATTACATGTTTGTCTAGCTCGAAGATATGGTGATGTATAGAATAGAACGGATCTTTTATTGGTTTCATTAAATGAATCTTGTTTAAGAAAATCTCTTAAAACTAATCCTGCATTAGTTGCTTGTAAATGTCCTGTTTGAGTTAATGCAACTTTATGATTTGGTGTGAAACAATTTACTTGTTTATCACAGTTTCCTTCGGATTCTCCATGTCTTACAAGAAGAATATACTGACGGTTAGTAAGTATAGATATATCTACAATTTACATACTTTAGGTTTTGCCATTACTAAGTGCGTAAAATTTATTAACAATCTTATGATTTGATATGTACTAAAAATATAAAAGTTGCGAATTTCTCAAGTGTAAGTTTGCAGCCAGCCTAATTTGCATAATCTTTGACTTTTGCATTTGATTTAATTTGTTCGATTTCTTCATCATCTTCGAAACTTGGTTCACCAAATGAAACTGCCTTACCGTCTAGGTCTACTACAACATATGCATTCTTTAAAAAATTATTTCCTAATACTCCAAATTGTGCACCATACGGTATTAATCCAAGGTAACAAATATCATCTTTTTTATAAATTAAATCTGTTACCGGAACAGTAATTTCAGCTTTACCGAATTCAAAGATCACGTTACCTTTTTTAGTATCACAATCCATCGGGAAGGTATATGATGTTTCGTTTAACTCCAACCCTAATTGATCAGCCACAGATTCAACAATATTAATTGGTAAAAATGATACAAGAGATCCTGAATCAATAATTGTGTTATAACCATATGGCCAAGTTGTGTTAACATCACCATCAATGTCTGTTTTAACACTTGTCATTCTTACCAACAATTTCCTATATTCACTGTCATCAGAATAAGGTTCTTTTAGTATATCAGTTGAATATAACTTACCCTTATACTTAGAATGATCAATACCACCGAATATTATACTACCTGTATCATTGGCAGTTGGGAATAATGAATATAGAACTCTATCGATAATTCCTTGTTCTTTTAATTGGACAGGAAAATTCGGGTATTCCCCATAAATATTATGAGCAGCGTATTCCAATCCTGGGAATCCAAGCCCTAACGTACCAATTACTGCATGACTACTTGTAACAATTCCAAAATTAACACCTTTTACTTTTGTATCACCAATAATAATATCATCAGTAAAATATTGACCATTTCCTCCACTTCCATCTGCGTATTCAATATAAAATGAAGAATAGTTTCTTTGTAGGGTTTCAGAATCAAAATATCGAAACACTCCGAAGCTTGCACAATCATCTCTCATTACATAGGTTGATGGATTTGAAACAGTAGTAGTTGTTGAAGGCCCATAACCAGAAGCATAAGCAGATTGTACAGTTCTTGTTGACGAGGTATATGTTGATTTCAACCAATACGGTATGTCAGATGAGGTTGAAGTTGATTTCAACCAATACGGTATATCAGATGAGGTTGTCATAGTGGCAGATGAACTGGTGGAACCCTCATAATATCCATTAGGTCCAAAAGTGCCTGAACCGTAAGAATAGCCATTATAATACCCATTAGTCAACGAGGCAGTTTCATAAAATGCAGCACTAGTAGTTGTTGGAGGTTCAGGGTACCTCATAGTTTGGATATTATCCAAATAGTGGGTACTTTCAGAAGAAGAAGAATCTTTTTTGACGATTTCCACTTCCCTATCAATGTAAGTACTATATAATGAACAAGTACCATTAGATGCCATTATCAAAGTATCAGAAGACCCTGTATCTAATAACAACTCGATTTCTTCTTCATTGGACCCCACTTTTATTTTAACAGTATAATAAGTATGTTGAATTAAATAATCTAAGGAAACAGTATCATCACGTTTTTGTAGTTCAGGTTTGGGTTTAACATTATAATCAAGTTTTAATAGAGCATTCACTAGGGATAAATATAGAAATAATTTCATGTTAAATTCATTTTAGGGGAAAGGATTTATTTATAGATGAAAAGTTCGTAAATTAGATTTTGCCAGGCACGACACCAAGAATTAAAGTGATGGGTCATGGGCGAGAGCCGTATGGACGAGTACGAATGTACGAGTCGAGGCTTAAGCGAATCATCTATTCTAATATACACTATGTAAACCTCACTGTCATTTCATCACTGTCATTCATCACTGTCATTTCCTCTGTCCCTGTCATTTCCTCTGTCCCTGTCATTTCCTCTGTCCCTGTCATTTCCTCTGTCCCTGTCATTTCCTCTGTCCCTGTCATTTCCTCTGTCCCTGTCATTTCCTCTCTGTCATTTCCTCTCTGTCATTTCCTCTCTGTCATTCATCTCTGTCATCTCTACCTCATGTGTCTATCGTCTCGTTGTCCCCTTCTCTTACCCCTTTAAATCAAGATGATACTTATCTACAACATCAGTTAAATATTTCTCTAATACATCACTAGTTATAGGAAATCCAACAAATTTATCTTTATAAGAAAATAACAACTCTTGATTAAATAATAACCCTGAATGAATCATTATTTGATTATCACCATTTGATTTTAAAAAATTAAATAAAAACCAAATTCTATCTAAATAATTTATAAAAGTACTTTTACAACCAAAATAGAGGTTTATATAAGTTTCAAGGTTATTTAAATTTTTTGATAATAAATTGAAAAATTCATCTAATTCTAAAGATTTATTAAAATCTTCTAAATCAAATAATGAATGAATATTATTAAAAAGATTCATAAACATTCTAAAAATTGGTAAATTTAATAAATCTGTTGAAGTAAAATCCTTTACAAATTTATGATAAAATCTTTCAAATTTTTCTAACATTAAATCATGTAAATCTTTTAAACTTATTATACCACATTTACCTTTATCATCATTTATAAAAGATTTTAAACATAATATAAATAATTGTTGTAAAGTACAAGAATGTAATAAATATTCTAAAGGAGAAGAAGAAAAATATTCACCTAAAACTAAAATTAAATTTGATTTACCATTTGATTTTTTATCAATTAAATCATCAAGATAAATATAATGATTTAAAGAAACAATTAAATGAGTTAAATAAGTTGCATATCTTAAAGATGGGAAATAACCTTGTTCCATTTTAACAAGACTTAACCATTTTGTTAAAGCTAAATCAAATAATTGAGTTTCATAATACATATTTGCAACTTTATGATCAATTGAAATATTTGATTGATTTTTTAATTCAATTTCATATTGACTTAATCTTTTACCTGTAACATGAAATAAACTACAATGAACACTATGATATGATTGAATTACACTTCTAACATTTCCTCCTGCAATTGTACCACTTCTAAATTCATTAAAATAAACTTTTGATAATCTATAAAAATTCTTTGAAATATCATTATTATTTAATGAATCATCTTTACCATAAACATATTCAACCATTTTTGTATCAGGAATAATTGAATTCTTCAAGATATTATTTGATCTTAATAAAGATGATTTATATTGGAAATATAATACATTTAATTCAATGGCTCTAATTCTAAACCAATAAATTAATACAATTTTAAATTCTCCAATTTTATCTGCACTTAATTTTTCAAAATCTAAATCTCTATTTATAATATGTTCCATATATTCTTTATTAAATAATAAATTTGATAATAAATTATTAAATTCAAAATGATTTTCACTTAACATACATTCATGTTGATAATAATTATCAATTTCAAAATACCAAACCATTAAATAAATTATATCAAATAATGAATCTGTTCTTCTAAAAAATTCTTTAAATTTTTTACTTAATAAAATCCATCTATTAATAATTTCGGAATTATTATAATTTCTATTAATAGTTAAAGGAAGTGAGATTAATCCTGTTGCTAAGATTGGCATCGCAAGTGCTAATGCTCTTATTTCAAGATAATTAAGAGTAATGGATTGATTAAATTCGGTATTTTTCAATGTTAAACAAAATCTTAATAAAAATCTAATAATTGTACCATAATCAACCATTTCAAATAAATCTTCTTTATAATTCAGAAAATGGGCAAGAACTAATCTTAAAACAACATTAACATTTGGTAATGTCAATTTTAAAAAATTTGTATCTTCTTTATCAATTGTAATATATTTTGTAGATTCTTGTTTCATTGCTTCTGTAAATACATTAATACCTGTTGGGAAATAATATAATTTAAGAGTAATCCATTCATCACTTTGTAAAGTAAATTGACTTTTATGGTTTTCAAAAATTTGTTCAATTTGATTTAAAAGTGATTTATCCATTTCATTAAATAATTCCAACATAAAATCATCTTGTTGACCTGGTGAACTATTTGATGGACTACTACTACTAGCATAGTATCTATTTGGTAATAAAACATCATCTGTTTTTTTCCTTTTTGTCATTCTTTCTTTTCTTTCTTGAATAATTCTTAATTCTGTTTGTGATGGTGGATGTGGAGGTGATGCTTGACATTTATCTTCTCTTTTAAATTTCTGACATGATGCACATGGTAATTGTAAATCACACTTGATTTTTAATAATTTACATGGTCCACAACTATAACTTCTTCTTTGTCGTTTTCCTCTAATATTACTCATAATAACTCCGATATGATAAGTCCGATATATTAATTTTTTTTAGGTGGGTCTTGTTTTTCTTGAATGATTTTATTCGGATTGATATTACGATGACTCCGATGAATTTTTTTTATATAAGTCTTATTTAAACAATAACTTTTTCCAATCTAAAAATAATCTGAGGAATCAAGCCACTAATAAATCCGAGGACGAAATTGAGGATTGTTTTTGATGTTATAAATATTTTCAAATGAAAAATCTAATCGGGCAAAAAAATATGATTAAAGATCTATAAAACTTTGGAATTTAGAATCTTTTCTCTTCGTTTCCCTTTTGCACTTGTTATCAAAATAAAATCAATGGTTTTTACTAAATGCGAAGTTTAATCTGAAGAAGAGACGTCAGGTCTTTAGTTACACAAAAATCTTGAAAATCTCAATAATTTTTTTGTCCAATCGAAGTGTGCGAAAATAAAATTATACACTATTAATGTTAAAAAGAATTGGATTAATAAATGGTTTAAAGACCATTCCAAAAAGATCATTTCAACAATCTTTTAAACTACTCCAATCAACAGATGATTTACCAGATTTAAGTAAATTACCAAGAAGAAAACCATCAGAAATTCATGTACCTTTAGTTAATCCAGCTGATAAATATATTGAAACTGGTGAAGAATTACATAAATTTGGTAGATATATTATGTCTTGTTTACCAAAATACATCCAACAATTTAGTGTTTGGAAAGATGAATTAACTATTTATGTTGCACCATCTGCTTTAAGACCAACAATGGTTTTTTTGAAAAATCATACAAGTTCACAATTTAAATCATGTATGGATGTAACAGCCGCTGATTATCCTTCAAGAACAAATAGATTCGACGTGGTTTACAACTTATTATCAGTTCGTTATAATTCAAGAATTAGAGTTAAAACTTATGCAAATGAAATAAGTCCTGTACCATCTGTTGTACCAATATTTCAAGGAACAAATTGGTTTGAAAGAGAAACTTATGATTTATTTGGTATTTTCTTTGAAGGTCATCCAGATTTAAGAAGAATCATGACTGATTATGGATTTGAAGGTCATCCTTTAAGAAAAGATTTCCCAACTACTGGTTATACTGAAGTAAGATATGATGAAGAAAAGAAAAGAGTTGTTTATGAACCTTTAGAATTGACTCAAGCTTCAAGAAGTTTCACCGTTCCTCATGCTGCTTGGGAACAAGTTGGTGATGGTAAAGATTTTACTCCTGAATCTTTTAAATTACCAACTCCTGAACCTGAACCTGAAAAAGAAGAAGGTGATAAAAAATAGAAGAAAAGTTCATTTATTGCATAAACATTGTAACCTAGAATATATATTTAAGTTTGTAATTCGCTCTTTAATCTTAAAAGTTCTTGTTCTTTTTCACTTAAAACTCCTTGTAATAAATTAACTTGATTTTCAATTAAATCAATATCATTTATAACATCACTAAGATCTTTTTCACTAACTGATCCATTCTTTAACGTGTCAAGTTTTTGTTGTTTATGATTTAATAATAATTCAAATTCATGTTTTGATATAGTAAATTCATCATCTTGATTCTTATCATTTGATTTTTCTTTATTGGCTTTTTCCAATAATTCTTCAAGATTCTTTAATTCCCTCTTTAATCTAACTTGTTCCCAATCTGTTCCTTCAGTTGCTGAAAAATCTGTACCATTTTCTCTTAATGGACTATTTTGTCCTCCAATTTTATTTAAATAATCTGATGCAAATCCTTTTGATCCTTGTGGTGTAGATTTTTGTGGCTTAACATTAACACTATTTATATCATAACTTGGTTGTTCTTTAGAAAAGGTAGCTCGTAATGAAATTGGTACTCCTCTTGGAATTCTTTTCCCATTTTCTCTTTGATTTAAAATATGTAAAAAAACTAACACTTGATCTTTATCAATGGTTTCAAATGATTTCGGATTAACTAAATTCCATGCTGATGAGATATCTGATCTTGGAACTTTTTGTAAACTTGAATATAATCCTTCTAATGAATCAAATCTTACTCTACCATAATTATCACTATTTGAATTATAAATCGATTCATATGATGATTTATCTGTTGGGGAAATATACCAATCGAAATCATCTGATAATTGTTCTTCATCAATTTCATTATCATTATTATAATTATTATTAAAATCATTATTACCTGAATTAACTGCTTGATTAGCTTGGATTAAATGAGCTTTGGATGCTGGAACGAGCCAACTTGGAAGTTCTTGTGGTATTGATGATTGCTTGTCATTGACTAAATCATATATAAGTCTCATAGTAATACAGAATTCTTCAAAATCAAGTTTACCATCATTGTCTATATCACTTAATTCCCAAATCTTAGATAATTTATCATCACTTAATCTAGAGTTCTTCAATATCGGCAGAACTCGGTTTCCATCCAATTTCCCATTGACTGGGCTTAATCCTTGAAAGATTTCCCAATATTTTTTGATTTCCCAATCTTCTAATCGTGGCATTGATAGTGAAGTCGACTTAAATTTCGCGGGTTTGAGTTGCGAAATTGTACCTGAAATAGATCTACAACATGAATAGGAAGGTGAATATGGAAGGACTGTGGTGGTGATAGTTGGTCCCTGGATTTCTTGGGTTTGTAATAGACTGTTTTGAAAAGGATGGGCTCTGGTTCTAAATGGGGGACTCAATTGGGCTTCTAGTTACTATACATTATTTTGTGTTCAATACCAATTTACTCCTTCCCCTCGAGTTCAATCAATTTCAAATCTACCCCAACACTTCCCCCAATTCTCCCCAATCCAATGCCACCAATATCTTTCATTTCCAGCTTAAATTGCAGAAGCGTGTCCCTACCGTTTTATATCTCTTGAGGCGCATATTTACCATACATCTCAATAAGGGCGGTTGGTGTAGTGGTTAACATTTCTGCCTTCCAAGCAGGAGACATGGGTTCGATTCCCGTACCGCTCATTTTTTTTCCATTTCACTTCTTATACAAGTAATAGAAGAGCCTACGTATTATTTCTATGCTATGTATTATACTTTTTACTTCTATGCTATTTATTATCTATGTACATTTTCTCGCTTTCAAATCTACTACAATATGCCATACATCAGGAGCAAATGTTTTAACTTGTACTATCTCTTGTAAGGTTGTTGTAGGAAAAGTCAGCAAGAGTCTTTTAGAAAAAGAATCAAAGTCATCTTTATGTACGTTCTCATGAACATGTATAACAGATTCAGTACTACTCAAATCTATCAACTCTTGTGTAATACCCCACGATTGATCGGACGACGGAAGAAGCCCGAGATTGATATGACTGATAGGTATTGAAGAATTTTGAAACAAATTAGAAATGTCTCTTAATGAGTTTTCATTGGTATCATTAAATATATATACCTGAGTATCTTCATCATAAGTAGAATCATTAAATTTATATTTGAAATTATTAAGAACACAATTTCTTCTTAAAGCCTCAGTTGACCATGGATTCAATTCCCAACAAAGTAATTTTGCACCATTCTTTAAATAACTTAAAGTGAAATAACCAATCCCAGCATATAAATCTATAACCCAAGAATTTTTCAAATTTTTAAAAGAGTCTAAAATTCTTTTCTTTTCTTTGATATTACCTCTAGAAAACATGGTATATAGAGGAGCCCAAGTTTGTAATATACCATTTTGATTAGTAGTACACCAAAAAGCATTTAAGAAATCATTTGAAGTAGGAGCCTCTAATAATTGATTAGTAGGAGTAGGACCAAAATCACCATATAATGGAGATATGTTCATTGGTATTCTCATAGTACTTAACTTATCAATTGGCTTGTTAATGGCTATATGAGTAGAATTTGGAAAGTTCAGATCAAGAATGAATTTGAAAAACCTATTTGAATCTATAGTATTCAATTCATTAGTCCATTGGTCCGAATCAAAAGTTCCAGTATTGAATAATATCAAAGGTTCATAATTCAGCCATCTTTTGGGTATAAAATCTTCAAGAGATGAGGTAAAAATTAAATTATATTTTGTGTAATATTGACGTATAGTTGATATCAACAGACTTTTTTGTGATATATCATTTTCGTAAGTAGTAAAGTCAACAGAAAAATTTGGTAACAATTCACGAAGTTTATTTGGATTATCTACTAAAGTGTATATATGAAAAATTCCGTCAAGATTCTTAATGCGATAAGATTTATTTAATAAATTTTCAGTTTCAAGTTTGGTTTTTATTGATTTAATATGAGTCGAATCCGTTACTAATAATTTTAACATGGTCTTTAAATATGTACCCCTTACATAAACGTTAGATCCTACTAAAACGATTTAATAAAATTCGCAGTATATTGTTTTTAAATAAACCTGAAACTCAAATACTAAAAGGGGAATTTTGCAAAAATCTCAAAATGGGAAATTAATTAAGGCAATTGTAGCCTTGAATATTTTAATTCTTCCATTTACAAGCGCTTGTAACCACCGTTTTCTGACCGTTGAAATTGTCTCTTATTTCTGAGATTTTATAAAATTGTATTTTATATTGTATTATAAGCCACCATTGCATGTCAATTCCTGACCAAGAAGCTCTAGCGTCTACAGGCAAGACACCTCTAATACCTGACAAAGACCCAACATCTATAGACATCCCCCGATTACCCATTTCTTCAGCTTCTGCCGTTCATGGTGGAAGAGAAGTATCTACTAAAATTCTCTATGTTGCAGGCTTACACAAATCAATTGATGATTTAATGTTATCAAGTATATTCAGTAGATATGGTTTAATCAAATTAATTAAAATCTTGAATGATAAGAATAAAATTGGGTTCAATTATGCATTTATAGAATTTCTTGAAAGTAAATGTGCATCAGAAGCTATGAAAAATTTAAATGGGAAAAAAATTAAAGAGAATGAAATTGTTATAAAATGGGCATATAATTCATCTAATGCAAATTCTGTTCAATCTAAAGAACCAGTTTTTAATGTATTTGTTGGAGATTTAAGTTCAGAAGTAGATGATGAAGCATTAAATAAATCATTCTCTCAATTTAAATCTTTAAGAGAAGCTCATGTTATGTGGGATATGCAAACATCAAGATCAAGAGGGTATGGATTTGTTACCTTCTTGAATCAATTAGATGCACAAAATGCAATAAATATTATGAATGGGAAGAATATTTTAGGTAGAAACGTTAGATGTAATTGGGCATCTCATAAACAACAGAATCAATTGCCAATTTCTACACCATCAATATCAAGTAGTGGATCAACTTCACCAACAATTGGATCTTCAATTAGTACCCCATCTACTGAAACAATTGAATTCATTCAAAGATTAGAATCTATAAAATTGGATTCACCATATGAGCACGTACTCAGACAAAGCCCTACATGGCAAACTACAGTTTATTTAGGTAATATTGCCCACTTCACTAAACATCAAGATATAGTACCAATAGTTCAAACGTTTGGATTCATTGTTGAATTCAAATTTCATCCTGAAAAAGGATGTGCATTTGTAAAATATGATACGCATGAAAGAGCAGCACTAGCTATAGTTAGATTGAATGGGTTTAATCTACATGGAAGACCTTTAAAGAGTGGATGGGGAAGAGACAAGAGTTCAATAGTCATTGCATAGTAATATACATCTCAATCGCATGGAGAATTTTAGTCGCATCGTAAATTTTTTCAGCAGACCCAGTGGAGTAACAAAAGGTCTCCCCGAATGAAATTATTACAAAAATCCTTAATTACCTTCCTTATAATAATAGCTTTAGTATCAAAACTTTTAATCAACGCGGTGTATTTTCAAAGCTTATTCAATAAATTAAATCAATCAATTTCATTAAAAGTAACATCAAGTTTACTAGTACTTATAATTTCAACTTTTTTACTTGACAAACACTTTTCATTTTCTAATCATTTCATGAATAATTCAAGATTTTTTTCTAATAAAAGATTTGGAAGAAGTTCAAAACAACCAAAAGAAGTCAAATTTGCACTTAAAAATGGAGGTGAATTAGGTGGGATTTCAAATGATGGGAATACATGTTTTATGAATTCTGTTATTCAATCATTAGCATCTTCAACTCATTTAATTGAATTTATTGATAATTATTTAGTTGAATCAGATGTTAAAAAATTACCTTTTACAAGTGCTTTAAAAACTTTACTTGATAATGTTAATGGTAAATATGGTACAAGAAGTAAAGAATTCTCTACTAAACCTTTACTTAATAAAATGCCAAATGGTCCAAAACAAAATTTTTTCACGGGTTATAATCAAGAAGATGCACAAGAATTTTATCAATTAGTGATGAGTATATTGGAGAAGGAATATAAAAAACTGCAAACAAGTGATTTATCAACCCCAGAACCAGAGTCAGAAGAATATTTAGATATATCCAATGTAAAAGATTTAATTGGAGGATTTGAAAATTTAGGTAAATTAGGTAATGTTTATATACCAGCAAATCAAGTTGATCCGAATTTAAATAATGGAGATTCAAAAGTGAAACCATTTGAATTGGTTACCCCAGTTGATGGGATATCAGCAGAAAGAATTGGATGTCTTACATGTGGAGAAGTTGGAGGTATAAGATATTCAGTTGTAAGTGGATTATCACTTAATTTACCAAGTCAAGCATCTTATTATTCAAACTTTGAATTAGAAGGTCTTTTAAATGATTGGGTAACTCCTGAAATCATTGAAGATGTCAATTGTAATAGATGTGGGTTAGAACATACTAAAAATTATTTATTAGAACAAATTGAAAATTGTACAAATGATAAAATTATTGAAGGATTTAAAACAAGAATTGATCAAATTGATCAAGAATTAAATCAACATTGTGTTTCAGATAAAGCATTTGAAAAATTAACTGTTAAACAAATGACGAAAAAATCAAAAAAATCAAAACAAATTTTATTAAGTAGACCTCCACCATTATTAGCAATTCATATAAATAGATCAGTTTTTGATCCAAGAACGTATATGATTGTTAAGAACCTGAGTAAAGTAGGATTCTCTTCGAAGTTGAATTTAAGTCCATTTGTTGCACAACCAAATGATATTAATATGGATGCAAGACATCCGTTCAGGAAACAAGATGAGAAACCTGATATTCCTAGTGAGCTTGATAAATCAGATGAGGAAAAAGATACAACAAGCTCTGACGAAGCTGAACCTGGTCAAACCATCAGCACCGCAGCCACACCAGATTTAAATTCAGAAAGTTTAGTCGTTGATCCAAAACTTGTTTATAATTTAAAAGCAGTCATTTCTCATTATGGAACTCATAATTATGGTCATTATATTTGTTATAGAAAATTAAGAGGTACTTGGTGGAGAATTAGTGATGAATCAGTTTATATAGTTAATGAGAATGAGGTGCTAAATTCTGAAGGTACTTTCATGATGTTTTATGAATTTGATAATGGATTCAAAGAAGAATTACAACAAGTAAGTGATGAAGAATCAAGTGATGAAGAAATGGTACAAGATAATAAACCAGATCTTCATACTAATGGAGATAATGATGATGAACTTTATAGTAGTAGTGATGATGAACAAGAGGATGGTGTATCTAAAGAACTTACTCCAGATACTGATATCGAAAATAATCAATTACAAGATGATTTTACAAATGGTGAAGAAAGAGCTTTCCATATGTAGTTTAATAAATAATGAGAAGTGCCGCGATGAGCATCTCTAAATATGGCTAGGAAATTAAAAGGTAGAAATGTTGGGAAAAAGGGCCTTCAAGGTGCTTTAGCAAGACATACCTTACTTGAAGAAGAAAGAAAGAAAAAGCAACAAGCTATTAAAGGTACAATTGAACAAAAAAAATTAAAAGAAAAATCTATAAAAGGAGGTAAACGATCATCAAAGAATATTCAACCTCAAAAGAAAGGTATAATTCCATTTAGTTTTGAAGAAAAAATTTTATTAGTTGGAGAAGGAGATTTTTCATTTGCTGAATCAATAGTAAAACAAAACCATATAAATCCTGTTAATGTAATTGCAACATCATTTGATTCATTAGAAGATCTCAAAATAAAGTATAAAGATGTAGAAGAAAGATTGAAATATCTTGAGACTGAAGGAGTTAGAGTTCTTCATTCTATAGATGCTACAAAGCTTATGACATGTTTTAAATTAGATACTAAAAAAGGTAAACATACAAGTATATTCAAGAATTCTAGATTAAATCATATAATTTTCAATTTCCCACATACTGGAAGAGGAATGAAAGATATGGATAGAAATATTAAAGATCATCAAGAATTGATATTAAAATATTTTTCAAATTGTAAAGAACTTTTCAAATTTGTTAATGATGAATCAACTAGTAGTTTTGGAGGGTATGGACTTGATAAAGTGATTGGGAAGATATCGTTATCATTATTCGAGGGGGAGCCATATAATTCATGGACAGTTAAAGCTCTTGCAAGAAGTGAAGGATATAAGGTTGAGAGATCAGGTAGATTTGAGTGGAGTACATTTCCTGAATATCATCATAAGAGAACCACCAATGGATATATGGATACTACAAAGCCAGCAGCCGAAAGAGAAGCAAGGGTGTATATATTTGAGCCATGGAATGTGAAGAAGGAGACGGGGAGTGATAGTGAGGAGGAATAGTAGTAGCATAGAATAGTAACAGTGTGCATAGATTACAGTGTAATATATAAAGGAAAAGCTATAGTATATATGTGTAGTAGGATGACAGGGTAGGATGGGGTAGGATGACAGGATGACAGGGTAGTAGCATACACTACAGCGTAATATAAGAGATACACTACAGTACTACATATATACACTTGTATCACTACATACCTATGCCTATGCCGGATACACTCTTACACACTCGGATATGAAAAAACTCTCCTTCGTAAGCGGATCTTCAATCTTAGATTTACTCGAAACATCTCCCACACTCAACTTATCCATAGGATAGATATTCCCATTAGGTAACTTATACGGATTATTAAAAATACTTGTAATCAATTGAGCAAATGGTAAATTTCTACTCAAATTAAATAATTCAGGAGAACAAACAGGACAATTATTAACCCTTTGTAACTCACTATAATAATAATTCGGACCTCTTAATTTTCTATCCTTCTTAGTCTTTACATTAACCTTTGATTCATTATTAACAAAAATTGTATTTTCATGATTACAATAACATGATTTTGTCTTTAAACTTGAGAGACCAGCACTCAAATAAATGAATAATGGGTAATTCTTTGATATACCATAGAGTTTTGTAAAGTTGTCTATAAAACATTCAGATAATCCGCTCCATCTAACATCACTTAATAATTTTTCATAATCATTAAACCTTTGAGAATCTCTTACTAACACACTAGAAAATGAATCATTATTATCTTTTATAGCTATATAAACCAATAATCCCCCGACTTGTTTTAGTTTGGCTAAGTTACTTTCAAAGTTGGCCAATTCTGAAGCCCCATAATTGTTTTTATTCCCACAAGGTGATAAATTGACTTGAGAGAATTTTATAGCTTCATCAGTTTTACCACTTTCAATAAGCGATAAAAACTTACAATAATTAATTTCAAATTCAAGATTTGAATTTGTCTTTTTTAAAGCACTTCTATTCTCTTCAAACCATGAAACAACTAGGGATAAATCATGATTTTCAACAATTGATATAAACACCTTATTAAACGTATCGAATAAATCATAATCAATAAGTTTCATATACTTTGGGTTTGAAACAGATAATGTCTTTAATAAGTGTAATCCAATATTCTTAGTTTTGTTTGTATTTGATTTTATTAAATAATCAATGATGAGTATATTAGTTTGGTCTCTATACCAATTTATAAGATTATTATTATGGAGATCTAGAACCTTATCGTCATCATGTTTCTGGGGGGTTGGTTCTGATTCTATAGCACAATCAGGATCATCTTCAACAATTTGTTCTGGTTCTCTAGTGATTGTATAATTAGATAATTCATTAAGATTATGTAATCTTGCTTTTAATCTTGATCTATAGTCTTGATTTTTTTTCATGGCGAGTTTTAGTTTTGATTCGAAGGATTCAAATCCTTTAATGACTTTACGGATCATTTCTAATTTTAAATTTGTAGATAAATTTGGATTCTTTTTGATGTTGCTAATTTCATTAGTGACTTGTCTTTTTTGTTTTTCGATTAGTTTTTGGATAGTTTTTAGGTTTTTACGGATAAGTTCAGTTGGGACTTTGAATTGGTTCAGACTTGATTGAATGACGAAGTTTAGGGTTGGTTCACTCATGATAAGGAGGGGGAGAGAAGGACGAGGGAGAAGGACGAGGGAGAAGGACGAGGGAGAAGGACGAGGGAGAAGGACGAGGGAGAAGGACGAGGGAGAAGGACGAGGGAGAAGGACGAGGGAGAAGGACGAGGGAGAAGGACGAGGGAGAAGGACGAGGGAGAAGGACGAGGGAGAAGGACGAGGGAGAAGGACGAGGGAGAAGGACGAGGGAGAGGAGGACGAGACAAAGGACCAGAGGATAACAGACTAGGCACAGACTAGGCACAGACCAGACACAGACTAGACCAGGCACAGACCAGACCAGACACAGACCATAGATCATGCAAACACACCACAGACTAGACCAGATCACACAGACACACCACAGGTCCTATTCTTGCGTATCTGCTCAGTCTGTTCTGCTCACTCTGCTCAATCTCACTCTGCTCAATCTCACTCTCCTCTGCTCAGTCTCTCTCACTCTGCCAGTCTCTTCTCAACTCATCACACGCGTACATCTTCATGAGCTGGTTTAAATCAGGTTCTAACCCAAAGATTCAAGTGGAAAAAACTCCCCAGAAAGAAAACTACGTCCAAGTTCCAAGCTCTTCCCCTATAACCATCAAAAGTTCTCCCGCAAGAGAATCTCCAGAACTTCCTTCAATCAACTCAGATAATGCCTTGGAAAATAAACGTCAAGCTATTAGAAATCATAAAGATTTCCCAATGGTTAAAAAAAGATTCTCATATTTACCTGAAAGTACCATTTTAAAAGCTTTTGTTAAAGGACGTGGTAACTTAAGAGACATTACTAAATATTTAAATGAGAATTTTGATAAAGAATCTTTTATTAATAACCAACAACAAGTTGAAGAACAAAGATTAAAGCGAGAAGAAGAACAAAGAAGAGTTCAAAACACTCAGAAACTTCTTAAAGAGTATGAATTAAAACAAGAAACAGAATCTGTTTCAACATCTACAATTGGATTTAGTCTGGATGAAGAAGTGTTTAAGAAAAGAAAAGTTGAAGATGAAGAAGATTCGCCTATTAAATTAAGAGGTAAATCAAGAAAGAAGACTATTGAGTCACCAGTTAAACAAGATGTTCAGAGTACAAAAGTTGAACTTTCAAGACCAAAAATGTCAATTCTTGATAAATATAAAGTAAGAAAACAAGTCAGTATCACTGATTTGATGCAAAAAAAGGAAGAAGAACCACCTAAAAAGAAGAAGTTGGTACGTCTCTCAAGTTTGAATAATCTGTTGAAGTCTTTTAGTTCACCAGATATGACCTCTACATCATTTAAAAAATCTCAAGATGGTAAAATAGTTAAAGAAACAGAATCTACACCAGACATTGATGAGTTAGATATGTTGGAAGAGAAGATCAAACAAAACAGAAAAAACAAGAAAACAAGTCCAAAAGACGTTTTAACTGATGATGATTTAAGTGATGATATGTCACAAGATGAATATCTTATAGAAGATGGATTAACATCAATGGATTCAAAAGTATTAGAGTTTCTTAATAATGCCAATGGTCAAGATCTTACAGAGATCGGTAATGTGCCACCAAAGACTAGTGAAATCATCATTAGTATGAGACCATTTAATGATATTTATAAAGTTGCAGAGAATAAATTTGAAGATGAAGAAATTAAAGAAGAACCTAAAAAAGGTAGACGTGGAAGTAGGAAACCACTTGGACAAAAACTTGTTGAAACAATTGAAGCGAATTTAAAAGGTTATAGAGCAGTTGATTCACTTGTTAAACAATGTTCAGAAGTTGGAGAATTAGTTTCCAATCAAATGAAGTCTTGGGGGGTTTCAATTACGGGGACTGAGGGGGAGTTAGAGATGGTTGAAATTGAGCCAACACAGGAAGAAGAAGAAGAAGAAGAAGACGACGATATTCAAGTACATAAAAAGACATTAAAATATTTACATGAAGCGCCTGATAATTTTAATAAAGAATTCGAATTGAAAAACTACCAACTTGTTGGTATTAATTGGCTTAATCTTTTATATACAAATGGACTCTCATGTATTTTAGCTGATGAAATGGGATTAGGTAAAACATGTCAAGTTATTGCATTTATGGCCCATTTAAAATCCACTTCTCAACAAAAAGGTAAACATTTAGTTGTTGTACCATCATCAACATTAGAAAATTGGTTAAGAGAATTTAATAAATTTTGTCCAGAAATTATTGTTCAAGCATATTATGGTAGTCAATCAGAAAGAGAAGATTTAAGATATGAATTAAGTGATACAGAATTTGATGTTTTAGTTACAACTTATAACTTAGCATCTGGATCATCAAGTGATTTTAAATTTCTTAAAAATCAAAATTTCGATATTGTAGTTTATGATGAAGGTCATATGTTAAAGAATTCTAATTCTGAAAGGTATAATAAATTAATGAGATTAAAGGGGAAATTTAGATTATTATTAACTGGTACTCCTTTACAAAATAATCTTAAAGAATTAGTTTCTTTATTAGCATTTATGTTACCAAATTTATTTTCTGAAAAGAAGGAAGATTTACAAATTATTTTTAATCAAAAGGCTAAAACTTCTGATGCCAATAAGAACTATAATCCATTATTATCGATTCAAGCTATTTCTAAAGCTAAAACAATGATGACCCCATTCGTTTTAAGACGTAAAAAAAATCAAGTATTAAAACATTTACCAAATAAAATTCATAAAGTTGAATATTGTAAATTAACACCTCTGCAAAAAGACATATATGAAGAATATTTTAAACAAGGTAAAGCAGCAAAAGCTGAAAGAGATAGAAGAAAATTACTTACAGGTAAAGAAGCAGAAGAAGCTAGAAAATTACCAATGGATTCATCATCAAATGTTTTAATGTCTTTAAGAAAAGCTGGATTACATCCTTTATTATTTAGAAGACATTATACTGATGAAAATTTGAAGGAGATGTCAAAACTTATTACTAATGAACCAGAATATGCTGATGCTAATATCACATATATCTATGAAGATATGGAAGTTTTAACAGATCATGAACTTAATAACTTATGTAAGAAATTCCCAATTACTATAGGGAAATTCAAACTTGATGATGATGTATATTTAGATAGTGGTAAAGTAAAACAACTTCGTGAAATCATTAAACAAGTTATTGGGAACAGAGAAAAAATTCTTGTGTTTTCATTATTTACTCAAGTATTAGATATACTTGAATCAGTAATGTCTATATTAAACATCAAATTTCTTAGACTTGATGGGCTGACATCAGTTGAAAATAGACAAGATATAATTGATACATTTTATGAAGATGATACGATTCCTGTATTTCTTTTAAGTACAAGAGCTGGAGGATTTGGAATTAATCTTGTAGCAGCAAATAATGTAATTATATTTGATCAATCATTTAATCCACATGATGATAAACAAGCAGAAGATAGAGCTCATAGAGTTGGTCAAACAAAAGAGGTTATAGTTACCAGATTAATTAGTTCGGGGACAGTTGAAGAGAACATTTTACAATTAGCAGAGAATAAGTTACAACTTGATCAATCGATTAGTACAGAAAGTAATGAGAGTGTAGTTGAAGAAAAGGCTGCAAATTTATTTGAGAAGTTACTTTTTGGGGGTGATTGAAAAATAGAAGGGAGAGGGAGAGGGATAGAGTAGAGTAGATAGAATAATGCAGGGAGTGACATAGGAATAGAGTAGATAGAATAATGCAGGGAGAGGCATAGAGTAGAGTAGATAGAATAATGCAGGGAGTGACAGGAATAGAGTAGATAGAATAATAGACAGGGACTGTGAAGTAGGGACGGGGACGAGGCATAGAGATAGAGTAGATAGAATAATGCAGGGAGTGACATAGGAATAGAGTAGATAGAATAATGCAGGGACTGTGAAGTAGGGACGGGGACGAGGCATACGAGAGGGAAATAGGCCACAGGATGCATTGTGTAAAATAGAGAGATGTAGATATACAATATAGAGGCAGATATACAGAGGCAGATATACAATACAGAGATATACAATACAAAGATATACAATACAGAGCAGATATACAGAGCAGATATACAGAGCAGATATACAGAGCAGATATACAGAGGTATACAATACATAGGCAGATACAATTCAGAGCTGTAGATGTATAAGGGCGGAGAGGTGAAGGAAGGAGAGTCAAGGTCAGTTACCTTACTGGCCAGACCAGGAGACTACACTACGAACACTAGAGAACTAGGCCAGGAGAGAACTAGACCAGGAGAGAACTAGGCCAGGAGAGAACTAGACCAGGAGAGAACTAGACCAGGAGAGAACTAGACCAGGAGAGAACTAGACCAGGAGAGAACTAGACCAGGAGAGAACTAGACCAGGAGAGAACTAGACCAGGAGAGAACGACCTTGTCTCATTGTTATACCGTTCTTTGCCCTTGCCGTTCACCTTCACTTCGTTCAGGTTCACTCTCAGAGGCTCATTACTAATTTCTTTTTCGCAACACCATGTTAACAAGAAGTCTAAGAATCAATAAATTTAGATCCTTAAATCCAATGGGTTCCTTTAGACCCCTTGGTCCCCTTGGTCCCCTTACCCCCCTCAGAAACCTCTTCATCCAAACCATGGAAACCCCAAACGAACACGCCTTGAAATTCTTACCTTCAATGAAAATTTTAAACGAAAATGAAACCAAAGAATTTTTAAGTGGTAGAGAAGCAAGTGTAAGTCCATTAGCAGTTAAATTGTTTAGTATAGATGGTGTCAAATCCATCATGTTCGGATCCGATTTCATCACTATAGAAAAGCATAATAATGATTTACATTGGTCACTTTTAAAGCCCGAGATTTTTTCAATTTTGACTGAATATTTAACAAATGGAACCCCAATTTTAAATGAAGGTACTAGTCTTAGTGCAGATATGGAAATAAATGAAGATGATGATGAGATAGTTTCTATGATAAAAGAATTAATTTTCACAAGAATAAGACCAGCCATTCAAGATGATGGAGGAGATATTGAATTTGTGAAATTTATAGAAGAAGAAGGGAAAGTTATATTGAAGTTAAAGGGGGCATGTCGTTCATGTGATTCATCGAGTGTTACATTAAAAAATGGTATAGAGAGTATGTTACAATATTATATTGAGGAAGTTCAAAGTGTTGAACAATTTGATGAAGAAGAATTTGAAGTTGGAGGGGTATCAGAATTGGATTTAAGTCCTAGGGCTAGAGATCCACCAAGTTTATAGATGTAAATAGTAAAGGAAAGAGTACAATTGAGAGAAGGACGAGTCCTGGGGCTAGATCCAACGGAAGGACGAGTCGAAGACGAGTCCTGACCATGGAAGAGGCTAGATCAACGGAAGGGGCTGCATCCAACGGAAGGACGAGTCGAAGACGAGACCTGACCATGGAAGAGGCTAGAACCAATGGAAGGGGTTGGATCTAACAGCCAGTGTAGTAGAGAAGGAGAGTGGGAGAAGGAGAGTAGGAGAAGGA
Organism: Yamadazyma kanchanaburiensis; assembly: GCA_030555785.1. NCBI lineage: Eukaryota > Fungi > Ascomycota > Pichiomycetes > Serinales > Debaryomycetaceae > Yamadazyma > Yamadazyma kanchanaburiensis. Next base: position 4,689 of record JANIVJ010000005.1, on the reverse strand, counting down.
GAGTGGGAGAAGGAGAGTAGGAGAAGGAGAGTAGGAGAAGGAGAGTGGGAGAAGGAGAGTGGGAGAAGGAGAGTGGGAGAAGGAGAGTGGGAGAAGGAGAGTGGGAGAAGGAGATGTGTAGAAATCATAGATATAGACACTAGGCCGGAAGTATGAGGCTGGCTAGTGTTGTGTAGAGTATTGTCAGTGGATACAAAGTAGAGTATATAGTAGGTGGAGACAGTAGACTAGATAGTGGGTGGGGCAGTAGAGTACCAAGTAGAGTACATGGAGACAGTAGAACACACAGTAGAATATACAGTAGAGTATACAGTAGAGTACACAGTAGAGTGCACAGTAGAGACAATAGAATACAGTGGACTGGACAGTAGAGTACACAGTAGAATACACAGTAGAATACACAGTAGAATACACACAGTAGAATACACAGTAGAATATACACGTAGACTGTAGAGACAGTACACAGTAGAGTACACAGTAGAGTACACAGTAAGCAGTAGATAGTAGAGACTGTAGAGACTGTAGAGACTGTAGACTGTAGACTGTAGACTGTAGACTGTAGACTGTAGACTGTAGACTGTAGACTGTAGACTGTAGACTGTAGACTGTAGACTGTAGACTGTAGACTGTAGACTGTAGACTGTAGACTGTAGACTGTAGACTGTAGACTGTAGAGTACACAGTACACAGTAGAGTACACAGTACACAGTAGAGTACACAGTAGAGTACACAGTAGAGTACACAGTAGAGTACACAGTAAACTGCACACTGTAGACAGTAACAGTAACTCAAGTCATCGTTTATTCATCTTTATACACGTAGGGCTATCTCCCTTCATCTCATTGCTCTTTATACACATTGTTCGGAATATAATTATAATATGGAAATATCGGTACAATCCCTGGCTGTACCGGATAAAAAAATGGCTGTTGATAAGATGGAAATGGCGGAATTATTGGCATTGGCCCATACGTATAATTAACATCTTCATCTTCATCAATTTCAATACTATCAGTGGATTTCTTCCTCCTATCTTTATTCAATTTTTGTATAGCAAAACTTGTCTTTATTAAACAATTTGAATTATTAAAATTAATAAATTTATTATTTGTTAAAAGAATTGCCTTTAAAGCTACTTTAAAATCTTCAAAGAAAACAAAACCAATTTTCCCAATTGTTTGATCTTGTTTTGAATAAAATTGAGGTTTAATGATTTTAGCAGATTTAATTGATCCAAATCCTGACCAAAATTCTTCCCATAATTTATCATCATTTTTGAATAAAACTGGGAAATTATTTACGTAGATATTTGTTTCTTGATAGTTTGAGTATTTAAGGAAATTATTGATAAACGCTTGATGGAATCCAATGTCGTAATAGTTTATCATTAATTTATCTTTTGCTATACCCAAGATGTTGGGGTAGTATTGGTAGAGGTAGTGGTTATGTTTATGTTGAGAGATTGATATTTTGATTGTTGATCCAGGTGAGTTAGTGTTGATAGGAGTGTCAAGAGAAATGTCTTTAAGGGGTTCTTCAATCGCCATAAATTGTTCGTACGTTAACTCGTTAAGGTGGTACACACACTTGAGGACATTAAAATTTGAATTTTCATTAATTTCAAAATTTAAATACCCAAAATCAGCTGTGGAAAACTCATTAGAATTGACATTTACTGGGAAATACATTAAAGAGATATTACCAAAGATTTTAAATTTCGAAAAAAAAACGTCTAAATTTTCAATTGAATATTCGAAATCTGGTGGAAAAAAATTTGTCAAATTTTCAATTATTAAACTGTTGTAGTTGTTATACTCATCGAACTCCTCGGAGATAAGTTTCCTCTCTTTCCTTGAAATATACCTGTTCAAGTATAATTGATGGTTTGGGTTAGTATTAAAAGGATTAGATTGGAACTTTTTTGTTAAGAGAAATTCTACATCTAAATAATTATCGAATTTTAAGATAGCAAAGATCTCTTCATCATTAGAAGATCCCTGGTTAAAGATATTGACTTCTAAAAGAGATTTATATTTTGACTGAGTATTGAAAAATTTGAAAATTTTATTAGTATTGAGTTTATTCTTTGTAAGATTCTTTACGAATAAATTCCCAGGATGACTAATGAATCTCGTATAGTCTAATTTAAGGTTTGGATCAAGGGAGATTAATTGAGGAATTACTTCATCAGAAATAGCTTTGGATGTAAAGAGAACACTTGAAGAAGAAAGACCATAATTTTTCAATAAGGTTGAAATATCTGATGATGATTTTGATAACTTAACTTCAATTGGGAAATAATTATTTGTATTTTGGTTAAATATGCTATCGTTTAGTTCAGATAAAAAGATTTTTGAAGACATTTCACTTAAAGAAAAGGTGGGAATTCAAGGGTATTAATAGTTTATGGCATAATATGATTACTCAGGCTTCGGAGATTATAGGAGTGTATAGATGCTAATATCCAAAAAGGGAATAGGGCCGAAGGTACGAAGCGGCATATACGGTGGTGCGGACGGAACTTATCCCCTTTCCGTCTTCCAGTGCTTCCGAGAGGACGAGACCAAAGAAGGGAGAGGGAGAGGGAGAGGGAGAGGGACAAGGGAGAGGGACGACACCAAAGAAGGGACGAGGACTGGGGGGAGGTACGATAAGGGACGACACCAAAGAAGGGACGGGCCAAAGAAAATCGGACAAACAAGGGCTGGGTCAATTTAACCATGGTTGTCCTTCTCTTCTCACTATCGTAAATTACTCATTTGTTCCACTGTCGTACATAATTCTGTCAGCGGGGTGTATACAGATTCTTAGGTACACGATAGATTCTGCGCCTGATGAAACTTCGCCGTGCGCTAAATGGATACCTGACTTGATAAAACTCTCTTCTATATACTATTTCTCTGTTCACTTCTCTCTTCTCCTTCTCTGTTCCCCTCTCTTCCTTTTCTTCCCCCTCTCTTCCCCCTCTCTTTTCTCTCTTTTCTCTCTTTTCTCTCTTTCCCTCCTTCATTCTCCGTCCGATTCCCCTTTCTATCATCTGGATCGGATACCTAAAAGTTCCGAAACGATTACTAACAAAATCGGGCAATTAATACGGCTCGGCTTATGCTTAGATAAGCGCAGCGAGTATATACAGGATCAATCTATTGATAAACGTAGATAATAGTGCACCTTTAATATTGGGATGTCGCAAGGTGTCTACTTTTACAGTTGACTACTCATTAAGTGGCTGCAAAACATGGATACTATGGAGTAACCAGCTCAATAATACTATGTGGACCATATTATATCCACAAGCTAGGTACACCGTACCTTGAAGTGATTCACTATGAATACCTTAACTAGGTCAATACGAGTACTTTTAAACTATCAAAAGAGAATGTTGGTTCAGAGAGTGGAAGAGCTGACGAGGCTGTAGAGAGAATGTTCCTGGGTAAATCTCTCCAAGACAACATGTTGTAAAGAGACACTAAATACGTAGATACTAGCAAATACAGACACCTCAGTCACAATTCCATATTCGGACAAGCACGCAAGCCAGAAGCCACTAGAGTAGGATTTGCGACATTTCTATGCGACATTCTAATCCTAATAATAAAGGTACTAGTATTCAAACCAATAATATAAACTCTTGGTCACAATGTATTTTTAGCCGTTTGATTTGCGGTATCTGATGTGTCATTCAAATTGATTAAGTACTAGGCATTGCGCCTCAGATCCCCTCTTGAATTATCAGTGAATTCCGTGGACTTCGTATAAGCTATTTTTGTTTTTCCAAAAACGGTGAGTCAAGATTATCGGAATTTTCAATTGTTAGCACTAGTAAATTACCGGGGATCGATCCGATAAAGCCCCACAAAAAATCGGGTCTTGAACAATGATAAGAGATAGTAGATTCTAGACTAAGTTTATATACAGTAAGGTTATCAGATAATGACCTTAAATTGCCTGAACTTTATGCAGTCAAATTTTTGACATCAACTATCCTGTATATGGACACTTGTACTGTAGACTATGAACTCTTAAGATCTATAAGCTCCAAGGCCCAAGGCCCAGGCCCTATAGACTCACCTTGGTCGCTATAGACTATAGACCCGACTGTAAAGACTTTGGTCGCTGGTATCTGGTCTGAGCTCTCTAGTATCTAGTCTCTGGTCGCTGGTATCTGGTATCTGGTATCTGGTATCTGGTCTGCACTCTTTGGGATTGGCCCCAGTGTCCAGTGTCCAGTGTTTGGTTCCTAGTCTCTAGTCTCTAGTCTCTAGTCTGAGGTCTCTGCTCTCTACTCTCTACTCTACTCTACTCTACTCTACTCTCTACTCTACTCTACTCTACTCTACTCTACTCTACTCTACTCTACTCTACTCTACTCTACTCTACTCTACTCTACAAGACTCTACTCTACAAGACTCTACTCTACAAGACTCTACTCTACTCTACAAGACTCTACAAGACTCTACTCTACTCTACAAGACTCTACTCTACAAGACTCTACTCTACAAGACTCTACTCTACTCTACAAGACTCTACTCCCTACTCCCTCCTCGTCCCTACTCCCTCCTCCCTCGTCCCTACTCCCTACTCCCTACTCCCTACTCCCTACTCCCTACTCCCTACTCCCTACTCCCTACTCCCTACTCCCTACTCCCTACTCCCTACTCCCTACTCCCTACTCCCTACTCCCTACTC